>JZKD02S0456235.1:1935158-1968520 GCA_000966675.3 Picea glauca | reverse complement strand
AGGCTGGTACTGCTGGCAGGACAAGTCTGGCTGAGAAGAAGAAGATGGGTCCTCCAGGACCATGCCCAGGTCGCTCCTGCTCTCGGTACTCCATGTCTAGGACCATGTGGGCCTCAAGACATGATCTCCTAGTTATCCCTGGATATCGGGGATAACAATGCTCACAGCCTAATTCAAAGTACTAATCCTGGTCTATTGTTGGTGGAGGATCCTAGAAAAGAAAATGTTCCAGATAGTTTTTAATTAGCATTCATTTTATAGCTGTTCTTTACTCAAAAGGGGTGCATGGAAGTGAAACGGATGGAATTATGGCTCAATCCCCAAAAATGTATCAAAGATGATAAGCAGTCATTTCTTTTTGATGAATATCTATTTAAGGGAGAGAGAGAGAGTTGTTTTCACTAACAAGCACTAATAAGGAATGTCCTCAAACAAATTTTCTTCAATCAAATCCGATGTGGTGCTAAAACTTTTTGGAAATACCTTCTAATATGCAAAATCAATCATGAAGATGTCTCTTTATTGTTTGTATGTGAATAATGATTAATTCAAAACAACACTTTTCCTTCCAATTATTCTTTTGTATCAAGGAAACTTAGACAAACACAAGCAGGTTTCATACAAACAATACACCCTCTCGTTGTGATAAAAAACAAGAAGCAAAAGAAAAGAAAAAACAAATAAAATCAAGAACTTCACACCAAAAGAAATGTCGAAGAACAATGACCTCAACTAAAACCAAATGAAGAGGTTCATAGAATTCTGATGTCCTTCACCAGAGTTTCTCGCTCAGTCAAAAAGGAGAGAAAAACAATGCATGGTTTCAAATTCCCAACAGCAGAAAAACTCAAAAAATAGTGAATAAGGCTACAAAATCTAAACAGAAAGGTGTTTTTTCCTCAGAAGGAAGGATTTCAAAGTTGAAAATTAAGAAGCATGGACTCACAGGGAGGCTCAACAAGTGGAATACAGAGGCTAGACCCTAAAAAGAGCAATTCTGGAAAGGTTTTTGGCCAAAAGAGGGATGGCGCTTTAGTGTAAAGGGCACCAAGAATTATAGCGCTCTATGTAAGACATTCAGGGAGCACTGTCACTCGGTTAACATAGCCACAGGGGCGCCAGGTTTAAAAACCTCCTAAAAATGTCAAAAAATCCAAAAATTGTAGTCTAGTCTTGTTAATCAAGCTGAGTGTGATGGGTCGGGGAGTCAATCAGCTCATGAAATCAATCAAAAAAGGGGTGAACCAGGTCTAAAAACAATCAAGGGGTAAAACAAGGTCTATGAGGAGAAATCAAAACAAAAAGGTTTCGATTCGAGGCTCCCCAGCAGAGTCGCTAGTTTCTGTTGAAGGAAAATCTCCCTGCGGACAGGTAGATCTCCTCTTGAGAGATAGACTCTTAACTTTTAAGACAGAAGATGCTTAACATGGACACGGACTTCCTTTTAGATCTATACAAACTAATGCATGAGGAGGAAGGAGAATAGAAGTACCTTTTACAAATGTTTGTCCCTACACGCTCCGAGTTGAGCTATGATCTTTCGCTCCTCGATGAGCCCTGTAGACAAACAATAGTATGACCACTTCCTACTCTATTGATATTAGCTTGAAAATAGATCTATCTATCAGCAAAAATTTCATGTAAGATCAAACACAAACTAGAAAGAAACAGGCCAAGCATGTGATATTAATGAGAACAATAACAACAATAACTTACAATCATATATGTGAATGTGATAGCTTCGTCAAGTCCCCTTTGTCTAACCCTTGCTCAAAAGATCCATGACCTGGATGATAGCAGCTTCACTAATTACTCTCCTCTAGTTCATTGTGTGTTTCCTATGACATCATAGGTTTCATTCTTGCAATTCTTCCCCCCTTTCCACCATGATAGAGCCTGCTTATATAGGTTTAGAGAGGCTTAACCTCTTAAGGTATCTTTAGGGTAAGTTGAGGAATTCCCTCCTTAGATCAGGGATCTTCTCCTAATATCATGATTGCACCAAGAAGTTGAATGCAACTGCCTTCCAAACTTGAAATATCCTCCCCTTATTCTCCTCAATAGATCAACTACTGCCCAGATTAGACAGCGCTCCCTCAAAAGGGGCATTATTGTGCTATAGTTCTCCCTAGTAGGCTCAAGGGGGGTGTCAGCACTCTCACGGAGGGGCAATTTGGTGCTATAATGATCCCTAGCACCTTATAGGGGAGCACCAGTGCTGCTAAGGGTGATATAGGGGAGCGCTCTCCCTTAAAACCCTAGTTTGAGAGCGCCTTTCAGGTGGCAAGAGATACCTGAATTCAGTTAGCCATTCTCTTTCTTCAAGTCAGGTGTTTGAGGTATTCTAAGTGTCTCCTTAGTGTCGTCATCGTGGCAATATGCTTTGTTTGACATTTGCGACACTTGTGAACAACATGTGACACTTGTGACAGTTGTGAGGAACATGCGACACTTGCGACACTTATCAAATCGAGTAATGTTGATGTGTAACATCCTTCTTAATTTTATGTGGTGTTGGTATTTTCTAGTCACCTTGACTTGTTTAGTTTCTAATTAATATTTTTATGATTAAAATATTAACTATCTTAGTTTATTTTATTATTGGGATTTAAATAACCCTAAAAGATAGGGTTAGTTTAATTAACCCTAACCCCTGCCAAAACTATATAAGGAAACCTCACCCCTTAGTCTCTCACTCATTGTTTGTTCCTCAAACCCTTCTTGGTCTGAAATTAGCTATGTCTCTCATGTTTTGATTGGTATTGTGGTGCAGCCTCCCTTTCAGATCAATTTTCTCTTTCTGCGACCTCCTTGGATAGAACTTTGTTGGGTGTGGCCTCCTTGGGTTTTCTCTGTCTTGCTGGTTTGGATTTTCTTTTATTGGTGTAGGGGACAGTTTCCCTGGATCTGGTCTCCTCTTGATGTTTAAAGTGGTGTGTCCCTATGCTCTTTCTATCTAAGTGATGAGGTCCTCTCCTCTAGCTATCTATTAGGGTGTGGACCTCCTCTTGAGCAGTCCCTTGTTGGTTTAGGGCCGCGACCACCCTCCTCTCATCCTCTCCATGTTGACGATACATCCCTTAGTTTCTTCTGATATCTCTTCTTGTCTTCTACTGATAATTTTATGCTGCGACCACCTGTGCATGGTACCTACATCCTTTAGGAATTTTTTTTAGACAACCCTACATTTGTTTTGTTGTAGCAACCCCTCCTTTTTGATAGATTTTTGTTAAAGGTTGCTAGTGGTTTGTTGGTTGGTTTTCCTATCTACATAAAGTTCTACTTGGAAAATATTGTTTGCATATCATGATGAGATCTACCCCTGAGGTATGAACCATGATCATTATTTCTTTTTTTGAGCATACAGAAAAGAGGACAACAATAAGTACCTGAGGTAAATCTATTCTTTGTTTTTGGCTGAGGTAATGCTCATATTTTCTTTTCTAATGTTCAAATATGTTATTTGTTGAAGTAAATGTTCAGATTTGTTTTCTTTAGTAATGTTTAGATCCATCGTATTATTTTTTTGATTGGTTTACTTCAGACTTTTGAATTTATTGTTGATCTATATATATTGTAGTAAATAGATTTAAAAGTTATTTATGCTTCTAGTTTACCCTTGAATTTATAACAACTTGTGTCATTGTCTTCCCAAGGGTAAACACTCCTTTATTTCCCATTCACACTCACCAAGCTAATCCCTCATCTATAATCAACAAAGATTTCACTAGAGAGTTCCAAATAGTAGACCAATTGATTGTTTCCTTAGGGGCCTTCTAATCCAATCGTCCAACTAGTATGGATTGACGTATTTCTGAATAACCACTTTTTTCTAAAGGATTTATGTATAAATTAGTCTCCAACATAATTTTGCAGAGAGACTCGTTGAGGAGACATGGATGTTTTTTATGCTCCAACCTCCCAATAATTTGGGGGCCGCTAGAACATCCCATTTGACCCAAGGAATTACCAATAATTTGGGGGACGCTAGAACATCCCATAGAAATATGAAGAAAATATGTCCTATTTTCTCCAATGTACATTTTGGTATCCAAGCTAATGAAGTCTAATACACTCAGATTGCTTACATAACTGATTTGACGAATACTAATAGATTATGTCTTTTATTTTCGTTCATATTTATAATTTAGTTTTCTTTATATAATATTTATTTTAAAAAATTAGTTAAATGATACTAATATTTTTTTATAAAAAATTTAGAACACTTTCTAAGCATTCAGGAAAACTAGTTGAGACAGTATCAGTTAAAATCTAACAATGTTAAACTCCCTGTTAAACTTGGAACCAAACGATGATTTATATTAAAATGAGAGAGTGGAGTATTACACACAAATAATAGTGTCAATTACAATATTAAATTAATGTAATGAATACATATAAATACAACAAGCTTGTCTAAAGATAGACAAACTATATTGATCACACAATCAACCAATTGAGACAATATTTCAACCATACACTAAAATAGGAGAAAACTTAGTTCAACCAATCTTCTCAAATCCAACAATATCCTATATAATAAACAAAGGTAAACATTATCTCTAAAACCCCCCTTTAATGTTTATATCTTGATTTATTCTCCTTTTACTTGTTCATGTTTGTTGTGTTGGTCTTTGTTTGATTCATGTCCTCATCTTCCACTTATGACTTCATATGGATTGATGAATTATCTTCACTTAGGATTTCTTCATTATGGGATTCATATTCAAACTTGGGGCATCTTCCTCTTGTACCTACATAAATTGTTTACTACAAACAACTAAACATTGATGTCTATATAAAAAAGAATGCATCTATCGAGATACATGGGTACCAACCACTGTACTAGCTAGTTATGTAGAAATTATTTTCCCCTTCGTGGTTCATCAATATATTAACTTCTGTCATAACTTGGTCCTACACACTCTGATATTTTTTCATCTCACATTCTTCCCTGAATCGAAGACTATAGTTTCATCAAACTTCAAAAAGCATAGGTTACAGGTACACCTGTCACCATATACCTATCAAAGGGGTCTATTCCACAACTTGATCCACATCCTCTCTATGCATAATATAGATAACTTCTTGTGAATACACACTAAAACACATATTCCTGAAAAAAAAAAGTTTACAACAAATCTAGGGAACAAATACAGGTACAACAAACATCTAAAAATACTTTAAATCAACAAAAACATTACCAATTCTATGCCCAATATACAAACACATTACAACACTATGATCATTCTCAACTCATTACCATCACTTCTACTTTGCCTCTTCTTCTCATTTGTTCTTCCTCTGTATTCTTCTTTGTTAAGCCCTAAATAGTGGCACATTAACCCTTAATTGAGGCATCTTACTTTAGTAATATTATTTTATCTATGTCATCTTGGATCCATTATTTTTAATTGTACCTACTAATCTCCTATATATACCTAGGAGACCTTTTCATTTGGAATCATCTTATATTTGTAAATTTATGTGATGTATAAGGAGGTTTCCCCTTCGAAGAGGATTATTATCTGAAATTCTATATTTTTCAGAGTGTTGAGTATTTATTCAAAGGTTTTTTATGCTATTTTTATATTTGGTTGTTAACATTTGGTATCAGATCTCAAGGTCTTGTGGTTTGGCTGCTACATCTGAGACACCTTGGAAATTTTTCTATAACTTTTATTCTATAGAGTTTCAGAAGGAACACATGTTAGAATATAATGGATGTGCTCATTTTACCATTGACAATATCTCTATTGTCACCCAACCATAGGCCGAAGCCACCCTCCGAGCACCTTAACCTTGACAGAGAATCACTCAAGAAGAAAACCCTAGGCTAGATAACCAAAAAAAAGGTAGTGCACCTTTCCCCAAGGATAGCGCACCAACAAGAGCTGATCAAATAGTCCAAACCCTAGACAAGAGATAGTCCAAGTATAACTATTAGTTGGAGCAGCTAAAACGACAACTCTCCTCCAAGCCTGAACAGAAATAGGGAAACTGCAGTGCACACAAGTGTTGCTTTGCAATTCTGAGACTACCTTTTAGAATGAGAACTGGCCTCTTGTATTTATACTAATTATGGCTAATTTCCTGGGCCGAATTCTCATTCTGGGTATATATCTATTCAGTATATATTATTATTTATGACCGACTTCTTCTCTTGGAGGCTAATAACCTAATATAAATTATCTTCTTGAGCTGACAAGTCTTCTAGGGTTATTAGCCAACTCATTAGGGTTTCTTCTTGCTTCCCGGAGTATTCTATCCTCGTCAGGTTTACACATGGAGGTAAATACCTCCCGCAGCTAAAATAATATCAACACTCCCTCCTAGCTAGGGAGGTATTACAAGTAATGGTCTTGAGCACAAAACATAGCATTCACCTAGTAGCATCAACATTGTTATATCATCAGTTGCATCATCTCTCAAAACCATACTCTATGTAAGTAATCAGACATGATGCTCACTCCACAGAGTGATACAAGAGTCATTCTTCTAATCTAAAAGAGTTAATGTTCTGAACAATTTTCTGTATGGAAAATCTTTGTTCATCATTCATCTGGCTAATAATTATTTACCAAACTACTGACAGTATTCAAGGTAATCGAAAAAAAAATAGAACACAATTGTGTCTATCCATAGTAGTACATAACTACAATCCAGTGGTACACTACCACACCAAGTAGCAAACAAGTACTTTATCAATAATGTATAGTCACGAACAGTGGAACACATCCACCACAGTAGTATACATCTATTGTCATACAGTCTTCATAACAATCATCCAATATCAACCTACACAGAAACAATATTATGATATAATCTAAATAATCTGGGCCAATATTTCACTCACATCTGTGATATCTAAAAGAATATCTTCCCTCAAAAGGTAAGATATCAATGATGAGCTTTCTGGACTATTCTTCTCAAGCAAGGAAGAATAATTGTCCTGATTTCTAAGCCTAGACCATTCCCCACCCCGGGCCATTATTCTTACACTAATCAAAGTGCAGCCTGGAGAGAATGTATAAACCCTAAGGAATGTTTGTCCCTGATTATCGATCCTGGACCATTCCCCACCTCGAGCCATTCCTCCTACACTAATCAAAGTGCACCCTAGAGAGAATGTATAAACCCTAAGGAATGTTTGTCCCTGATTGTTGAGCCTGGACCATTCCCCACCCTAGTCCATTACTTCTACACTAATCAAAGTGCGCCCTGGAGAAAATGTATAAACCCTAAGGAATGTATGTCCCTGATTGTTGAGGCTGGAGCAGTCCCCACCCTGGGCCATTCCTCCTACACTAATCAAAGTGCACCCTGGAGAGAATGTATAAACCCTAAGGAATGACTGTCTGGACCATTTCCTCTATTAATCACAAGAGGAAAATATTGTCATGTATCAACCTCCAAAATGGACCATTCCTCATGTTAACCACAATGAGAAATAATTGTCCGACGAGGCAGACCAGTCTTCTTGAGTAATCCTCAAGAAGAGAGACTTCCCTAGACCATTCCCCATGTTAACCACAATGGGAAGTTGTTGTCTATGATACATAAGCAATATGGACCATTTCCCATGTTAACCACAATGGGAAATTGTTGTCTGTCATAAATATCAATCCAATTTCTGAACTGGAAAAGAAACTACTCATCCTGAACCATTTTTCGAACTAAAAAAAGATTGTCCATAAATCAATACATATGAGTGATCCCTCCAAACCTAGGAGTCATCTCTTCATTTTTCAACAGGGAAGTTGTCTCCACGAGCTCCATCTTGAGTACGTAAACTCTCACATATTGGATAGAATCTTTACTAATATGTTTGTTTATCTTCTCATCTATGGAGATATGTAATGGAGAACCTCTTTCTCCTTTCTGAACTTCATCACGAATAATGTAATTCTTGATTTCAAATATACTTCATTCTATAGTATTGGTCTTCTTTGAAGGCTTCATGTAGCTCTTATCAATAAAGTATATCTTTGTTTGGACACTGAAACATATCCATGTGGCACTTCTTATTTCATCATGAGATATGATCTACTGAGTAATCATCTTGATACAATATCTCTTGTATAGAGAATATGCACCACACTTTTGTTGTGCAGTGGAGGTTCTTCACCAAGTTATCTTTTTCCATCTGTATACAAGGGTCTCTTTATTCTATGCCTCAAGGTCTTGAGGTTTCTCTTTATATGCTCTTTGTTTAATTTCTCTGGATAACATTCTTTCCATTCACATTGATGTAGCACTCCAACCTAAGGATGATATAATGACTCATGTAGAGGTATGTCTGGTTTACCGAAACAAGCAATCATCATAGTCATGTCCCTCCATTTAGTAGAACCTCTAATTCTAGATCTTGCAATGCTTTCATTTATAAGTCTTTTGTATATTGTTCTTCATCACAACTTTCATCTCTACTTGATTGCTTTCATATTAGGCTGGTAGTCTGGTGTTTTTCGATACAATGACTGGTTGTTCAGGCTTCTCTTATTTCTTGGAATATTCATGTTCTTCCTCATGTTTTTCTTTATATTTGGGGTCCATGGAGTTTCTTATAGATTCCATGCCCTAAAGATTCCACTTCTCTCTTTTATCATAGGCTCACATATCTAGATGGACAACCAGGGATAATTTAAGGCTTCTCTTCGAAGAAGACTTCTTTTGATATTCAAATGAACACGTAATGTCTTTCATGGTTACTACCATGGATATATACTTCATCATCTTCAATGGATCATAGGATTAGCTCCCTCCTAATCCATGCTTCATGTAAGAGTTCATATAATCAACTCCCTCCGTCTAACAGAGTCCACGATTATGTCTGCATCTTTATTGTATCTACAATATATAATTGGCTTTCTTTGTCTAGCCAAGTCCATGCTTCCGTCTTGTTATCTTCTACAAAATGTCATAAGTATTTCTCCAATTTCCTTTTGATTACTGACTTGTTTCTATCTTTGCTTCTTCTAGGTCTCTTCATGATTGATTCGTCTTATCTTACAATAGCTTCCACATGATTTGTTTGATGTATTTCATTCTCTCATGTATTATATAATGATATCAATCCTTATCTTTTTTTTCTTCCATAGATATAGTTCTTCTTGGAACACATTATCTTCCAAGAGATAGATATACAATATATGTACAAAGACGATGCAAACAAGATATGTGCAGGAACTAAGAAGAGTATTGTTACCTTCAAAAGAAGAAGTCTCTTTTGTCCTGCTTAGTCTTCTTTGTAGGTTCCTTTTCTTCAGCATTTGATCCTTCATGTTTCTCCTTCCTTTTCTTTAGCTCAGGACAATGATTCTTGTAGTGGCCATACTTTTGATAGTTGAAGCATTGTATTTTTGAAATGTCTTTCTCTTGATTTGACTTCCTCCTTGAACCAAACTTCCTTTTCTTCCTGAAATTCTTGAATCTTGTTGTGAAGGCTTCATCATCATACTTATTTTGTGGTTTCTCTTTTGCATTGATCCTTGATTCTTCTTGAGAACAACATGTCCAAATTTATTCAAATGTCGGATACACCTTCCTTGTGTTCATTCTTGTGGAAAATGAATCGCATGTCTTGGGAAGAACATTGAGTACTATGTTTACCAATTCATTCTTTGAACTGATCTCTTCAATAGATTGTAGTTGATATATTAATTGGGATATCCTCACAAATTATGATGTTATGATATCATCATCATTCATCTTCATGTCACGGAGCTCATTCTCCAGACAGATAAATTGTCCAATGTTTCTAATCGAGAAGAAATTTTTTAGGGCATCGTACATCTTCTTTGATGAGTTAAGATGGGATATGTAGGGTATCAAGTGGTCATTTATGGATTCGACTATGATACTCATGGAATTGATGTCACGGTATTTGAACTTCTCCATAACTGCAACATTCTGCGATTCCTTCTCTTTTCCCTCTTCAAACTCTGGTTCCACAATCTTTGCTTTTATGATATCCATCATTTTATTTTTGGAAAGGATGAGGTTAATCCTTTCCTTCCACACTTTGAATTTAGAGGCTCCATATAACTTGTTCTCTAACTTCATAGAATAAGTCATGGTTGCTTTGACTTGGTCACACCCTAGATTTGACTACAAACTCAACCTTGACGTCTTGGCTTGCTGAGAGTACCAGGAGATGCACTAGGCTAGGGCACACTGATCTGTCCAGAGATTAGGTCAATCCCTTCACTTAAGGTGCCTCAACGAGAGGATTAGGGTTTTTGCAATTGCACTTGCTAGTATCCCTAGCGACAGTTCTTTTGTGATTGCTCCTACTAGGAAACCCTAACAACAGTTCTTTAACGAGCTTAATATCCTTCTGGCTATGTTTCCTTCCAACAATTAGACTGAATGAAGGAGGTGTGGGCCCATAACATGTTAGAATATAATGGATGTGCTCGTTTATCATTGACAATATCTTTATTTTCAACCCACCATAAGCCGAAGCCACCCTACGAGCACCTCAACCTTGACAGAGAATCACTCAAGAAGTGAACCCTATGCTAGATAGCCAAACAAAGGGTAGTGCACATTTCCCCAAGGATAGCGCACCAATAAGAGATGATTAGATAGTCCAAACCCTATCCAAGACATAGTCCAAGCATAAATACTAGATGCAATAGTTGCAATGACAGCTCTCCTCCAAACCTGCATAGAAACTGGGCAACTGTAGTGCACACAAGTGTTGTTCTGCAATTCTGAGACTTCCTACCAGAATGAGAATTGGCCTCCTATATTTATATTAATTTTGGGTAACTGCTTGGGATGACTTCTCATTCTAGGTATATGTCTGTTCAATATATATTATTATTTATGGCTGACTTCTTCTCTTGGAGGCTAATAACCTAATATGAATTATCTTCTTGAACTGACAAGTCTTCTAGGGTTATTAGCCAACTCATTAGGGTTTCTTCTTGCTTCCCGGAGTATTCTATCCTTGTCAGGTTTACACATGGAGGTCAATACCTCCTGAATCTACCATAATATCAATAGCCCCTTGAATAATATTTATCAGACAACGCAAGGTACCTGGGGTTCAAATTTAAGATCTGGAGGCCTTAAAGTTACGGAGATATATCCTGTGTAATATAGGGTTCTGGAATTATCCTAAATTTAGTCATCGTGGAATTTAATCTACAAAATGTTTTATGTTTTATTTAAGACCCTAAAATCCATAGGATATTCAGAGAGATTATCAATGTATGTGTGATAAATATTTGAGATTTTGGGTCATCCTACTTTTGTAGATACACCATGTGCAATATAGGGTATCTCACTAGTCATATTAACTAGTCTCAAACAGGTATTCCAGGTAAAATAGTGATATGTTCTTCAACGAGTACAAAAATTAAGTGAGACTAGTTGCATTGGATAGTGGAGAGATTGTAGTATGTCTGGTACAAGTTTCAGAATCAAATATTAGACATTTTTATCTTGGCACTCTTTACAAGTATGATCTCCTAGAAGGGAAAAAAATCAGCAAGGTGTGGGGAAGTTACAATAGCTTCCACTTTACACATCCAATTTTAATCAGACATGTGGCATTGCAGAGAATACATATCATAGAAGTACAAAATAAAATATTCAAACCCAGAAGAGAAATTTTTTTGGAGATACAATAGAAGAAATATCATCTAGAAAACCACCTGGAAATCAAGGTTTAAAAGTTATACTTGGCCAACATACGAAAAAAAAGTGAACTTCTACACCAATAAAGCCTCCAGACAGTCCTACTTGGAATCTTGATGAAGGTGAATAAATGCACACGGACATAAATGATTTACAAAATAATACGGTAACAAAAGATGAACTACAAGGGATGATGGATTCAAGTGAAGCTAAGTTGGAGGAACTAAATACTAAGATTGAAGGTTTAAAAAGGGAGATCATGGAAGTATTGAAAAAATTCCTAACAGAGAGGACACCTGAAATTCAAAATGTATCCCATGAAATTCATGATGAGGACCAACCACTTTCCTAAGATCGATGTGAAGATGTTTATGGCAAGGATCCAATTGCGTGGTTACTTCAAATGGAGCAATTCTTTGATCTACATGATGTGCCACATACACAAAAGGTACGAATTACTTCTTTATATTTTGAACCCAATAAATTTGTGTGGTATCAATGGTTTTGTTCTCGCAAATCAATCGTCATGTAATATCCTCAAATTTTAGAAAAATAAATTCTAAGTTGAATTTAGAAAAAAAAATGTTTTTAATAAATTTGGATTTGGAAATAATTTTCCATTTATGGAAAATCCAAATTTGGAATTTTGGATTATGTAATTAATTATTTTATGATTGTTGGGAAAATATTTCACTTTCCCAACTGTCCTCTTTTATTGGACACATGTATGAAATAAATTTTTAATAAATTAAATGTTGTAAGAGAAATGGAACATCTAGGTTAAAAATAGTTGACCATGACTCCATGAGTGGGGAACAAGTTTGAGTTAACACAGAGCTAATTTTTACAAGTTCCAAAGTTGAATTTGATCACTAGCAGCCCCTAAAAATCAAGGATTTGTAAATATGTGATTCCCCAAGGAGGGAAAGGAATGGAAACACCTAGGCACAATAATATATACAACACATGTGGGAGGCAGGATGTTGCTTAATATGTTGAGTCATTGTGAATTTTTTGTTATTATGAGCACTTGTAGTGTGAAGAAAAGCATTTTCTGATATGTTGATGGTGACTATAGCTAAAGAGGATAATTTAGTTTTCCCTTATGGACTCATGGTTAGTATAGGGGGTGATCAAGACAACTGATTGTGGTTGTTTTGTTCTATGGTTGGGTGGAACATGGTTGTTCCATTTGTTTCCAAGCATCATCTTTTTCAAATATGTATTTCAGTTGTGGATTTAAATTGTTGATCTTATGCTAATGATGTTTTATTATTGATGTTATACAATTGATTCCATATCTTATGTTATTACACTTAGAAAAAAAAGTTGTTTGAAAAGAATTGTATAGCCATATTAGTTGATATGGGCTACCATTGTGTAAAATAGTTGTAGTAGTATAGCCATATTAGTTGTTATGTCGAACAAAATAATAACAATCCCATTACATGTTTTTTCAATTATCAAAGAAAGACACTTGATATAGTAGAGCACAAGTCATTTGAAAAAAAAAATTGATACACATATTTATTACCATCAATATATCAAGGATCAAAATGTTACAGTTTGAGTTCCTTAAACAACAGAGGTGCCTATCTAGTCGAAACGAAAATTTAAAGGACTACATAAAACTGTCCGCGAATACTCGCAAGGACTGGTGGAAGAAGATGGAACCCAAACACCTTTTGTGGGTAGGCCATGCACGTCTCCAAGTGACTTGGCTATTATTTGAACCTGTAACAAACATACAAAATAATTAGTAACTTACTAATGTACGAAATTATTAAAGATGCATCAAACAAAGAATTGAATATACTTAACTTGGATTTCGATGTCATAATGGAGAATCCTTGTTGCCTTGAGAAGCCATCAATCCTAGACCCAATAAGAGGAGGGAGTGTGTTATTCATATGATGGGTTCCCTCAGAAGAAAAAGGGACCCATAATCAATTGACACATATGAGATATTATTGTAACTGTGGAAATAAAAATAATAAGCAAAAACTCTAAATTAAAGTTTTCTAACTTAATATCATGTAAGCTTATAGAATTACAAAGAGAAATTATAACATAGAGTATAGAAAAGAGAATGAATTTGATATTTCCACAAGTATTACTTCAAAGGAATTTTACAAGAGAAAACCCATGCGAAGAGCCAAAGAATGTTGTAGCGAAGTTGTTAACATAAACAAAGATCGACTTGATTAATACACAATGAGATTTTGACAAAAATAAATGACGTTATAACATGTATGAGCTTAACAATAAACTAGAGAAAGATGTGATTCTGAGTGAAATCTAAATATTAAATTACACAGTGCATATTAAGAGGAATATTTGCGAGTCTGGCCTCAACCTTAATAGATGTAGCAATGTGTTGCAAGTATCAAACCTAGCCTATGAATGAATCGAGGAAATCATAAATTTTAAACCAACAAGGATATCTACTTTCACTCAATGGATTTGATGAAACAAGCAACAACATAGAGCAATGTCGAATGGACATGGGATTCTAGAAGTGACAGAGCATTCCATTTCTCGACAGAGGTAATTTTTTGTAACCAACACAAATAATTTTATATGAGGAGAATAAATACTAATTTTCAATGAACAAGGGTTCCTTAAATCTTAAATTATACAGGCTATCTTTTGGGCGAACAAAAGACTGGAGGTATGGGATGTTTCGACCAAGTCTTCACCCAAGTCTTCCCAATAGATATCAAACTGGCATTTCTCCTTTCCTTACAAAGTAAGATACCGGAAAATAAAATGGGGGTTACGCCCTCTATGCAGACCCAAAACCAAATGAAATGCTTACAAAGGAAAAGGGTTTCCAACCACGAGAAAATGAGGGAGGAACCCGAAGGGTTACGATTTTGGAAGACCGGTAGCCATTAAAAATAAAATCACAGAACCTAAACGAGATGATGAATTTACTCCCAAAGAGAAATCCTCTAAGGCACAGTAGCACTGAAGTGAAATGCATAAGGAAATTTTACCCTAGAACCTAAAGCATGGATTATGCGACAATAAAGAAATCAAGAGATAACCCATGTATAGAGAACCCTTCAACAAATATTTCATTATAACGGAAAATGAAACATGAGGAACACATTATATAAAGAACCCTTCAATGTTGGATATATTGCATGGGAAACATAACTTAAAGTACAATGTCATCACAGTAATACACCACATAAGTAAAGTGTTAATATAAATAAATTCTTGGTAAAAAGAGATTATGAAATACAGAGAATATGTTATACAACAAACCATTGGGATACTAGTATTATACAAAGAAACATTTTCTTTCAAAGATAAATAACACCTTTCCAATGAAATGATGAGTATGTGGGATAGGATACACAGAGGAAGTGAACTTACTGTGCAAAAGACGAGAAAAAAATTGAAAACAATGACCAGCAAGCCTGTGGAGGAATCGACTAAACGTCCCTTTACTATCTTTATACACATAACCTAGAATAAACCTTGAAACAATGGTCACCACACCATGAAAGGAACTGGATAAACACCCTTTACTATCATTCTAAACATAGTTGAGAGTAAAACTTGAAACAGTGGCCACTACGCTTGTGGAAAATCGGTCGAACGCCCCACGGCTACCATGCTACCACAGAGTCGCATAACACTACCATTGTGGGAGAAAAAAATAGAGTAACAAAATGTAAGGAATAAATGTGAAGGTTAATGGCACCTCATGCCTCATGATAGAGGAGAATGGGAGGTATGCCACCCTCACTTGGCATGTGAAGCCATCCTAAGTGGCAAGCATGTAGTGGATCCTTCCTGAAAACGTCAAGTCTTGAGATTAAAGGTGGCCTGACACCATTAATGGATATGACACAGCTTGAATCCCCTAAGGATAGGTTCAAATATACATGTAAATACCTTATTTAATGCTTCTTGAATTGCATAGAGGCCATGAATTTATGTGTAATGCGGACCACCTATGTATTAGCAGGGTCACAACTATATCTTTGTGATTTTTGTAAGTTTGCATAACATGGGTTAGTATTGTGGAATTTGAACTAATGCGTGGGTTCTGGTCTTAGTGGGTTATGACCCCTAGGTTTGTTTCCCATGTATGCTAGTCTTAAGACTTGAGTGATTGTTAAATGTTTTATAAACATAGTGTAATACTTATATAAATGGGTTGCACAAACTATGCCTAGGCTATGGACCTTGACAGGCCTGGCCACTAACACATCAACTTTACAATTCTAATTGTAATAGCGACGCTTAATAGAAAATGATGTGTTGGTCTTACGATCTCTTACAACCATTTTAGAATGAGTAATGATAATGATACACTTTCCATGTATATAATTATTGGATTAACATATAATTATTCTTGTGTCATGAACAATTGTTGTGCATAATAAACTTTAGTCTTTTCCCATTTAATTTTTTTTTTTAATTTGTGAAATTTGAGATACATTACATATGGTATTAGAATTGCAGGTTACAATGCTTGGACCTCTCGGAAGAACCATAATTTTTTTTTTCCTTGAAAGAAAATCTAATAAACACATTTATTGTTACAAACAAAAAAATAATTGGTCTATTGTTAAAATGCCAACACAAAATGAAGAAGGAGACAAACTTGAAGAGAATACAAACCAAGAACTTCCTAGAGACCCAAAACATAATAGTGAAGGGAGTCCAACCACTCAAGTATTGGAAATGATGTGAAACCTAAACATGGAATTACGAGGATTTAAAGAAGATAATGAAAAACTAAAGAAAGCACATGAAGATTGTTATCATGCAGTTTGTATTTTAGGTCATAAGCTATAGGATAGAGGACAAACTAGCATAACAGGAACCTTCCCCACCCAATGTCACCTCGATGGGGAGGTTCTTTCTATTTACGGAGGTTAGCCAAGGGGAAACATACCCGGTAACCTTCGGTTTGAAGAGACGAAGGATACAAGGTCAAGTGTTAAAGATTTCCCTCCTCGTAGGTTACCACCAGTATCAGATAGTCCGGCTAATCAACCAAGAAAAGAAGTGTAGGCCTTGTTGAAAACACTTGCCCGGAACAAGATAATAACAACACAATATATGTATTTGTAGGCTATAACTCAAAGGGTTAGTACTTCTTTAACTATCTGATTTCATTTAATAAGCAATGCAATAGATACAAGATGAAAGTCAATGTTTTGTTAATTAGCCTAAGAAAGATCATCAATTCATCAATATCTATCCAAATGACCAAGCCAACAGTATATTCAATCAATGATTTGTTTAATAAAGGCTTGACATCATTACTCAATTTCTTATTATTACACCTTTGCTGCGTCAAGATGAGATATTCACTATGATGTTAGCCTTTATTTTGTTAGTAATGCTAGTTAGGATTTTGAATTTAGGTTTTTAAAAGGTGGTTTTGCACACTAAAGGCTCAACGTTGGAGATCTAACCAGTGCCTTAGGGTATATGTAGTCAAAAGCAACGACACAAGGTCTTAGGAGGATTAAAACATAGAGACTGGAAGGTAGGGTTATATGGTGCTGCAATGGCAGGGCCCTGGAATCAAAACCATAGGGGAACGAGGCTCACTCCAGTGTTTCTTAAGCAAGGCCTCATGCTCTTTCCTCCTTCTCTAAATAAACTTGGCAAAACGGATAGCTCAAAGTATAAATTTAAGGGAGAAAGTGTTGCAAAGGCAAGGCCTTCAAACCCTAGAAGGTGAAACCCTAGGTGTAGTCAACTAGGCCTAGGACGTCTCCTCTTTTCAACCTATAACTTCAAAGCTAGCTTAGAAAAAAGGAATACAAGTGTCACAACGGCTAGGCTATATCTTCTTTCTTCAATGGATGAAAACTATTTCTCAACAAGGGGACATGTAGCAATGACCTACTTGTGTGCTTGCTACCTAGGGTTTTAAAATCAGAAAAATTATAAATAAATGCAAGAATACTAACCTACAACCATTCAATCAAGATGTTTTGCAGGAAAAACACTTACATATCATGAAGAAAATCATATGCAAACCCTAGTTGTAAACCTTCCATGAGAGAAATGCCATAAATGCCAAGAGAAATCCTCCTTCAAGAGTTGTGCCTCACTTTAAAACACCAAAAATACCCTAGTAGGGTGCAAGAATTAAGATCTCACAAGAGATTGAGTTGTGTTATGTCCAAATGAGGGAAAAACATCCTCAATATATATCATTCCATGACCTTTAATTTACAAAATAGGTCATTAAAACAGCCAACAAGGCTGACTAAAAAATTACACTATTTTTACATTAAATGCTAAGTAAAAGACACAAAATGAGAAAAAGGTGGGACGTCAAGCCCTTCTGAGGAAGACATTGGCCCTTTTTGGGCATGTCCAACATCCAGAAGTTAGGCGTTAGCCCTTTTAAGGCTCCTCTAAGATGCCACACGTGCTAGTAATCCCATCACACTGCCACATGCTCAAGATGATGTCTGAATCTCCTGGGTGACGTCCTGTCCATCAAGAGGAAAACATTCCATCTGAAGTGGGTCATCCCCCCTAGGCCGGGCTCAGCCAAAGTTTCCTGGGTGGAATGTCCTTCTTTTCTTCATGTGAAAAGGATCATTATAACATTGTCCTATCTCTGCCATCCCAAAAACCATATGATGAGCTCTTCAGCCCCATGGAGGTCTGAGCTAATCATCTCCCCATGTGTACTGGTCCACTGGTACCTTTCCATCGGGCATGGTCCTACACATCAAAAACTTCGCCCTCCATGGGCTCATCAGTCCTCAGGATCATAGCAATGTCAATCATATTTCATCATTAAATTGATCAAATACATGCATAAAACCCCTAACATATCCTCTAATAGCTCAAAGATATTACACTGATCTATTATACAAAGCTGAAGAAAAGGACAAGGTAACATATTGGGCCAGTATCCATAAGAAGAGGAAAGTTTCCAAAGGACATTCTTCAAGCCATGTAGCATGAGGTGGTATGGTCTAAGGGTGTCCAGTCATAGTGAAGACCAGGGTTAGGTATTGTCTGTGGGTGCCTTTGTAGGAGGTGAGTTGTACCTATCATAGATGTTGTTTTTTCCAAGCCCCTTTATTGCCTTTGTTCTTTATTTTACTTATTAATTTTTCTTTTTTTTTTGCTTCATGGTCTGACCAGAGGACACTGCCTTAGCATGGTGACTAGATATGACAGTGTTACCCATGGGTATTTTTACAGAAATGATAAGGCTGGCTCGTGATGAGACCCCCTTTACTTTGGCCATGCAACCAAGGGTCATTTCCCTGGCGTGGTAACCAGATAATGGCAATGTCATACTTCTAGATACCTATGAACATAATGGTCCAGCTCGTGATGAGACCTCCCATCCTCTTGGTTAGGTCTTGTTTTATTATTTTTCTTTGGGTCCCTTTTGTTTCTTATCGAGAGGCCTTTTATTGCCTTCTCGGGGATCCCTGGGCGAAGCATCTCTAGGTTTTATTTCGTATGGATTTTATATTTTACCAGTTGCTTTTACCTCCTGGGCCTTTAGTCCCTTCTTCCTAGAGGACAAAGTGTAACCCCTCAAATAGGTCATCCTAATGCTCGGACTAGGGGAATGGGATGGATGTATGGGAGATAAGATGTAAAATGATAGTATGGTGTGAGAAGAGGATGGCTCTTCAAATCCCCCTTGGTGGCGAACCAAAACCTATGAGAAAGATATTGCTAGGGCACCCCATTAATCCCCCCAACAATGGTCAAGTGGGTTAGTGTAAGATCCAAGCAGTTTTCAGAAATGCAAGGAACCTGATGCATATATATAAAAGTTATAATGATCAAACATGACACATACCATGATGCCTGGGCCAATTACCTCATGGAGCAATAGTCTTCTCTGGTGAAAGTCCAAGACGATGGTGATGGATGTTTCTACTACTGACAGGAAAAATCTGATGAAGAAGAAGAAGGATGGGCCCTCCAAGGCCATGCTCAGGTTAATTCTTCTCTCGGTACTCCAAGTCTGGGACCTATGGGCCTCGAGACACGATCTCCTAGTTATCCCTAGAAATCGGGGATAACATATGGCTCCAACTCGGGGACATGTGCTCACCGTAGAGCGCATGAGAACCTCAACATCTCCCGCATAATCCTGCAGACCTTATTACACTCGAAAAGGTGCATCAAAAACAAAGGTGGGGTGTTATTGCCACCCCGCAAAATATGACATGTATACATATGAAATAAAGCAATCAAATGCATATGAGGAAACAAACATAAAATGAAGATGGTATAGTACACCAAAAATTTCTACCTACTCATACTTACCTATACAGTCATGTCCCACCACCCTGGTGGGGTTTGAGGAGGTGTTCGCTAATGGGTAATGGGTGCCTTCTTCCTTCCAAGGTGGACAAATAATATGAGTTATCAACTGATTCCATCCCGACCTTGAAAGGTCTGAGTTTGGTTGTTCCCTGAACAACCCTGGTGTATTGTACTGAGGGAGGTGGGTGGGCTTCTGGTGTAAAAAATTCCTGTTGGGACGGATGGATTTTCACATCTTCTTCATCCTTTTTTATTTTTAGTATCTTCAGCATCCCTACCTCTTTGTTTTGAAACTGATCTAGGAGTTGCTGGTATTCTTCTTTCTTGGGCCACTTAATCTAGTCAAAATATTCTTCTATAGAAAATGGCATATCTTCTGGAGAATATTCTTGAAGAGTTTGTATTACATCTTTCTGTGCTTCATTTACGGAAGGAACGACATCTTGTATGTGGTTTCTAGTTATCGACACATTGAGTAAGCATCCAGTTGTTCCATCTTTCAAAGGTAACCGCAAAAAGGTGAGATCCATTTCAAGGGACCCGCCTATTATTGCACCAAACTTCCTAGACAACGACATTCCCCACACATCTGGAACATCAACCACTATAATATCTATGTGGACGGTCTTCTCGGGGAATTCTTTCAACTGCACTTCGACATTTTCAACTACACCATGTGTGGGTATTGCTTTGGATTCAAATCCACACACATTTCTGTAAGGCCTAGTTACTTTCAGGCCCATTTGTTGCATGACTTTAAGAGACATCATATTTTCACCAGCACCTGTATCCAGCATGCAATTGTTAAGGTATTTATTGTTCATCATAAGAGTCATGAAGAAAGGTGGATTTTCACCATACTTGATCCTAAAATGGTCAGCTTGAAGCATAATCGGGGGGTCCATAGGCTCAGCAGTTCCCGAAAATAAGGTATTGAAGTATTCTTTAATATAAGGGATCTTAATTGCTTCTTTTAAGGGAACGTTCACATGCATCTTTGACAAAGCTCCTTCAAAATCAAAATCAAGTTTAATTTTATCAACTTTGGATGTCTTGGGAGGAAGAACCTTAGGAGATTTTAGTTGATCAGTGGTAGGTTGCTTTGGGTTATTTCTCTGGTATACCTAGACTTCTTTATTTTTAAGCTTTTCTCATGACTCCTGGTCCAAGTTGTTGATTATTGCTAGTCTTGCTACTCTAGCTACTTCCTTCAGGGCTTGTTGATGTTCTATATCAGTTATATTTATTTGAGGAAAGCTCTAAAAGCAGTCAACATTGTTGACTTGTTGTTGGTTGGCGTTATAAGGACACTCATTCTCCCAATGTGCTTCAATGCATTCCAGACACCAAGGATTTTCATCAACGACATTTGTAGGGGCAAGAGCATTTGGGACTTCATTTTCATTCTTCGGCTTGTAGGTTTGGTTCCCTTTCTGGAATGGCCTTTTGAATGGAGGTCTAGGTGCCTGGGACTGGGACTTTTCAAGTCTAACAATCCGATTCATCATTTCTTCTTGATTATTCATGATGTTATCTATTGAAGCTTGTAGCTTATTGATACTTGTGCAGAGATCCGAAGTAGGCTCAGCATTGTGTACGACTTTTTGCTTGGTGTCTATTCTCCCCCTAGGGTTGGCAAAGGGCTCAATCTTGGATGAAAGGAGATTTCCTTCAATCTTGGCTGCAAGCTCTTGGGATTCTTGAATGCACTGAGGGTCTTTGTCTCTAAGAAGATACCCTAATTGGCCACTGAAAGATCTAGTATAAATGTGAACAAGATAATCATCTTTTGGATGGTGGCTTGGGGGAATTCATTGGAGTAATGCTTCAAATCTGGTATGAAATTCCCGAATAGATTCATTCTCATACTTGGCAAGGATACTTAGTTGGGTGAGCAGCATGTTCAGGTCTTCTTTGATACTCCACCTTCTGAGGAATATTTGCTCAAGTTTATCCATGGTTTTGATTCTTCCATCAGGAAGGCCAAGATACCAACGTCTTGCAACATCATAAAGGGTAGCAAATAATAACTTCATGACCAAGTCCTCGGCATCATCACTAATGGGGTGAAGCTGAAAAAATGCCCAAAAGTTACTCATATGCTCTTCGGCACTAGTAGCATCAATGTCGGTAAACTTAGGCAATCACTTCTCATATTTGGGTGGCCTTTTCCTAGGGTAGCTAGGTATGGCTGACATGTCTAATGGCTTGAACAAAGTAGATGACCATTGTCTTTTATTGTTGAATAGGTTTGTAGTACCGGTCTGAGAAGTAGACATGTTTAAAGGAAGTCTCTTTCCAAAAAGTGACTTGACAACAGGTGAATTTGCAGGAGGCTTCCTTCTGAAAGCTAAAGGAGAATTATTGAATCTCCTTTTTGTTTGTGGAGCTGCCAGATATTTTTCCTAAAACTATCAAAGAATAGGGTATAAAGTCTTAGTGGATTCGCTTGGTAAGCTTGTAAGAGAAAGGTCTTTGAGGTAAGGCTTACCAAAGGATTTGTCGTAGAGGAAGATTGACTCAGTGTTCCCCGACAATGACAACAAAATGTTATTGCGTAGTTTGTATTTTAGGTCATAGGCTATAGGATAGAGGACAAACTGGCGTAACAGGAACCTTCCCCACCCAATGTCACCTCGATGGGGAGGTTCTTTTTGTTTAGGGAGGTTATCCCAAGGGAGACGTCCCCGGTAACCTGGGGTTTCAAGAGGCAAATGATACAAGGTCAAGTGTTAAAGATTTCCCTCCTCGCAAGTTACCACCAGTATCAGATAGTCCGACGAATCAACCAATAAAATAAGTGTAGGCCCTATTGAAAACACCTAGCCGAAACAAGATAATAACAACACAATATATGTATTTGCAGGATATAACTCAAAGGGTTAGTACTTCTTTAACTATGTGATTACATTTAATAAGCAATGCAATAGATACAAGATGAAAGTCAATGTTTTGTTAATTATCCTAAGAAAGATCATCAATTCATCAATATCTATCCAAATGACCAAGACAGCAGTATATTCAATCAATGATTTGTTCAATAAATGCTTGACATCATTACTCAATTGCTTATTATTACACCTTTGTTGCATCAAGATGAGATATTCACTATGATGTCAGCCTTTATTTTGTTAGTAATGTTAGTTAGGGTTTTGAATTTAGGTTTTTAAAAGGTGGTTTTGCACACTAAAAGCTCAACGTTGGAGATCTAACCAGTGCCTTAGGGTATATGGAGTCAAAATCAAGGGCACAAGGTCTCGGGAGGATTAAAACTTAGATATTGGAAGGTAGGTTTCTATGGTGCTGCAATGGCAGGGCCCTGGAATCAAAACCCTAGGAGAAAGAGGCTCACTCTGGTGTTTCTTAAGAAAGGCATTGTGCTCTTTCCTCCTTCTCTAAATAAACTTGGAAAAATAGCTAGCTCAAAGTATAAATTTAAGGGAGAAAGTGTTGCAAAGGCAAGGCCTTCAAACCCTAGAAGGTGAAACCCTAGGTCTAGTCAACTAGGCCTAGTACGTCTCCTCTTTTCAACCTATAACTTCAACGCTATCTTAGAAAAAAGGAAGACAAGTGTAGCAACAACTAGGCTATATCTTCTTTCTTCAATGGATGAAAACTATTTCTCAACAAGGGGACATGTAGCAATGACCTACTTGTGTGCTTGCTACCTAGGGTTTTAAAATCAACAAATTTATAAATAAATGCAAGAATACTAACCTACAACCATTCAATCAAGAAGTTTTGCAGGAACAACACTTACATATTATGAAGAAAATCATATGCAAACCCTAGTTGTAAACCTTCCATGAGAGAAATGTCATAAATGCCAAGAGAAATCCTCCTTCAAGAGTTGTGCCTCACTTTAAAACACCAAAAATACCCTAGTAGGGTGCAAGAATTAAGATCTCACAAGAGAGTGAGTTGTGTTATGTCCAAATGAGGGAAAAACATCCTCAATATATATCATTTAATGACCTTTAATTTACAAAATAGGTAGTTAAAACAACCGACAAGGCTGACCTAAAAATTACACTATTTTTACATTAAATGTTAAGTAAAAGACACAAAATGAGCAAAAGGTGGGACGTCAAGCCCTTCTGAGGAAGACGTTGGCCCTTTTTGTGCATGTCCAGCATCCAGAAGTCAGGCGTTATCCCTTTTAGGTCTCCTCTAAGATACCACAGATGCCAGTAATCCCATCACACTGACACATGCTCAAGATGATGTATGAATCTCCTAGGTGACGTCCTATCCATCAAGAGGAAAACATTCCATATGAAGTGGGTCATCCCCCCTAGGCCGGGATCAGCCAAAGTGTCCTGGGTGGAACTTCCTTCTTTTATTCATGTACAAAGGCTCATCATAACACTATGCTATCTCTACCATCCCAAAAACCATTTGATGGGCTCTTCAGCCCCATGGAGGTCTGAGCTAATCATCTCCCCATGTGTGCCTGTCCACTGGTACCTGTCCGTCGGGCATGGTCTTGCACATCAAAAACTTCGCCCTCCATGGGCTCATTAGTCCTCGGGATTGTAGCAATGTCAATCATATTTCATCATTAAATTTATCAAATGCATGCATAAAACCCCTAGCATATCCTCTAATAGCTCAAAGATATTACACTGATCTACTATACAGAGTTGAAGAAAAGGACAAGGTAACCTATTGGGCCACTATCCATAAGAAGAGGAAATTTCCCAAAGGACATTATTCAAGCCATGTAGCATGAGGTGGTATGGTCTAAGGATGTCCAGTCATAGTGAAGACCAGGGTTAGGTATTGTCCGTGGGTGCCTTTGTAGGAGGCGATTTGTACGTGTCATGGATGCAGTTTTTTCCAAGACCCTTTATTTCCTTTGTCCTTTCTTTTATTTATTACTTTTTATTTCTTTTTTTCTTCAAGTTCTGACCAAAGGACACTGCCTTGGCGTGGTGACCAGAGCTGATAGTGTTACCCACGAGTATTTTCACAGAAATGATAAGGTTGGCTCGTGATGAGACCCCCTTTCCTTTGTCCATGCAACCAAGGGTCATTTCCTTGGCGTGGTAACTAGATAATGGCAATGTCATACTGTTAGATACCTATTAACATAATGGGCTAGCTCATGATGAGACCTCCCATCCTCTTGGTTAGGTCTTGTTTTATTATTTTTCTTTGGGTCCCTTTTGTTTCTTATCGAGAGGCCTTTTATTGCCTTCTCGGGGATCCCTGGGCGAGGCATCTCTAGGTTTTATTTCCTATGGATTTTATTTTTTACTAGCTTCTTTTACCTCCTGGGCCTTTAGCCCCTTCTTCCCACAAGAAAAACTATAACCCCTCAAATAGTTCATCCTAATGCTCGGACTAGGGGAATGGGATGGATGTATGGGAGATAAGATGTAAAATGATAGTATCGTGGGAGTGGACAATGGCTCTTCAAGTACCCCTTGGTGGCTAACTAAAACCTACGGGAACAATCTTGCTAGGGAACCCCATTAATCCCCCCAACAATGGTCAAGTGGGTTAGTGTAAGATCCAAGCGGTTGTCAGAAATGTAAGGAACCTGATGCATATATTTGATTTTTATAGTCATCAAACATGACACATACCATGATACCTGGACCAATTACCTCATGGAGCAATAGTATTCTCTGATGCAAGTCCAAGCCGTTGGTGATGGATGTTGCTACTGCTGACAGGACAAATATGATGAAGAAGAAGAAGGATGGGCCCTCCAGGGCCATGCTCAGGTCAATCCTGCTCTCGATACTCCATGTCTGGTACCTGTGGGCCTCGAGAAATGATCTCCTACTTATCCCTAGAAATTGGGGATAACATCTGGCTCCAACTCAGGGACATATGCTCACTGTAGAGTGCATGAGAACCTCAACATATCTGGCATAAATCTCCAGACCTGCTCACACTCGAAAAGGTGCATCAGCAACAAAGGTGAGGTGGTATTTCCACCCCGCAAAATATAACATGTATACATATGAAATAAAGTAATCAAATGCATATGAGGAAACAAACATAAACTGTAGATGGTATAGTACATGAAAAATTCCTACCTACTCATACTTACCTGTATAGTCATGTCCCACCACCCTGGTGGGGTTTGAGGAGGCATCTGCTAATGGGTAATGGGTGCCTTCTTCCTTCCAAGGTAGACAAATAATACGAGTTATCAACTGATTCCATCCCGACCTTGAAAGGTCTGAGCCATGATTGTGTACTTCCATTTACATTAGTTGGCTCTCCTTTCTGAGTATCTCACATCCATACCAGCTCCCCCTCCTTGTATTTTTGGATCTTGTGTTTGGT
This sequence comes from Picea glauca, assembly GCA_000966675.3. Taxonomy (NCBI): domain Eukaryota; kingdom Viridiplantae; phylum Streptophyta; class Pinopsida; order Pinales; family Pinaceae; genus Picea; species Picea glauca. The sequence goes on along the minus strand of JZKD02S0456235.1, from coordinate 1,942,273 downwards.
TGTTCCCTGAACAACCCTGGTGTACTGTACTGAGGGAGGTGGGTGGGCTTCTGGTGTAAAAATTTCTTGTTGGGACGGATGGATTTTCACATCTTCTTCATCCTTTTTTCTTTTTAGTATCTTCACCGTCCCTACCTCTTTTTTTTGAAACTGATCTAGGAGTTGTTGGTATTCTTCTTTCTTGGGCCACTCAATCTGGTCAAAATATTCTTCTGTAGCAAATGGCATATATTTTGGAGAATATTCTTGAAGAGTTTGTTTTACATCTTTCTGGGCTTCATTTACGGAGGGAACAACATATTCAATGGGTCACACAAACTATGCCTAGGCTATGGACCTTGACAGGCCTGGCCACTAACACATCAACTTTACAATTATAATTGTAATAGTGACGCTTAATAGAAAATGATGTGTTGGTCTTACGATCTCTTACAACCATTTTAGAATGAGTAATGATAATGATACACTTTCCATGTATATAATTATTGGATTAACATATAATTATTCTTGTGTCATGAACAATTGTTGTGCATAATAAACTTTAGTCTTTTCCCATTTAATTTTTTTTTTTAATTTGTGAAATTTGGGGTACATTACATATGGTATTATAATTGTAGGTTACAATTCTTGGACCTCTTGGAAGAACCATAATTTTTTTTTTTTCCTTGAAAGAAAATCTAACAAACACATTTACTGTTACAAAAAGGAAAAATAATTGGTCTATTGTTAAAATGCCAACACAGAATGAAGAAGGAGACAGACCTGAAGAGAATCCAAACCAAGAAATTCCTAGAGACCCAGAACATAATAGTTAAGGGAGTCCAACCAATCAAGTCTTGGAAATGATTTGAAACCTAAACATGGAATTACTAGGATTTAAAGAAGATAATGAAAAACTAAAGAAAGCAGATGAAGACTGTTATGGTGTAGTTTGTATCTTAGATCATAGGCTATAGGATAGAGGACAAACTGGCGTAACAGGAACCTTCCCCACCCAATGTCACCTCGATGGGGAGGTTCTTTTTGTTTAGGGAGGTTAGCCCAGGGGAGACATCCCCGGTAACCTGGGGTTTGAAGAGGCAAAGGATACAAGGTCAAGTGTTAAAGATTTCCCTCCTCGCAGGTTACCACCAATATCAGATAGTCTGACGAATCAACCAATAAAAGAAGTGTAGGCCTTGTTGAAAACACCTAGCTGGAACAAGATAATAACAACACAATATATGTATTTGCACGCTATAACTCAAAGGGTTGGTACTTCTTTAACTATCTAATTTCATTTAATAAGCAATGCAATAGATACAAGATGAAAGTCAATGTTTTGTTAATTAGCCTAAGAGAGATCATCAATTCATCAATATCTATCCAAATGACCAAGCCAATAGTATATTCAATCAATGATTTGTTCAATAAATGCTTGACATCATTACTCAATTGCTTATTATTACACCTTTGTTGTGTCAAGATGAGATATTCACTATGACCTCAATCTTTATTGTGTTAGTAATGTTAGTTAGGGTTTTGAATTTAGGTTTTTAAAGGGTGGTTTTGCACACTAAAGGCTCAATGTTGGAGATATAGCTAGTGCCTTAGGGTATATGGAGTCAAAATCAAGGGCAAAAGGTCTCAGGAGGATTAAAACTTAGATACTAGATGGTAGGGTTCTATGGTGTTGCAATGGCAGGGACCTGGAACCAAAACCATAGGGGAAAGAGGCTCACTCTGGTGTTGCTTAAGCGAGGCCTCGTGCTCTTTCCTCCTTCTCTAAATAAACTTGGAAAAATGACTAGCTCAAAGTATAAATTTAAGGGAGAAAGTGTTGCAAAGGCAAGGCCTTCAAGCCCTAGAAGGTGAAACCCTAGGTGTAGTCAACTAGGCCTAGGACGTCTTATCTTTTCAACCTATAACTTCAACGCTAGATTAGAAAAAAGGAAGACAAGTGTAGCAACGACTAGGCTATATCTTCTTTCTTCAATGGCTGAAAACTATTTCTCAACAAGAGGACATGTAGCAATGACCTACTTGTGAACTTGCTACCTAGGGCTTTAAAATCAGCAAATTTATAAATAAATTCAAGAGTACTAACCTACAACCATTCAATCAAGAAGTTTTGCAGGAAAACACTTACATATCATGAAGAAAAGAATATGAAAACCCTAGTTGTAAACCTTCCATGAGAGAAATTCCATAAATTCTAAGAGAAATCCTCCTTCAAGAGTTACGCCTCACTTTAAAACACCAAAAATACCCTAGTAGGGTGCAAGAATTAAGATCTCACAAGAGAGTGAGTTGTGTTATGTCCAAATGAGGGAAAAACATCCTCAATATATATCATTCCATGACCTTTAATTTACAAAATAGGTAATTAAAACAGCCAACAAGGCTGACTACAAAAATTACACTATTTTTAAATTAACTGCTAAGTAAAATACACAAAATGAGCAAAAGGTGGGACGTCAAGCCCTTTTGAGGAAGACGTTGGCCCTTTTTGGGCATGTACAGCATCCAGAAGTCAGTCGTTATCCCTTTTAGGGCTCCTCTAACCTGCCACACATGCCATTAATCCCATCACACTGCCACACGCTCAAGATGATGTCAGAATCTCCAGGGTGATGTCATATCCATCAAGAGGAAAACGTTTGATTTGAAGTGGGTCATCCCCCCTAGGCCGGGCTCAGCCAAGGTGTCCTGGGTGGAATGTCCTTCGTTTCTTCATGTGCAAAGGCTCATCATAACACTGTCCTGTCTCTGCCATCCCAATAACTATCTGATGGGATCTTCAGACCCATAGAGGTCCAAGCTAATCATCTCCCCATGTGTACCGGTCCATTGGTACCTGTCTGTTGGGCATGGTCCTGCACATCAAAAAGTTTTCCCTCCATGGGCTCATCAGTCCTCGGGATCATAGAAATGTCAATCATATTTCATCATTAAATTTATCAAACACATGCATAAAACCCCTAGCATATCCACTAATAGCTCAAAGATATTACACTGATCTATTATACAGAGCTGAAGAAAAGGACAAGGTAACCTATTGGGCCAGTATCCATAAGAATATGAAAGTTTCCAAAGGACATTATTCAAGCCATGTAGCATGAGGTGGTATGGTCTAAGTGTGTCCAGTCATAGTGAAGACCAGGGGTAGGTATTGTCTATGGGTGCCTTTGTAGGAGGCGAGTTGTACCTGTCATGGATGCAGTTTTTTCCAAGCCCCTTTATTTCCTTTGTTCTTTCTTTTATTTATTACTTTTTCTTTCTTTTTTACTTCAAGGTATGACCAGAGGACACTGCCTTGGCATGGTGACCAGAGCGAACAGTGTTACCCATGAGTATTTTTCCAGAAATGATAAGGTTGGCTTGTGATGAGACCCCTTTTCCTTTGGCCATGCAACCAAGGTTCATTGCCATGGCCTAGTAACCAGATAATGGCAATGTCATACTGCTAGATACCTATGAACATAAAGGGTCATCTCGTGATGAGACCTCCCATCGTCTTGGTTAGGTCTTGTTTTATTATTTTTCTTTGGGTCCCTTTTGTTTCTTATCGAGAGGCCTTTTATTGCCTTCTTGGGGATCCCTGGGCAAGGCATCTCTAGGTTTTATTTACTATGGCTTTTATCTTTTACCAACTACTTTTACCTCCTGAGCCTTTAGCCCCTTCTTCCCATAGGACAAAGTGTAACCCCTCAAATAGGTCATCCTAATGCCCAGACTAGGGGAATGGGATAGATGTATGGGAGATAAGATGTAAAATGATAGTATGGTGGGAGCAGACGATGGATCTTCAAATCCCCCTTGGTGGCTAACCAAAACCTATGGGCACGAGCTTGCTAGGGCACCCCATTAATCCCCACAACAATGGTCAAGTGGGTTAGTGAAAGATCCAAACAGTTGTCATAAATGTAAGGAACCTGATGAATATATCTGAAAGTTATAATGATCAAACATGACACATACCATGATACCTGGACCAATTACCTCATGGAACAATAGTCTTCTCTGATTCAAGTCCAAGTTGATGGTGATGGATGTTACTGCTGCTGACAGGAAAAATCCGATGAAGAAGAAGAAGGATGGGACCTCCAGGGCCATGCTCAGGTCAATCCTGCTCTCGGTACTCCATGTCTAGGACATGTGGGCCTCGAGACATGATCTCCTAGTTATCCCTAGAAATCGGGGATAACAAAGACTAGTTAGAAATTAATGAAATGTTGCTACAAAGTATAGTGACAAAGAAGAGTCCAAAAGACTATTAGAAAATTGGCTTAGGTTGATGGACAGTTGGTATCGAATGTTGGTTTTCATTGATGTAAACCATTGGAGAGTGATATTTTATATTGATGTCAACCCTTATTGATTGATGCCAACCCTTGGAGAAATTCTAGTAGAAAATTTTGGTAGCACAAAGGTTTGGGTAATAGACCCAAGGTTGTTTCATCTATAATGGTATGAGTTTTAATATATTTGAAGGTAATACTATTCTACATGGATATTATATGCCATTCCATTTATGTTAGTATGTGGAACGTCACATAACTCCTCGTGGTTAGAGAGTTATGGCCGTGAGAAGTTGGAGAACCCAAGTTTGGGTAATGGACCCAAGTTTGTTTGATGGATAATGGTATGAGTTTTGATATATTTGCAGGAAAGACTATTCTATATGAATAATAAATTTCATGCCATTTCTAGTGGTATGTGGAATGTCATATAACTCCTCACAATTAGAGAGTTATGGCCATGCGATGTTGGAGAACCCTCATGAGTCATCTAGAAGCCCCAAAAGGTCAAAGTAGTCAAAGTGGTTTAAGATATTTTAGAAGGTAAATAATAAAGTGAAGTGATGAGTGAAATATATTTCAAATTGAATACAAAAGAAATTGTTTAAATAGTAAAGTTAATGGATAAATTAGAAGTGGGTTAACCTTAAAATAAGGAAAGTGGGTTAAGATAGTTAAAAGGTAACCCCTTGAGGAAGCCACATGAAAGTATAAATAAGAGGAAAGGCTCTCTCATTTTAATCACACTTTAGAATATTGAATATATATAGGTGACTGAAATAACCAAAGGATATCTAAGAGGAATTTCAGAGGGAAGGTGAAGTAAAGAAGGTCGAAATTCAAGGGAGGATAAATTCTTTTGATGATGTTTTCTAAGGTATGTTATTTACAGGTCATCTCACCATTTTCACAATAAATATTTTTATAGAATGATTCAGACCTTGAAACTGGGAGATTTTTGAGGAAACATATCCAAGTAGTTGTGGTACAAATTCCATCTTATGGATCATTGTATTTTTGGAGTTACATTCTGTGGAAAATAGGGTTTGTGGCTAGCCCTAAAACTAGTCTAAAATATGTGTTTCAGGTAAAACATCATAAATTCTTCATAACAGATCCAAATTCAGTAAGACCAAATGTGTTGGTTAGATTATAGTCTGTAGTATTCTTTGTACAATTTTCAGATCCATACAACAAATATTATGTGAGGGGTACACTCTACAAGTTCGGTCTCTAGAATAAGTCAGAATTCAACAAGGTATGCCATTTTTTTATATAACTCATTTTCTGAGAAGTTCTAAGTAGTGGCACCTGGAGGAATTGTAGAAAACACACTAAATACCATTGTGTACTATTTTCATATCTTTATTCATGAAAGGTACATAGTTATTATTATTATTTCAAGTTAGGGTTGTTGACTAATACAAAACTAGTCATGTGAGACCAAAGTAAAGTTTGATGAGAATGCTAGTCTCTTGTTGTTAAAGTTAAGGATGGTTTGCAGGTATGTGATCATATACACCATATCTATTACAAAGTTACAAATTAGATTTTGATGATGAAAGCAATGAGGTATTTTGGTTGAGGTACATGTTGGGTACATGGTTGAGACAAGTAGTTGATGAGTTGGCACATGCATGAGGTGTATAGTTGATGATGCTGGTACATATTGATGAGTCCTAGTTGATGAGTCGTTTTCACATTATTGGTACATACTTGGTACATGGTTGGAGGCACTTTTTATTATTATTTTTGAAACATGGTTTATGGATGATGTAGTGTAACATCCCCAAAATTAAATTATTTTTAAAGTCTGAAAATAATTAGGAATTTATTTCTGTTTTTGGTAAATTTGAAATTGGGAAATTATTGCCATTTATGGAAATTTTGAATTTCAAATTTAGTTAATTGTAAATTATGATTATGAATGTTGGGAAAAGATTTGATTTGGCCCAACCAACTTTTTGACTATGAAACTTGTAAGAAACAAATATTTTTATATTTATTGTGGATGGACAAATGGAATAGCCAGGTTGAAAGCAGCTGACCATGACTCCATGAGTGGGGAACATGTTGGCACTACCTTAGGGATGAATGTTATAGGTAGAAAATCAAGAATTTGGCCATTGGCAGCCCCTGAAAATCATGGATTTGTAAATCTGCAAAAATTTCCAAGGGGAAAAGACCTAGGCACAAATGATTTTGGATAAATATAGCATATGGGAGAAGGTAGGACACTGCCTAGTATGCTGGAAAAATAATTATCTCTTGTTGTTATGAAAACTATTTTCAGAGTGTGAGGGATGGAGAAGTTGTTATGAAACTAAAGGAATATTTCTAAGGAGGATTTTTGTAGTTTGGCCTCATGGTTTCATGGTTAGGCTAGGGGGTGAATGGAACAAGTAGATTGGTTGTTCCATTCCAAGGCTGGGAGGAACTTGGATGTTTCATTTGTCGTTCGACAATTTGCTCAGATATGTCCATATACTCCTTATCTGGTCAAATGCTAGTTGTTTAATGACTGATATAATACATCTCTTTAATTGTGGATGAATTATTCTATTAATTAAATTATTGTTGGAATGAAATGAAATGTACAATGACTCTTACAATTTTATTGTATTTCCTTGAGTAATAAATTCTGTGTGTATTACATGTATATGGGATTGTTTTATATAAGTATATGGAAGATGTTTCTAAGCTATATGGGATCCGTATTGTACTAACCCTAGCATTTCAGGAATGTGAGTTATTTCATATAAGTAGCCAGCTCAAGGATTATTGTCAATTGAAGAATGCGAAAGAAAATTCTAGAAGTAAACTTGAAAACTTAAG
>JZKD02S0456235.1:1902465-1912958 GCA_000966675.3 Picea glauca | reverse complement strand
GGTCATCGGATCAGAAGGGTGACTATTGGCCATTGATTCCATAGGGGAGCTATTTTGGAGTTTGTGGGTTGGAAATACGAAAATCCTCGCGTCTGGATTCACGAAATTGCAAAGTCTGAAACCCCGATGAAGTGAAAACTCCATTGGGAAGCCAACCTTTGCTGAACACATTGGGATTCGGCATCTCAGCACTTTAGAATACAAGGGATTGGGGTTCCTTTCTCTGGAATTCCTGAAGTCACGGAACGTGATATAGGAGTGGAGGAGGACGCGGCCAGACATTTTGGGTTTCAACATTTCGGGTTTTCGGTGGGTTAAGGGGCCAAAAACCTCGGCAACAAAAATCGCAATAGCGCAAAACTCAAAGTCTCAAATTAGTGAAGGGCATGACTTTATTGTGGTCAAGGAGACTTAGGTGTTTCCTTGTGTTTAATGACATGGGAACACTCATAAGGACCTGTGCAGGAACACCATTCTCTGTGTGTGTGTTTGTGTGTTTCCCTGTGGGGAAATCAAAAAGTCAATCAGACTCAGGAGGGAAGATTTAGAACGATCTTACTCAGATATCAGCCTGAGGGTTTGAGGGTCTGCATCAATGATCCCCTATTCATCTCCTGTGGTCATGGTCTTGAAGGAATAAGGTTCTTGTCGAATGTGTCCTAACTTTCGTGTGCTCAACAAACTTACCATCAAAGACAAATTCCCCATTCTTGTCATTGATGACCTCCTGGATGAATTGAGTGGCGCCCAATTCTTCACCAAACTGGATCTTCATTCGGGATACCACCAGATACGTATGAAAGAGGTATATATTCCCAAGACTGCCTTTAGAACTCATGAGGGTCACTATGAGTTTCTGGTCATGCCCTTTGGCTTGTGTAGTGCCCCCTCCACCTTCCAAAGCCTGATGAATCATGTCTTTCGTCCTTCTCTCTGCCATTTTGTCTTAATTTTATTTGATGATATCCTCATCTATATCAAAACCTAGAAAGACCATCTTTCTCATGTGGATCAAGTTCTCCATCTACTTTCTCAGCACCAACTTTTCCTGAAACAGTCTAAATGTGTTTTTGGCACCTCAGAAGTAGAATACTTGGGTCATCTAATTGGAAAAGATGGCGTCAAGGTGGATCTTAAAAATATTGAAGCTATGGAAGGCTTCCCTCACCCAAAGACTCTTAAGAGCTTGTGTGGATTTCTAGTCTTAACAGGGTATTATCACAAGTTTGTTAAGAATTATGGGAAGATTGCATCACCTCTCACTGCTCTCCTCAAAATGAACTCTTTCACTTGGACTCCAACCACTACTCAAGATTTTCAAACCTTGAAGATGGACATGTGCACCACTCCAGTCCTTGCCCTTCCCAATTTCACAAAGAAATTTGTGTTGGAATGTGATGCCTCAGGGGAAGGAATTGGTGTTGTCCAATTGCAAGAGGGTTGACCTTCAGCCTTTACCAGCAAGAAACTATTTGAAAGAAATATGGGAAAATCCATCTATGAAAAGGAAATGTTGGCTATTCTGCATGTCATGGATCGGTGGTGTCCTTATCTATTGGGGAAATAGTTCCAAATTAAGACAAACATCAAAGCCTCAAGTATTTTCTAGAACAATGCATTTCCTCTATAGAACAAAAAAAATGGGTGACTAAACTCCTTGGATATGATTATGAGACCATTTATAAGAAAGGAAAAGACAATGTGGTTGTGGATGCACTTTCCTAAAAATCTGAAGATGAAGGATCCCTTTTTTTCTCTTTCATTCATTGTACCAGATTGGCTCCAAGTCGTTCGCCAGGAATGGCTATAAGATCCCAAAAGTTCATAGTTGATCCAACAACTGCATTCTAATGCTCCATATTCCCCAGGTTATTCTTGGCTCCATGAGGAACTTCGATACAAAGTCTATTTGTATTTAAGTAAACAATAAAATCTTAAATCCACGATACTTTTTGAGCTTCATGCTAGACCCACAACAGGGCACTCTGGGTTCACCAAAACCTATGACAGGGTCAAATGTTCCTTTTTCTGGGATGGTATGAAACAAGGCATTCATAATTTTGTAGCTGAATGTGATGTGTGTCAATGCAACAAGGGAAAAACAGTCAAATCGTCGGGCACACTACAACTTCTCCCGATTCCACCTACTATTTGGAAGGATATCTCTATGGATTTTATTACCATCTTAACCAAATTGGGAAATAAATCCATCATCATGGTGGTTGTTGATCACCTTTCCAAGTATGCTCATTTATGCACCCTTCAACACCCGTTTACAACATCCACAGTGGCTCAAATCTTCATGGATTAGGTCTTCAAGCTTCATGTCATGTCGCACTCTATTGTTTCTGATCGCAACCCAACTTTCACAAGCAATTTTTGTTAAGAAATGTTCAAGATACAAGGCACAAAAATGCATCTTAGCACAACTTATCATCCCCAGATTGAGGGAAAAAAAAAAGTTGTCAACAAGTGTTTGGAAACATATTTGAGGTGTTTTTCCTCAAAAAATAAAAATCAGTGGGCTCAATGGTTACCCCTAGATGAATGCTGGTACAACACTTCATACCATACAACTACACGCATGACTCCTTTTGAAGTGGTATATGCACAAAATCCACCTTCAGTTCTCTCATACTTATCAGGTGCCTCAAAGGGTGGTTGACCTAACACTTATAGCTCAAGAGGCTATTCTCCATACCCTCAAAGAGAATTTGGTCATGGCACAAAATTGCATGAAGCAACAAGCAGATCAAGGTCGCTCTGAATGTAAATTTGTAGAACGGGATCGGGTGTTTCTTCGACTTCAACCTTACAAGAAAACTTCCCTCAAGGCTAAGCATTGTCAGAATCTAGCACCCAAATTTTATGGTCCTTATACCATGCTCAAGCATGTGGGACAGGTTGCCTATCATTTAGCTTTGCCCAGCCATTCGGAGCTACATCTTGTTTTTCATGTTTCATGCTTAAAGAAGGTGAATGGAGCTAAGTGCCAAATTCAAACCAACCTTCCAGAATTAGCTGAAGAAGGATCCATTTGGCTACAACCAGAAGCATTTTTGGACCAATGTGAGAGTCTCCTACATCAGAGAAACGTCAAGGAAGTGCTAGTCCAGTGGAAAGATACAACTCCAGTAGACACCACTTGGGAACCAACTACCATTCTGCAATAATTTCCGCATCTCAAGCCTTGAGAACAAGGTTGTTTTTAAGGGGGAGGACATGTTAGGGTCCTAAACCGCACATAGGGAGAACAATATATTCAAATGTAATAAAGGTCAATATTAATAAGGCCTTTCAATAAAATAGAATAAGGCAGATGTAAGAAGACCTAATAGAATCTTTCGCTTCTAGAAGGATCTTCCTCTAGATGCTTCTTTTTAGTATAAATAGGAGTTGACGGTAGGAGAACCCTAGCAAGGATATTATTGTAATAGAGATCTGCTCAAATGGAGGTTTCCCCCTCGAAGAGGCCCGTGAAAATTTCTTTCATATTCAAAGTGCTATTTATGTTGTTATTCTTATATCATTTTAGTGTTATTGTGGTGAATGTTCTGGTTATATTGTTGTTATTCTGCCATTACTAGCATTTTATTTATGTTCTGCATACATTTTATATCTGGTATATTACACATTGTTAGGGTTCATTTACACCATGATAGTCGTATTCTATCAAACTTATGGAAACTATAATGACAGATCAGTTCTGGGTTATAGTTTAGTTTAAATCTTTTATTTCCAGTTTAGTTAGAGTTCTACACTTCATCTCAAATACGTTAGCCCTCGTGCCAAGGTTAGTTATAGGGTTAGTTCTAATGAGCATGGAAAACAACCAAGAACAAGAAATAGATACCAATCGTTCGGTTCAATTGTTCTAAGTCTTAACGCTATCACGTGTTCAATGTCATGTGGTTGATAACTTGTACAATAAATATCTTTCACACACATCTAAGGAACTCATTCATTAATTCAAGGCTAGTGTCGTTATATGCATTAATGTTTTTCCATGGTATGTCTATTACTTGTGCAATTTGAATGCATATTCTATGGTGAGTATATATATACATATATATATTTGATTAAGTAATCAAGATACCTTTCTACCTTCCTTGGGATTAGGAATGAGATATTTTTTTTCCATCTACCAATGTTCAAGGTTATGGTAAGTTTAAAGGGTGAAAAGAAAAATAAGTGTTAAATCACATTATAGTATAATTAAGAAATGTTTGGAGAAGTAATGAAAGAGTTGAATAATGACCCTAAGTAAAAAAAAAATTGGGTAAAATTTCGGTTACATTACATGTAGCATACTTGTATTGGTATATTATTAGAAGCACATATTGATATTGGTGAAGATTATGAGTTCTTGTGTTATGCTTGGTTGATGCACATCTTTGAGAGTTGTCTTGGTGATTGATATTGGTGAGTAGATTTGATTTGGTTGATAAGATTTTTGAGGTAGGTTGTTGTGATAGGTTGTTTGGACAGGTTGTTGTGAAATGTTATTTGTACAGGTTTGGTGCATGGTTGATGCACTCGTTCATGGTACAGGTTGAGGTACAGGTTGGTGCATGGTTGATGCACTTGTTTATGGTATAGGTTTATTATAGGTAGTTTGGTACAGGTTGGTGCATGGTTGATGCAATTTTGTATGGTACAGGTTGATTACAGGTTGAGGTAAAGGTTGATGCATGGTTGATGCATGGTTTAGGTTATTGGTACAAGTTGTTTGGTGTAGGTTGATTGGTAAAAGTTTACAGAAGTATATCTCATAGAGATAGTGTGAAAATGGTTCCATAGTTCTACTTGTATGTTAGGGTGGTTGGATGAGGCAAGGATAGGTGGTTGTAGCCACCTTATGGTTGTATTTGAAGAGAATAGGGGGTTGTTTCCTACTTCTTATTATAGCTAGATAATTGGGGAGTTGGAGCTTCCCTCAGGTTGTAGCCTGAGAAGATAGGGGGTTGGAGCCTCCTTCTAGTTGCAGCTACAAAACAAAGAAGTTGGTGCTTCCAATGAATGAAATTCTTAAATACATATAAGAAAAACAGTATGTGGTTTTCTCCCTCTTTGGGTTTCCATGTAAAAATTTGGTGTACTGTGTATTTGTGTGATTGCTCATTTGTTCATTTTCTATTTACTCTGCAACTATTGGATGATAATGCTACATTGATATAACACTTGCATTTTATGGTGAAAAAGGATTAAATTTCTCTATTAATGATTCACCCCCTCTCAGTAATCCAACAAAGACAATGAAAAAGAGGAAGAGGTCAACAAAAATTCCTCTAAGAACTCTGGTCATGAAACAAAAAAAGAGGATAGTTCTTATGAAGACACACATGTGACAGAAAATAAGTGGACCACTTGGAAGGTGAATTCAAGAAAATAAAACCTTCCACCTTTGATGGAGAATCAAAGACTGGTGAGGATTTTGAAGCATGGTTACTAGATATTAAGAAATGCTTCAAAATGTATAACTATTCTAGTAATATGAGAGTCAAAATGGCCATTTACAACTTAAAGGGAAAAGCTAGTATCTGGTGGTAGGACCTGAGATTAGCCAAGTGATTGAAAGAAAAATGAACAGAATGGTTGGAATTCAAAAAATATATCAAGAAGACGTACTTATCATAAATTTGTTACGAAAGAAAAACTAAGGAATTTTACGAACTGTGACTAGGAAAAATGGCCATGGATGATATGATAAATAAGTTTCTAGAACTGTTGAGATTTGTACCATACATCAAAGAGGACAAAGTAAATATAAAAAGGTTCTTGAGCTATCTACCACATTCGTACAATGACAGAATTGAATTTGACAATCCTAAGTCTTTAAATGAAGTGTTTAGGAAGGCTCGAATGTGTTATGATTATTAAAAACAAAGATATGAAATTCCCAAGGCATGGAAAGTTAAGAAACAATATAGAATGAATCAATGTAAGAAAGGCTTCCAACCATCCCCTTTCTATAACATGACAAAAGGTTTTCAAAAGAAGGATTATCATTCTAATACATAGAATGCCCAAGAGGGAAATAGATCAGTTAATATGGGAGTCAAGAAAGTTGGGGACAGTTCTAGAGAACCATTGAAGTGTTGGGAGTGTGGAGAAACCCACTTGAGGAGAAATTTCCCATGCTTAAATTCGTCAGCGAGAACTTAAATCCATAACCTTCAATAGGATTCAATGGTTGGAGACGTTGGTAGAAGCATGCATAAAATCAATGTAGCTCTATATGGAAGACATGCAGATCACCAGTCCACTATTGTGGAAGTTGAAGGTAAAATTCTTTCCCACAATATTTCTATACTAATTGACCTAGGAGCTAGTCTAAGTTATATTAATACAACTTTAGTTGAATTTAAAATGTTAAAGAAGGTAAAGCATGCTAAGTCTTGGTTAGTACAGTTAGAAACATGGACCAAAAGAAAGGTAACAAATTTCATTTATGATTGTGAACTCAACATAGATGGTCAAAGTACGAAGTTAAATCCAAACATATTACCTTAAGGGTATTACAATATAATTATTGGAATGAACTGGTTAGAGAAACATAAAGTGATATTAAATTGTTACGAAAATTCGTTTGTGTATAAAGATGAAAATAACACAGTTAGAACAGTACAATGAATCAGAAAACTAGTTTTTGTTAGGAAAATATTAGCGATGCAATTTAAGAAATGTATGAACAAAGGTTGCCAAATTTGTGTTGTACAAGTAACTAATCTCCTAAGGGAAGAAATAAAACCAAATTTATAAGTCTTTGCAGTCCTATGTGGATTCAAAGATGTATTAGTAGATGAAATACCAGAACTACCTCCAAGGAGAGAGATAGATTTATCCATTGAAGTACTACCTAGATCTGCCTCGATATCCAAGGAACCTTATTGAATGAGTCTACCCGAATTAACATAACTGGAAATTCAATTACAGGAACTACTAGATAAGGAATATATCAGACCAAGTGTTTCACCTTAGGGAGCACCAATTTTATTCATTAAGAATAAATATGGGACTTTGAGACTGTGTATTGACTATCGACAACTAAATAAAATGAAGATTAAAAATAAGTATCCCTTACCTATAATTAACGATCTCTTTGACCAAGTTGGAGAAGCAAAGATATTCTCTAAGCTATATTTAATATATGGTTATTAGCAATTCAGAGTAAAGGATGAAGATACAAATAAAACAACATTTAGAACACATTATGGACACTATGAGTTTGTAATAATTTTGTTATGTCTTACTAATCCCCCAACAACATTTATGTTCTTGATGAATAGTATATTCAACCAATATCTGGATAAATTTGTGTTGTTTTTTATCAATTATATTATAGTTTACTCAAAAACAGAAGAAGAACATGAAGAACATCTAAAAATAACCTTGCAGCCTTTAAGAGACCACAAGTTGTATGCTAATTTTGATAAGTGTTACTTCTACCAAAGAAAGATACAATATTTAGGACACGTAATATCTGAATATGGTATTGCAAGTTGATCCATAAAAGATAAAACCCATTATGGAATGGCCTATCCCTAAGGATGTGATATACATCATATCATTTATGGGAATTACTGGTTATTACCGGAGATTTATCAAAGGACTTTCCAGAATCACGTACATGATTACTTCACTACAGAAAATGGGAATAAAATTTAAATGGTCGAAAAAGTGTCAGGAAAAATTTGATAAATTAACAAAAATTGTTAACTACAACACCTATCCTTAAGGTAGCACATCTCGATAAAGATTTTATAGTTTGTGTCAATGCAAGAAAAGAGGGATTAGGAGGTGTGCTAACACAAGATGAACACATCATCTGTTATGTATCACGCAAATTGAAATAACGTCAAAGAAATTATGTGACTCATGATTTAGAATTACCAGTCATAATTCGTGCATTAAAAATATGGCAATATTATTTAATGGGAAGAAAATTTATGTTACTAACCGACAACAATGGTGTAAAGTATTTGTTCATTCAACCAAATCTCAATGCAAGGGAAGGACGATGGTTTGCCTTTTTAAGTGAATTCGATTTTTAGGTAAGACACATCAAAGGGAAGGAAAACAAAGTTGCATATGCACCAAGTCAGAGAACTAGCATACTCTATGAAATAAGTATCAGCAAAGAAAAAAATAATATCGAATAGAGAATAAAATCTGCAAGCAGTAATCATGAAGATTACATCAAAACAATAACAAAATTGCAAGGAAATGCAGAAAAACTGAACAGAAAAGATATTAGTATCGATAAAAATGGACTGTTAAGGTTCAAGAATTGACCATGTGTACCTAACTCTACTGATTTAAAGAAAACAATTCTTAACTAACTACACAAAAATATGTATTTTGGTCACCCAGGATACCAAAAAATGATAACAACATTAAGAAAATTCTTTTATTGGCCTAAATTGAAGAATGAAACTACTCAGTATTTTTCTAAATGTTTAGATTGTCAATAGGTAAAGATTGAGCATCAACATCCAACAAGTCTATTACAACCTCTTCCTATACTAGAATGGAAATGGGAGATTGTCTCAATGGACTTCATCACAAGTTTTCCTAAGAATCAAAGAAAAAATGACTCAATTATGGTAGTGATTGATAAACTAAGAAAATATACACATTTATACCCCTGAAATCTACTTACAAATTGATTAATATCGCTGAAATTTTTATGAAAAAAATATTTAGATTACATGGAATTCCTAAGATGTTGATTGTCGATAGAGATGTCAAATTTATGTCAAATTTTTAGAAAGAATTTTTTGTAGGTTTGGATACTAACCTGAATTTCAGCACAAGCTACCATCCATAAATAGATGGGAAAACAGAACTACCAAATCAGATTATCAAAGACATGTTGTGAATGTACGTAAGAACTAAACCAACTAAGTGAGAGGAGTACCTGCACTTAGTTGAGTTTGATTACAATAACAGTTATAAGACATCATTTAAGATGAGTCCCTTCGAAGTATTATATGGGAGGAAATGAATGACCCTGATTAGTTTGGATAATCCAATTGACAGGATTATTGTGGGGCCGAAAATGGTCCAAGAAATGGAGAGAATGGTAAAAAGGGTACAACAAAACTTAAAAGAGGCCCAAGACCGACATAAAATCTATAAAGACCTAAAAGGAATACATCAAGAATTTCAAATTGGGGAACATATATATCTAAAAGTAAAAGTGAGAAGAAGATCTCTAAATCTAGGAAATTGTTCCAAGTTGGCGCCAAGGTGTTTTTCCCCTTCGATATTTTAACTCGAATCAAACTCGTGGCATATCAACTAGCACTTCTGCAAATTTAAAAGTTCATAATTTTTTTCATGTTTCATTACTAAAAAGATATATTCATGATCCTACTCACATCATTGATTGGAACATGGTGTAGGTGGAACCAAAAGGTGAGTTCCAAGTGGAACCTCTGCGCATTCTGGACATGGAAGAAACAACACTTCGGAACAAATCCATCGCCCAGGTAAAAGTGCAATGGAAGCACTTTAGTCCTGAGGAGGTCACCTGGGAATTGGAAGAAGATATGCTAAAATCTTATCCAATCATATTCTGAGAGATGAATGAACATTGACGACAATGTTGTACTTAAGGGGGAGAGGATCTAATATCCTCAAATTTTAGAAAAATATATTCTAAGTTGAATTTAGAAATAAATTTCTGTTTTTGGAAAATTCGGATTTGGAAATAATTTTCCATATATGGATATTCTGAATTTGGAATTTTGGATTATGTAATTAATTATTTGATGAGTGTTGGGAAAATATTTGACTTTCCCAACTTTCCTATTTTATTGGACACATGTATGAGACAAAATTTTAATAAATTAAATCTTGGATGACAAACGAAACATCCATGTTAAAAATAATTGACCATCACTCCATGAGTGGGGAACAATTTTGAGTTAACTCAGAGATGATTTTTACAAGTGGAAAAAGTTGAATTTGACCAATAGTAAAAATTAGGTATTTTTAAAGCTACAAATTTCCCCGAGGGAAAGGAATGGAAATACTTAGGCACAAGAATATAGACAACATATGTGGGAAGCAAGATGTTGCATAGTATGTTGAGGAATTGAGAATTGTTTGTTGTTATGAGAACTTGTAATGTGAGGCAAATCATTTTCTGATATCTTTATGGTGACTATAGATAAGGATGATAATTCAGTTCGCCCTTATGGACTGATGGTCAGGCTACGGGGTGATCAGGACAAGTGATTGTGGTTGTTTTGTTCTATGAATTGATGGAACGTGGTTGTTCCATTTGTTTCCCAACATTATGTTTTTCAGATATGCATTTCATAAGTGTATCTAAATTGTTGATGATATGCTAATGATGTTTCATTATTGATGTTATACAGTTGATGCCATATCTTATGTTACTATACTTAGAAACAAAATCAGTTTGGAAAGAACTGTATAGTCATATTAGTTGATATGGGTTGTCATTGTGTAAAATAGTTGTA
>JZKD02S0456235.1:1876848-1902365 GCA_000966675.3 Picea glauca | reverse complement strand
CTACATAAAAATGTCTATGAATACTCACAAGGACTGGTGGAAGAATATGGAACCCAAATAACTTTTGTGGATAGGCCAAGCACTTCTCCAACTTCCTTGGTTTTTCTCCCAACCTGTAACAAACTTACAAAAGAATTAGTAACCTACTACTGTAAAAAATTATTAAAGATGCATCAAATAAGGAATCAAATATACTTAACTTGGATTTCGATGTCGTAATGGAGAATCATCGCTACCTTGTGAAGCCATCAATCCCAAACATGAGAAGGGGAGGGGATGTGTTATTCATCTAATGGGTTCCCTCGCAAGAAAAATGGATCCATCATTAGTTGACATATATGAGATATTATTATACCTGTAGAAATAAAAATAATAAGCAAAAACTATGAATTTAAGTTCTGTAACTTAATATATTGTAAGCTTATAGAATTACAGAGAGAAATTATAACACATACTAAATACAAGAGAACAAATTTAATATTTCCACAAGTATTACTTCAAATGAATTTTACAATAGAAAACCCATGCGAAGAGCCAAAGAATGTTGTAGTGAAGTTGTTAACATAAACAAATATTGACTTTATTAATACACAATGATTTTTTAACAAAAATAAAAGATGTTACAACATGCATGAACTTAACAATAAACTAGAGCAAGATGCAATTCTAAGTGAAATATAAATATTAAATTGTGCACTGCATATTGACAATGGGTTGCAAGTATCAAACCTAGCCTATGAATGAATTGAGGAAATCATAAATTTTAAACCAGAAAGGATATATACTTTCACTGGGTGGATTTAATCTAACAACCAACAACATGGACCATTGTCGAATGGACATGGGATTCTAGAAGTGACAGAGAATTATTTTTCTCGACAGAAGAAATTGTTTTATAACTGGCACACATAATTCTATATGAGGAGGATTAATTCTAGTTTAAAATGAACAAGGGTTCCTTAACCCTTAAATTATAGAGAGAATTTTATACAGACTATCTTTTTATACAGAGTGCAACTAGAACGAAGGATTCAATCAAACAGAAGAATGGAGGTATGGGAATTTTCATCCAAATCTTCACCCATGTCTGCCCGATAGATATCAAACTGACAATTGTATTTTCCTTACATAGTAAGATACCAAATAATAAAACACAGGGTTATTCCCTCTACATAGACCCAAAACCAAACAAAATTCTTACAAAGGATGAATGTTTCTAGCCATGGGAAAATGAGGGAGAAACCTGAAGGGTTACGATTTTGGAAGACCGATAGCCATTAAAAATAAAGTTGTAACACCTGAACCGGATGATGAACTTAATCCCAAAGGGAAATCCTCTAAGGAAGACGAGAACTGAAGTGAAATTCATAAGTAAATTTTACCCTACAACCTCAATCATGGATTATGCGATAATAAAGAAATCAAGAGATAACCCATGTACAAAGAACCCTTCAACACATATTTCATTATAACAGAAAATGGGACATGAGGAACACATTATACAGAGAACCCTTCAACGTTGGCTATACTATATGGGAAAAATAACTTAAAGTACAATTTCAACATCGTAATACATTTCATAAGGAAACAGTTAATATAAAGAAAGGCATGGTATAGAGAGCTTTTGAAATACAACGAATATGTTATACAACAAATCGTTGGCTAATCTTATTATACAAAGAAACGTTTTCTTTCAAACCTAAATAACACCTTTGCAACGAAACAATGAGTATGTGGAATAAGATACATAGAGGAAGTGAACTTATTGTGCACAATCCAATAGAAAAATTTGAAATCAGTGGCCACCATGCCTGTGAAGGAATCATCTAAACACCCCTTTTCTATATTTCTAAAAAGAACCAAGAATAAAACTTGAAACAGTGGTCACCATGTTATGAAATAAACCGTCTAAACTCCCTTTACTACCATTATACATAGATTTGAGAGTAAAACTATAAATAGTGGCCACCACGCATGTGGAAAACCAGCCGACCACCCCATGGTTACCATACTACCGCAAAGTCGCATAACACTACCATCGTGGGAGAAAAACAAGGAGTAACAAAATGTAAGGAATAACTACAAAGGATAATGGAACCTCATGCCTCATGATAGTGAAGTAGAATGAAAGGTACGCCACCCTCACTTTCCATGTGAAGCCATCCTAATTCTAAATATTGTAGTGGATCCTTCCTACAAACGTCAGGCCTAAAGATTAAAGGTGTCCTAACACCAGTAATGGATATGACCCAACTTGAATTCCCTAAGTCTAGGTTCGACTGTCTTGGTAACTACCTTAGTTAATGCTTCTCAAATTGCATAAAGGCCAAAAATTTATGTGTAATGAGGACTAGTACTATGGAACTTGAAAACCATAGTGCATGGGTTCTGGTCTTAGTTGGTTATGACCCCTAGGTTCATTTCCCATGTATGCTAATGTTAAGTCTTGAGTGAATCGTTAAATGTTTTATAAACATAGTGTAATACTTATATAAATGGGTCACAAATATTATGCCTAGGATATAGACCTTGACAGGACTAGCCCCTAACACATCAACGTTACAATTCCAATTCTAATAGAAATGCTTAACAACAAATGATGTGTCGATCTTAAGATCCCTTACATCCATTTTAGAATGAGTAATTATAATGATACACTTGTGAGTTATATAATTACTGGATTAAGATATAATTGTTCTTGTTTCATGAACAACTGTGCATAATAGACTTTATCCTTCCCCATTTAATTTTTTATTTTTATTTGTGAAATTTGGGGTACATTACACATCAATTGGAAAATTTTCACGGAAAACATGATACCTCACTATGAGGATACAAGCAGCAATACTTGCTTTATCCAATTGATAAATCTCAAGAAAAAGGGTTCATTTGCAGAGCACATTCATAACTTCCAAAGATTGAATATAAAGGTAACAAATATTCTAGATGAGCACTTGATTGATGTATTCATAGGAACTTTAAAGGACAACATTCAACATGAGTTTTTCCTTTGGGAACCCAAATCATTGGAGAATGCATTCAGTGTGGAGACAAATGTTGAAAGTAAAAATATGTCTATGGATACTATAAGGACCACTCTTAACATTTATCGAGAGAATAATGTTCTTTCTTCTAAAACAACTCAACCTACAAGGTTGACACCTCAACAATTGGAGGAAAGAAAAGAAAAAAAATTGTTCTTTAATTGTGACAGAAAGTACAGTAAGGGACATAAGTGTTGTGAGAAGAAATTATTCTACATAGATTGTGAAGAGAAAGAATAACATGAACAAGAACCATATCAATATGAAAACATAGAATAGATTTATTCTCAAGAGTTGACTCCCACGATATCATGTCATGCATTGGTTGGAATTAGCACTCCTCAAACCCTCAAGATTGAAGGATATATCAAAAAGAAAAAGGTAATAGTCTTAATTGATTATGGTAGTACTCATAATTTCGTTCACTATAAATTATCCAAAGCTATCAATTTCTTTTAATATCTAGTGCCAGATTTTTAAGTAATGATTGCATATGGAGGAACTAGTAATTGCTCGGGAAAATGAAATAATATCAATCTTACTATGGGGGAATATGCAATGAATAGTACAATTATTTCTATACCCACGGGTGGTGTTGATGTCGTACTAGGAGTCCAATGGTTACAATCATTAGGAATAGTGGAATTTAATTTGAAATAACTTTCATGAAATTTTCATTGGAAGGAAAATAAATTTAGTTAAGGGGTATCACAAGGAAACCTAGTAAGGTGATAATCTCTAATGGCATGAAACAATTATTGAAAAAAGGGGCATCACGGTGTAATTGTACAACTAGGCTCACTAGATTTTCAAACAACTAAGCCATATATTCCCCTAGATCTCCAAGAGATCATTGATAATAATTCCAAAGTATTTGAAGATATTCCTAAAGGTCTTCCACCTGTTAGCACTCTGTAATTTTCCCAAGGATGTGGAGGCAATCACAGAGGTAACATAAAACCACTTGGAATCTTGGATCTAGCCCTCCAAGACTCAGAGAGGATTCTCTCTATCTGATATATCTTTGTTTATAATATATTTTAGGATAGTTATTGTTGTACATGGGTTTTGATTTAAACAATAGGGTAGGGGTAGACAAGAGGAACCATTGGGCTATGGAGTCACGAAAGGAAAATAATCAAAATCCATTTTCAACAGGATAATATTGCAGGGAAAGGTAGACAACTCATTGTATATTTTTATTTAAATGAAATAGGAAAGAATAAAAAGAAAGAATTCAATTAAGTTGAAGAGCAATTGAGAATTCTTCAACTGAAAATTAGATGAAAACATGGAAATTATTTACAGTCAAAACAAAGTGTATCTTACAACAAATTATGTTTTATATCACCTGCAAATAATTCAGAGAGAGAAAATGTATGTAAATAGATAAAACACATTTACTACTGAGATATGCACATCACCAATCAAATTAATCACAAGTGATGTAGGAGCATCGCTCCAACGTCATCAAGCGTCAGCCAACCAACACACCTAGCATGCATTCAATGGAGAGGAGAGGTGCAACCCTCTCACTTTCAAATTTCAAATTTGAAAATTTTATTAAATGTTGTAGGGATGGTAGAGCCAAAAGCCAGGCATGCATGCAGGCTTTAGATAAAGGTTTCCTTAAATGGTTGTAAGGCTGAGATCTAGATATGATTCAGACTAGACAACTATTCAATGTAATTGAATGTAAATTAATGAGAGTTGGTGAGGATGGAGGGAAGCACTCGAGGAGACCCCTTTTGTAAAAAGATCTTCTTTTGTTTTTCGGGTTAAGGCAAAGGAAGAGTAGAACAGAGAATAGGTTATATAAGAGAGGAGAGATGAGACTCTGTTTCAGTCTGAGCTCGAACACATTGTAATTAGACATTGATGTTAATGCAAAGCAGTTTTTCCTGCATATGTGTTTTCTATGTGTCTATGTGTCTTTTATGAATGTTGTGTGTTCATTCATGTTGTATATGTATGTTAAGTTTCATCTGCAGGAGATAGATAGATTTTCCCATCTGAGAGTTCTTTGATTTCAGGTTTGGATTCTTTGTGGCTTCATGCAAGAGGTTGCATGACAAAATATTGCGGGATCTACAAGCCAGTGCAAGGAGTGCACTTCTAAATTCTGCAGAGTTTAGAAAGAGATGTGCTAGGAGGGAACACCAGAGGAAGTCATTGACTCAAGGAGGAATCCTCAAGGTTGTTGAACACCTTGAAGGAGAAAATGTGCAGAGGAGAGCAAAGAAAGGAGAAACAGAATTATTGAGAATTATGTAAAGGGTTTGCTAGGAGGGCATTGAGAAAATGCACATGATGCATTGAGGAGAGCTCTATTTTGAGTTCAGTGAGAAAACAGAGTCACTAAGGATTTTGGAGAACTCTGTCAGGAGGGCATTCAGAAGTTCCATAGAGTGCACAGAAGGACTCTTTTTGAGTTTTGTTGGGAAGAGAAGTGTCAAGGAGATACCCTCATAGAGTTACTGAATACTCTGTTAAGCTCAGCAAGGAGTGCTTGAGCATAAGGTCATCAGGAGGACACCAATTTTCCCTTTGAGGACACAGAAGGGTGAGTTCCCTAGAGGATTAGGTAAATAAATCTCAGGAAGGATAGTGCCTTAGCGCACCAATTAACAATAGAGTGAGAATAAATTCGAGAAACCCTTTGAGGTTTCACAGTCGATAAATCTCAGGAGGGATAGTGTTCCTAGAACGCAAGCGATATCCAAAGGAATTGAGATTGCAAAGGAAGTAAAGGTCGAGGCCTTTGAAACTTCAAAACATATTCCAAAGGGAGAGAGGAAGTTCTCAAGCTCAGGAGGGAGCCCAACTGTCGTTAAATCAGCTAGAGAAAAGAGATATGGATAGTCAAGTTTCACATCTAGACAACAGGAGGAAAGAGAAAAGAATATTAGATTTGGGTCATCAGATCTAGCTTTGATATCCGACAACCATTGGATCGAGCGAAGACACATGGATTTTAATCTCTGGAAGCCGCACAGAAGAGAAGAAACGGATGGTGGAGATGCTTCATGGAGAAGTGTCTAAATCCTGTAGGCCATTAGATCTCACAGATATGTGAGAAGTTTAAGGCTGAGTGTCTTTTAGCATTTTGGCATTTCAGTATTTTGGAGTTCGACATTTCAACAATTTCGATGACAAGGAGCCGGGGAACTTTGCGTTGAAAACCCCGAAGTTGCAAAACGTGACGTCTCTTTGGAGTAGGGCTATGGCCACATAGGAAGTAGTTGAGCCCATTTTGTCATTGTTTCCATCCTAATACACACTTGCAAATGTGAGCTAGGTGCGGCTCACTTGGTGTGTCCTTGGAGGCACAATTCCTAGGTTCATAGTGCACGCTGTCAGTTTGACCGAAACCTCTTTCATCTAGGCTTACTCCTAGAGAAGCCAAAGGGGGTAGACCTTAGTTACTAAATGTGTTAGAGTTAGGTTCTAGGAGTTAATTTAAATTTGTTAAGGTTAGAGGGGATTCTAATCCTAAGATTCTAAGTCAACCATGCAATATGCAAGGGTTAGTATGAGGTTCAAGTCCTTTCCCTAGGTCAACTAAGACTAGTGCCTAGAAATTGGGCAAGGGGTCAACTATGTTAACGGGTGGTTTATTACCAAAGATTACAAGTTACAATATTACAATAAAGAATAACTCAATAAAATAATATCATGTACATTTACTTACAAGATTTACAACTTAAAGAATGATAAATTACAACAACAATCTAACCAAGTGTTTGTTCAATGTGTGCAGGATATAGAAGATCAAAGAATCAATCACATCATCATTTACACTAGATCATAAATACATTACTTCATCAACAATATTACAAAGGAGAGTTAAGAACAATTATTATGAAGATATTGAAGACAATCTACACTCTTTATTATTAAGCCCACCAAGTATTATTAGATTTGGCCAAGGATTTAATAATTAAGCTTTTCTTAAGATTTGAAAATTTTATTAGCTTTCACCAAAGCCTCCTCCTCTTGTTGCCAAATAATTGTTGGGTGCTCAATATAGTAAGGCAACGAGGCCCACCCTAGCTTCCACGGTCAGCCCTGATAGTAAGAGTACTTCCCGAAGAGGACACCCAGCTAGAGCACCACGAGACAATCCCTTGTCACTACCCTCCGTTGTTTTCCTCAAACCCATTTTAGATAGTGGAGATGGTGGTCTAAGGTACCCTAAAATAGTCTATTAAGTATATATAACAGTGAGGTATACTTTTAGGTTATTAAAAGAGTGTTTGAAATTTTTAAGGTACTTTTAAAGTGCAAAATAATGAGATGGCCAAAACTGAACTTGCCCAAAAAGTGTTGCTTAAGCTTTAACAATGAAATATATCAACACATAAGAAGCAAAGTAAAGAGATAGCTGAAAAGAAATTGAGATTTATCACATGGACATCAACATTAGTTTGATTAGAGACAATAGATCCAATGGCAAGAACAACTTGCCTTAAAAGATGAAGAAGAAAATTGAAGTGTTTTCCAAGTTAACCATTCATCAAGTTACAAGCCCAAGACGTGGCTACCAATAGATATTAAGCAATGTATAAAACAACAACCTTATATGTTAAGCACTTTAAGATATATTAAGCATGAAATTAAGATACGTGCTTAAGAGAAATTAAGAGATTGAAACAAAATAAACTAAGCAAGATCAAAAGAAATTATTAAGTGTGTTGCCTAATGGGCTTAAGATATGAGATTAGATATAAAACATAGGCATTTAAGACATTAAACCATTTAGATCAATTGCATCACGTGAAGGATAAAGCATTAACACTTATATCTACCTCTTTGGGGGGTTCCTTTCCCAAATAGGTAGGTTATTAGTTATCTTGTCTTAGTTAGTTTGAGTGTTCTTGGATCTTATTATTAAGGAAAACTTAGAAAGATATGAGCAAGAAAGAAAGTAAACTAAACAACAAAATAAGCTACAAGCTAATATACAAACAACCAAGCAAATACCCATGCAAGGTTGAGAAGGTGCCCTCATGACCTTCTAAACCTTGCGGCAAAGCTAGAAGAAAACTCAAAAAATTGAAGGGAAAAAACTAGATCTACCCATGTCCTAGCCTACCCACAAGCTTGAATAAGAGGGGAGGCCATACCACTTCCCCTCTTACACCTCAAGCTTGAACACTCAACAAATTAAGAAGTGCACTTCTAAGCTAGAAAAAGACAAGAGATGTGAGAGATAGCTACCAAATTCCCCCAAGGGGTCTTGTAGTGTTGTGTGTGTCACTTTGGGGCAGCCAAAATCCTCCTATCAGATCTGATATACCTGTTAAAGAAACAAGGTTTTCTTGCTAAGATGGCTACACACAACCAAACAAAGTTAAGGAAACCCTTGCCCTTTTGGGACAAGAACTTTCCACAAGACAAGATATAGATTTAAAAGTATTTTTGACCTATCTAAACCAATATATGCTAGCTGAAAATGAGATGGATGTACATCAAAATAAGTTAAAGGTAATAGATCTAGATAGTTGGAGTGTGAGAAGCTACAAGTGACCCTTCCCTTCTAGAAGGAGTTCCCAATGGAGCTTTGAAGGTGAACCTGCAATACTCTTCCAAATTCAAGAATACACAAGACAAAACATTGATGCAATGATAATAAATGACACGTCAATTTCAATCACACATCAAGATCTATAGACTAATAGGCATACGCACTACTAAGCCTACATATATAACACTTTATCTAAGATCTAGTGTTGCAAGAAATAAGAAACAATATTGAACAATATTACCTCCATTACATAAGAATGACAAGCATATGCATTACCCTTCTTGTTGTCCTCCAAAGCTTCTAAATATTATTACCAAAAAGATAGATCTTGGAGAGGAATACTCCAAAACCTAAGAGCTAGAATGAAACGAGAATGAATGAAATGACAAGACAAAGAGAGAAAAATAAAGTACCATAACAATAGCTCAAGATATGGTCAATTTGGAGGAGAAATGAGATCTATTTATACTTGGAGAGGCAAACCTACCTCTCTTGGATCTAAGCCAAGTGTCCACCACCAAACAAATGAGTAGATCTCAAGGATAGGGCACACCATCTAGGGTTTGAAAACTAGATCTAGGGTGTAGAAAAATGAAGGAGATGTTGGGATAAAGAAAAGAGGTGTGGGATTCCTTGGGATTGATGCCAAGGAAGGTGAGAGGTCACAAATAATTTTTAAAAAATCATTTGTGGATTTTCTAGAAAAGGGGGGGTGTAAGTCCTCTTGGAGGGGGGAAAAAAGTGTGAAAATGAAGGGATGGAGGGGGATTAATGAGAAAAAAGGAGTGGGATAACCCTAGGAGGTGATGTGGGGGTTAAAGGGAGTCATAACGCATGAGAGGGGGCCCCAAATAAGTCACAACAACCACCACCAAGAAAAAAATGTCAATCCCCCTAGGGGGGTGTAACTTTTGAGTGTGGAAGGTGGGAAAGGAGTTAGAACAGGTTGGAAAAGGTTGGGAGGGTTATGTTATTATTAGGGAGGCTCTCTCTAACCTTCATTTCAACATTTCATATCATCTAACTCATTATTAAAAATTTTACATTTTTCCATGTTTAGACTTTAGCAATTAAAATTGTTGTTATAGACTGACTAACACTCTAGGTGGACTATCCCATGGCTAAAGTTGTCCGACCGAGCTGAAACTTGGTCCAAGGATGTAGGAGGTGCTATTCCATTTATTTTGATCACAAATTCCCCTATCAAAAGTCCAAGGATCTAATTTTTACAATTATTGCTAAAAAATAATTAATTAATTTAATAGTTAAACCTCCCAACTTAGGGAAATTTAATTAAAAAAAAAACTAACCTAGACTAACGAAATTCCACGAAACTTTCTAAGATGTCTTGCATGGTCATTTACAATGAATTCCCTATATAGTTACCAAAACATAAGCCCATTGCAACGTCGTTCACCACTTTGGATGACATATGTAAAGTGTGAGGGAAAAACTCAAGGGAAATCATTAAGGATGGAAGGCCCAATGATAACCTGCGGATAAAAACCCCTCGGTGAAAGGAACTCTCCCAGTGAACTGATGCCAAGGTAACTGACCTAGACATGACTCATGCAGACCTATTACATTATTAACCCACGCAGGGGTGAGAAAATTCCAAATACAAAAATAAGTGTTGGGCCAAGGTCTGCCCTATAGAACCAAAGTCTTTGACAACATGGCATATGATGGTGCGTCTCTTCATGGCACATGAGTTGACCACCGGTGCTAAATGGGTGGTCAATAGGAATTTTGGCATTTTGGGGTTCAGGAACTAGAGGAGGTTGTGATTTTGGAGTCATTGCATCATGAACTCCCGGTTCATGAAATCCTGGACGTTCATGAAACTCCGAAAGGATCTGTGCCATTTGATCCAACTAATTGAGAGTCATTAGATCTAGTGTGCAAATTCCCATATCAGAATCCCATATCGACATTTTGGCATTTCAGGGTTCGAGAAGTAGAGGAGGCTTTGATTTTGGATTCAAGAGTCGTGGACTCCCGGTTCTCGAAATCCCAAAAAGATCTGAGCCATTTCGGGTTTTGGGGGATGGAGTGACCAGTGGTTTGGGTCGCTGCATATCAAACTCCTGGTTACCAAAATCCTGATACAGCTAGGACCTGTGGATCATATTCATGGGGTTCCAGTGAGGGCTTGAAAGAATTATTTTAGTTTTGCGGATTAGAAGAAGATTGATCCTGTTCGAATCTTGGCTCGAGGGTCAGGGATATGCATCAATGTGGTATCAGAGCCTAATTTTGTCTATATATTTTAGGCAGAGGGAGCCATAGGAAAAGGAAGATAGAGTGTTGAAGCTCTGTGATGATTTTTGCAAGCTGTGCAAAAGTCTATAGACAGTCAAGAGGACTGTAGAAAATCCTGGAAGCACTCATGGTTGCAGAGTGACAACAAAAAGTTTTCCAGGAGGGTAGACAGGAACAGGAAGATGGCTACTGAAGGCCATGGACATGGTGGAAAGAAGAACCATCAGCAGGAGAGAAAATATGAGATGGATGAAGAGATCACTAAGATAAAGGCAAGAATGGAAGAGGATGCATTGTGGATGAAACAGGATGCAAAGGCACATTGGGTATATGAATGGCCTCTGAGGAGGAAAGCAAAGTGGCTAGTCAAGAAATTGTTTGCTAGAAGACAATGAAGACTATTGAAGGAAGGGTTGAGGTATGTGGAAAGCCTCGGAGACATAGAGGAAGTGGTTCATGTGTGTGAACCAAAAGCTAGGAGAAATCTTAGTGACATTGAGGATGAAATGAGATCATTGGATGATCTCAAAGACTACCAGGAGGGTAGGACATAAAACTCAGATTTCCAGGTGGGCAATAGAAAGAGATCAAGTGAAGGTCTCATATATTGCTAGGAGGGCGGTGCTAAAAGTTCAAATTTCCAGGAGGGCACTGAAATGGGATCGGTTGATCTCATAGGTTGCCAAGTGGGCAGTAGAAAATTCCCCATTTTCCAGGTGGGCAGGGAAAAGGAGATGAGACTTTTTGAAAGTCTTGGGAGCTTAGAAGTGAGTTCATGTTAGCAAGGAGTGATGATGGATATGGGATTGATTGATCTCATCGACTACCAGGTGGGTAGCAAAAAAATCCCATACAGCCAAGTGGGCAAGGGAGAGCAGTTGAACTCAGGGATGAGTTTGGATCAGCGAGAGGAGCTGACAAAGAAGATGAGCTCATAGGTGAGTTCATATCAGAAAGGATAACTAATAGAGAAGGAAGATCAAAAGAGAATTCTAATGATTGGAGGGATAAAGTTATTCCTTCCATATAGCCCAGTTGAGACCAGCGCGTGTGTTGCCAATGTAGCAACAATGGAAGGACAACTAGTTGTGACTATCAAAGAGATGGAGTAGATGTCAAAAGCTACCCAAAGAGAAGAAGAGGAGCACATAGTTGAGATTCTCACTCCATGGGAGAAGGAGTTAGAGATTCTAGAGGATTGGTTGAACCATCCAGAACCAGTAGATGACTGTCGAGAGTAGACATTCATGCAGATGTTAGAAGAGGAGAATTCTGAGGAATTGCTTAGAAATTTTAGCCAGGGATCTGAACAGATGATGATGACTATAATGTCAGGCATGCAACAATAGATGAAGGGAAATTCCAGTCTGAGGAGCAGCTGGAGGAAGATGGAATTCAACCAACACAAGGAAAAATGGTAGAAGTTGAGTTGTCAGAAGAGGAAGCTAGGAAAAAACTCAGTGAATAGACTGTAGAGATGAATTTTGCAATAGGGTGGCAAGTTGAGGCCACAGAGGAAGAAGATAACACTCGGGATCGGGATGATCTACCCATTTGCAGGGAAGAAGTGCAACAGAGCAGACTTCAAAAGGATATCTAGCCATGGGAACAAATGGATGAGTGGATTGAGGAGATTAGAAGGATGATGTCAAGGTCAGTAGAAAAAACTGCCAATGAGAAGAAGCTGAGCAGGAGGAGACCTACCATAGCAGTAGGGAAGATGTAGTAGCAGCAACGAAGGGATGGAGTGGATAGACAGCTCCACAGAACTGTTTGGGATCCAGGTGGATTTCAACAACGGTGCTAGGAAGCTCATGATTTTTTCAGTTGAGGAGTATAATGTAGGAGCATTGCTCCAATGTCATCAAGTGCCAGAAAACCAACACACCCAGCATGCGTTCAATGGAGAGAAGAGGTGCAACCCTCTCACTTTCAAATTTGAAATTTGAATTTTTTATTAAATGTTGTAAGGATGGTAGAGCCAAAATCCACTCATGTGCATAGGATTTAGATAAAGGTTGCATTAAATGGTTGTAAGGATCAGATCTAGATCCAATTTGGACTATACATCCATTCAATGTAATTGAATGTAAATTAATGAGAGTTGGTGAGGATGTAGGGAAGCACTCGAGGAGCCCCCTTTTGTAAAAATATCTTCTTTTGTTTTTCAGGTTAAGGCAAAGGGAGAGTAGAACAGAGAATAGGTTAGATAGGAGAGGAGAGCCGAGACTCTATTGTAGTCTAAGCTCAATCACATTGTAATTAGACATTGATGTTAATACAAAGCAATTTTTGCTGCATATGTGTTTTCTATGTGTTTATGTGTCTTTTATGAATGTTGTGTGTTCATTCATGCTATAGATGTATGTTAAGTTCCATATGTAGGATATATATAGATTTTATTATCTGAGAGTTCTTTGATTTTAGGTTTGGATTCTTTGTGGCTTCATGCAAGAGGTTTTATGACAGAATACTACGAGTTCTACAAGCTAGTGCAAGGAGTGCACTTCTGAATTCTACGGAGTTCAGACAGAGACGTGCCATGAGGGTGCACCAGAGGAATTCATTGACTCAAGGAGGAAGCCTGAAGGTTGTTGAACACCTTGAAGGAGAAACTGTGCAGAGGAGATGATGCAGGAGCATCGTAAGCATTCAAGCGAGCGTGGAGGTGGAAGATGGCTAGGACAAATGCCAACACATTTTGCACATGTTGAAAATGCTTTTGAAATTTTAAACGCACAACTATTAATGTAATAGTTAAAATAAAGCGTAATTCCTTATTGTAAACACATCTTGAGCGATCCGCTCTCATCTGTAGGATGTAGAGGCATTTATGCCCAGTTAATGAAAGTAGGTAGATTTAAATTCTAGATTAGACAGTTTTAGGAGCTGGACGGAAAATGACTAAAGACACCCTCATCTTTGTATCATTGTAATCAAACAGAGATGGTAGGATTAAGAACATTTTCATAGAGGAGTCGTAGCAGAGAGATGAAGAGAAGAACCCATGTACATAAGTTCTGAAATAATATAAAAAGCTTTGATTCAGACTCATGGTGATATAATTTTTTCTGTATGTACATCCTGAATGATATGCTTATCATTGTTTACTCTCTCTCCTATGCATTTGTTGTTATGTTGTTTTGAATGTATGATGTCATGTTAATGTGTGAAGTCTAAGAGAGAGGAAATGAGTTTCAATTGTTTCTCATCCTGAGAGAGAATTTCCTGCAAGGCGTGCAGTGAAATGTCTGCAAGGTGTGCATTGATGAAGGTTCGAAGTTTGTCTCTGAAAGATCAGGAGGGATAATGTTGTTCTCAATTTCATAGAAGTGAAGGCAAAGCACAGAAGTCATGCAGGGTGTGCGCAGGCTGGTCGAGACCTTAGAACTTACCAGCTAAGGTAGAGAGTTGAAGGATTATTGTTGCAAAGGAGTTGCATAGAGTCAAGAGATTCAAATACTTAAATATTTGAAGGATTGCTGCAAGGAATGCATGCAATATTCTTCTGGGGACTCGAAGTTCCAAGAAAACTTAGGAGGAGTGGTGTTTTTGAAGTATTCAAGGGGAGAAATTGGACGATCAGAATTCTCTGTGAAAAATCCCCAAAACAATGAGGACCGTAGGATCTATAGAAGCTGCAAGGTAGATAAGGGCAAACAAACCCATCACTTTGGTATCAAGAATCAACGTGGGCCATTGATCTTGATCTGTTGGAGCTGTCAAATCATTTCGACATTTCAGAAGTTTTAAGTCCGAAGTGTGTGAGGAACCCTTGGTCGTTCGAACTCCCAAAGCATGAAGTGGATTTTCACATGTGAAGGTGAAGAGCAGAAATTTTGGCATTCCAAAATTTTGAAGTTCAACATTTCGGAGGTATTGAGGACAAGAAATCAGGACACAACAGTGTGGAAGAATTAAATTCGCAAGTCATGATAGAACTTAATGTGAGTTTCAGGATTTCGGCATTCTCATCGACAAGAATTCAGGCTCTACACATGAGAACCCCCGAAGTTGTGAAATGAAAAATAGTGTGAAGGGACGTTTCAGAAATTCGGTGTTTCAGGGTTCTAGAACCGAGTGGAGAGTGTTATGGGATCGAGAGTCTTGAAATCCTGGTACCTGAAAGTATGAAATCACGTAGGTCATCGGATCAAAGGAAGGCTTATATCCGTTGATCCCATTGAAGATATCATTTTGGAGTTTCGGGATTAGTGGAGGATAGGGTGCCAGAAGCTCTACATTAGGATTCGCAAAATCGCGAAGTCTAAAATTCTGAGAAGGGGAAAAAGTTTCGATAGAAGCCAGTCGTTTGTTGAACATTTTTGGTTTTGGCATTTCGCAGTTGAGAAGACAAGAGGTCGGGATTCCTTGTTCTGTAATTCCCGAAGTCACAAAACATGGTCCAGCTGTGTAGGAGGCACAACCAAGAATTTCAGGAATATCGAAATTTCAGGTTTCAGAAGGTGGAAAGGTCAAGAACCTCGACAACAGGATTCGCAAAATTGCAAAGTCAAAAACCCTAAAAAGACGAAAAATCTGATACAGGAGAAGAACATGGTCAGATATTTCGGCGTATCGGCATTTCGGGTTTTGGCAAGTGGAAGAGTCGAAGATCTTGACATTAGGGATCAAGAAACCCCAAAATCCAAAGTCCTTTGTGGCTTAAACAAAGGGGTTGGTTAACCCTCAACATGGTTGTAGAAAAGATCCTGTGCGGACCTCGATTCTGAGGATTGGGGGTCTGCGTAAGTTGTGGTATCAGAGTGTAGAAAGATTTCTTTGCTTTCTTTAGTAGGGAAAAGGGGAATTTTGCAGCCATGCTGCCGAAAAGAAGAGACAAGAAAATACCTAATCCGCCAGAGGCAAGGGAAATGCCAAGAAGAAGAGACAGGCAATTACCTAATCCGACAAGGGAAAGAGAGATGTGTGAATTGCGTGACAAGCTTGATGCCATGGAAAAAACACAAAGGTGCACAGTCAATGCTAGAGATATCATTGAATCTGAAAGTGAAAATGAAGCCATAAATGAAGAAGTTGCAGCAAAATATGCATCAGATGAACGCCTATTCAGAGTTGTTGCAAGGATAGGTGCTAGAGAAAAAATGGATATTCCAATATATGAAGGAAACCTGGATGTTGAAGAGCTTATAGACTGGATTAGAGATCTGGAAAGTATTTTGACTATGAAGATGTCGAGGAAGACAAGAAGGTCAAACATGTTGTCACAAGACTTAAAGGACATGCAACATTGTGGTGGGATGAACTACAAGTTGACAGACGCTGCAAAGACAAGAAGAAAATCAAGATTTGGGATAAAATGGTTGCAAAGACGAAGGAAAAATTCATACCCAAAGATTATAAAATTACTCTGTTTCGGAAAATGCAGAATTTGAGACAGAACTTGGGTTCAGTGAAAGAGTACACTGAGGAGTTCTACAAGATAAACATCAGAACAGGTCATTGGGAGAGCAATGATGAAAAATTTTCCAGGTACATGAATGGTCTAAGATACGACATTCAGGATGAGATGAGCATGATGAGTGTTCGGAATGTGGAGGATGCTTATCAGATGGATCTGAAAGATGAAGAGAAGGTGAGCTGAAAACAAGGTCAGATAGGCCGAGGCAGAAGTAAATCTAGAGGCAAAAAAATTTCCCAAGACAAAAATCATAAACCTAAAGAAGAGTGGAAGAAACCCCAAACTTAAACTGAAAGAGGTGGAAGCTCATAGAGAAGATAGTATGCTGATAGAAATAGTTTTCCTTGAACTAGAGGAAGAGGAAGAGGCAGAGGTGGAGAAATAAGATGTTTTACCTGTGGGAAAAATGGACATAAATCTTATGAATGTCCAGACAGAAAGAAATATGGTGGTGAAACTCACATTTCCAAAGCACAAGGATGGAACGTTGAGGCAGACAATGTTGAAGGCAGAAGATCATTGATGATGAGAAAAGTTATCTTAACACTAGAGAAGGAGGCAGAGAACCTAGCCCAAAGGAACAAACTTTTTCGGACTGCTTGCAAGACCAAAGATAGGGTATGCAAAGTCATCGTGGACAGTGGTAGCACATATAATCTTATTTCTATAGAGATGGTAGAAAAGCTGGAGCTAGAGACTATTGAGCATCCAAGCCCATACAAAGTCTCATGGCTACAAAAATGACATCAGGTAAATGTCACTAAAAAATGTTTAGTTGAATTTAAAATAGGAGGATATAAGGATGAAATACTATGTGATGTCATTCCCATGGATGTTTGTCATCTATTGCTGGGTAGACCATGGAAATATGATAGGAATGTGATTCATGATGGGAGAAAAAATACATACACCCTGGAGAAGAATGGGAGAACTCACATGGTGTTTCCAATTAAGGATAAAGAAGTGAAGCCAGAGGTAAGCAACACTGTACTTCTCATGAGTGGGAAGGAACTTCTTAAGGAGGTTAAGAAGAAGGAAGATACACAATTCATTGTGGTCAGGAAGCCTAGAATTGTTTTAACCAATACAAGAGTGGATGATTTACCAGAGGAAATCCAGAAGTTGTTGGAAGGGTTTACTGATATAGTAGTGGATGAACTACCTCGTTCGTTGCCACTAATCAGAAGTATAAGTCATCACATTGATCTTATACCTAGAGTTAGTTTACCAAACAAAGCAGCGTACAGATTGACATCGTAGGAGAATGAAGAGGTCAAGAGATAGGTCCAGGATTTAATGGACAAGGGATTGGTTAGAGAAAGATTGAGTCCATGCGTTGTTCCAACAGTGCTCAGCCCAAAGAAAGATGGAGGCTGGAGAATGTGTACAGAATTGAGGGAAATCAAAAATATTACCATCAAATATAGATTTCCATTGCCAAGGATGGATGATTTGATGGACTTCTTTAGTGGAGAAAAATAGTTTTCAAAGATTGATCTGAAAAGATGCTATCATCAAATTCGGATGAGAGAAGGTGACGAATGGAAGACAACATTCAAGATGAATGAAGGGTGGTATGAATGGCTTGTTATTCCATTTGGCTTTACAAATGCACCTAGTACTTTCATGAGGTTGATGAATGAAGTCTTGAATGAGTTTATAGGGAAATTTGTCATTATATGTCTTGACGATACACTGATTTTCAGTATAACAGAAACAGAGCACTTGAAGCATTTGGCTATAGTGATGAGGAGATTACAACAAGAGAAGTTGTTCATAAATATGAAGAATTCATCATTCATGAAGATAGAGCTCATTTATTTGGGGTTTGTTATCTCTGCAGATAAGCTGAAAATGGATCCAGATAAAGTGGAGGTGATTAAGAATTGGCCATCGCCGAAGAGTATATTTGAAGTTAGAAGATTTCATGGATTGGCTAGTTTCTGTAGGAAATTTATCAGAAATTTCAATGGAATTAGTGCACCGATGATGGACACAGTGAAGAAAAGACACAAATATTTTCACTGGACAGAAGAAGCAGAGAAAATTTTCAACCTGCTGAAGAGGAGGATTACTGAACAACCAATTCTAGTGCTACCAAATTTCAGTAAGACATTTCAGGTCAAGTGTGACTCTAGCGGATTTGCAATAGGAGTGGTTTTGAGATAAGATGACAGACCGATCGCATACTTCAGTGAGAAACTGAATGAAGCGAAAGTGAAGTACTCCACATATGAAAAGGGATTTTAGGTGGTCATACATGCACTGAAGAAGTGGAGGCACTATTTGATTCCTAAAGAGTTTGTTTTGTACAGTGATAATCATGCCTTACAATTCGTAACTCAACATGAAAAGTTGAACCAAAGACATGTTAAATGGGTTGAATACATGCAGAATTTTACTTTTGTAATTAAACATATTTTTGGAACTGCTAGCAAATTTGTTGATGCTTTGAGTAGGAAATGTTTTCTTATGCAGGAGTTCAGAGTCAAAACATTGGGTTTTGATAACCTCAAGGACATGTACAAAGATGATCCATATTTCAAAGAGGTGTATGAGGCATCTGAGAATCCAATTCTTAGGGAAAAATGTCAATGGATAGAATATATGATCCAGGATGGATTATTATTCATAGGAAATCAACTGTGTATTCCAAAATGCTCCATGAGGGAGAATCTGTTGAAAGAAAAACACAGTGGAGGATTGGACGGACATTTTGGTCATGAAAAAACATTCTCAAAATTAAATAACTCATATTTTTGGCTAGGGATGAGGACCGATGTAAAACGTTTTGTGGAAAGATGCAGGATTTGTCAACACTCAAAAGAGAAAAGGAAGAATAGAGGGTTGTATCAGTCATTACCCATACCTGAGAGGCTGTGGGATGCAGTGAGAATGGATTTTATGTTGGGCCTTCCAAGGACGCAAATAGGATTGGATTCATTCTTTTTGGTGGTAGACAGATTTTCAAAGATGGCACATTTCATAGCATGTCAGAAAAACAACGATGCAAATCATATTGAGAACCTTTTTTTCAAGGAATTCGTCAGACTTCACAGCTTGCCAAGGAGTATAGTTTCAGATCAAGATACCAAGTTCGTTGGACATTTCTGGAGGACTTTATGGAATAGGTTGGGGACAAATTTGTCATTTAACTCAGCTTATCATCCTCAGATGGATGGAAAAATAGAATTTGTAAACAAGAGATTGGGAGATTTGCTAAGGAGCCTAGTGACTGAACACCACAGTCAGTGGGATCACATTCTGCCACAGGTGGAATTTTCTTATAATGATTCACTCAATAGAAGCACAGGGCAAAGTCCATTCCAAATTGTGTATGAAATAAAACCAAGAGGAGTTTTTGAATTGAAGAATTTAGAAAAGACTGAATTCAGAAGTGCTAGTGCAGAGGATTTTGCAGAGGCAATGAAAGAACTTCACAACCAAGTGAAGGAGCGAGTGCAGAATTTGAATCAAGAGTACAAGCACAGAGCAGATCAACACAGGAGAGAAATTTAATTTGAAGTTGGTGATCTGATTCTTGCACACCTGAGAAAGGAGAGGTTCCCAAGGGGAACATATAACAAACTGAAAATGAAGAATATTGGACCATGAAAGGTCTTGAAGAAATTTGGGGCAAATGCATATGAGATTGAATTACCCGATGGGATCATAATTTCACCGATATTCAACATTTCAGATTTGTACCCTTATAGAGATGAAGAAGAAAGTGAAGAAATAGAAGTTCAGTGGACCAAACAAATGCCTGTAGCTAAAAATCCATAGATGGAAAGTATACTTGACAAGAGAGTCAGTAAGAGGACCAGGAGAAAAGAGTATTTTGAATACTTGATCAAATGGAAGGGACATCTAGTTGAAGATGCCAGCTGGGAGAATGAAGAAGAAATTTAGAAGCATGGAAAGAACATGGAAGATCTCATGAACAAGAGTCCATGAAAATTTTCAAGCGAGGGAGTATGATGCAGGAGCATCGTAAGCAGTCAAGCGAGCATGGAGGTGGAAGAAGGCTAGGATAAATGCCAATGCATTTTGCACAGGTTGAAAATTATTTTGAAAGTTTAAACACACAAATATTAATGTAATAGTTAAAAGAAGGTGTACTTCCATATTGTAAACATATCCTGAGCTATTCGCTCTCATATATAGGATGTAGAGGCATTTATGCCCAGTTAATGAAAGTAGGTAGATTTAAATTCTAGATTAGACAGTTTTAGGAGCTGGAGGGAAAATGAATATAGACACCCTCATATTTTTATCATTCTAATAAATCAGAGATGGTAGGATTAAGCACATTTTCATAGAGGATCTATAACAGAGAAATGAAGAGAAGAACCCATGTACAAAAGTTTTGAATTAATATAAAAATCTTTGATTCAGAATCATGGTGATATAATGCTTTATGTATGTACATGTTGAATGATATGCTTATGGTTGTTTACTCTCTCTGCTATGCATTTGTTTTTATGTTTTGTTAAATGTATGATTTCATGTTAATGTTTGAAGTCTAAGAGAGAGGAAATGAGTTTGAATTATTTCTCATCCTGATAGAGAATTTCTTGCAAGGAGTGCAGTGAAACGTTTGTAAGGTGTGCATTGACGAAGGTTCAGAGTTTGTCTCTAAAATCTCAAGAGGGATACCATTGTTCTCAATCCCATAGAAGTGCAGGAAAATCACAAAAGCCATGCAAGGTGTATGCAAGCTGGTTGAGACCTTAGAACTTACCAGCTAAGGTAGAGAGTTGAAGGACTGTTGTTGCAGAGGACTTGTACAGAGTCAAGAGATTCAAATACTTAGAAATATTTGAAGGATTTCCACAAGGAGTGCGTGCAGGAGTCTTTTGGGGAATTGAAGTTCCAAGAAAACTCAGGAGGAGTGGTGTTTTCGAAGTATTCAAGGGAAAAAATTGGACGATCGTAATTCCCTATGGAGAATCCCCAAAACAGTGAGGACTATAGGATCTATAGAAGCTGCAAGGTGGATAAGGGTAGACGAACCCATCACTTTGGTATCCAGAATCAACGTGGGTTGTTGATCTTGATCTGTTGGATCTGTTAGATCATTTTGGCATTTCGAAAGTTGTAAGTCCAAAGTGTGGGAGGAACCCTTGGTCGTTCGAACTCCCAAAGAGCGAAGTGGATTTTCTCATGTGAAGATGAAGAGAAGAAATTTCGACATTTTGGAATTTTGGAGTTTGGCATTTCGGAGGTACTGAGGACAAGAAATCGAGACAGAACCGAAGTAACAAGTTGTGATAGAACTTAACGTGAGTTTTGGGATTTTATCATTCTCGTCGACAAGAATTCGGGCTCTACACATGAGAACCCCCAAAGCTGCGAAATGCAAAATAGTGTGAAGGGACGTTTCGGAAATTTGGTGTTTCGGGGTTTAGGAACCCGAGTGGACAATGTTCCTGGGATCGAGAGTCTTGGACTCCTGGTAACCGAAAGTCTGAAATCATGTGGGCCGTCAGATCGAAGGAAGGCTTATAGCCGTTGATCCCGTTGGAGATATCATTTCGGATTTTTAGGATTGGTGGAGGATAGAGCACTGGAAGCTCTACATCAGGATTCACGAACTCGTGAAGTCCAAAATTCTGAAAAGGGGAAAAAGTTTTGATAGAAGCCAGTCATTTGCTGAACATTTCAGGTTTCAACATTTCGACAGTTGAGAAGACAAGAGGTCGGGATTCCTTGTTCCAGAATTCTCAAAGTTGCGAAACAAAATACAACTATGTAGGATGCGCGGCCAAGCATTTTAGGAATATCAACATTTTGGGTTTCGGAAGGTGGAAAGGTCAAGAACCTCTACAACAAGATTCGCAAAATCATGAAGTCTGAAACCTTGAAAAGACAAAAAATCCGATACAGGAGCAGAACATGGTCAGATATTTTGGCGTATCGGTGTTTCAGGTTTTGGCAAGTGGAAGAGTCGAAGAGCTTGACATTAGGGATCATGAAACCTTGAAATCCGAAGTCCTTTGTGGCTTAAACGAAGGGATCGATTAACCCTTGACATGGTTGTAGTAAAGATCTTGTGCAGACCTCAATTTTTAGGATTGGGGCTCTGCGTTAGGAGAGAACATAGAGGAGAATCAGAATTGTTGAGAATTTTGTAAAGGCTCTGCCAGGAGGACATTGAGAAAATGCACAGGATGCATTGAGGAGAAATCTATTTCGAGTTTGGTGAGAAAATAGAGTCACTGAGGATTTTGGAAAACTCTACCAGGAGGGCATTGAGCATTTTCTTAGAGTGAACAGAAGGAATCTTTTCGAGTTATGTTGGGAAGAGAAGTGTCAAGGAGAGACACTCACAGAGTTACTAAATACTATGTTAAGCTCAGCAAGGAGGGATTGAGCAAAAGGTCGTCAGGAGGACACCAGATTTCCCTTTGAGGACAAAGAAGGGAGAGTCCCCTAGAGGCTCAGGTAAATAAAGCTTAGGGATGCTAGTGCCTTAGTGCACTGATTAAAAACAGAGTGACAAGAAGGTCAAGAAACCCTTTGAGGTTTCACAGTCAATAAATCTTAGGAGGGATAACGTTCCTAGAACGCAGACAATATCCAAAGGAATTGAGCTCACAGAGGAAGAAAAGGTCGAGGCCTCTGAAAATTCAGAAAATCTCCCAAGGGGTGGGAAGAAGTTCTCAAGCTCAGGAGGGACCACAACTTCCATTAGATCAGCTGGAGAAAATATATTTGGACCATCGAGTTTCACATCCAGAAAATAGGAGGAGAGAGCACAGAATATTAGATTTGGTTTGTCAGATCTAGTGTCGATATCTGACAACCGTTGGATCGAGCGAAGACACATGGATTTTAATATCTAGAAGCCACACAGAAGAGAATAAAGAAACAGTGGAGACACTTTGTGGATAAGTATCAAAATCCCGTAGGTCGTTAGATCTCATAGATTTTTGAGAAGGTTAAGGATGACTGTCTTTTAGAATTTTCGCATTTTGACATTTCGGGGTTCAACATTTTGGCAATTCCGATGTCAACTAGTCAGGGCACTTTGCATTGAAAACCCCAAAGTTGTGAAACACGACGTGTTTTTGGAGTAGGGTTGTTGCCACAGAGGAAACAACTGAGCCCATTTCGGCATTTCGTCATTTCAGGTTTCGGGAAGTAGAAGAGGTTGTGATTTTGGAGTCACTGCATTGTGAACTCCTAGTTCACGAAATTTAGGTTCACGAAGCTCTGAAAGGATCTGGAACATTTGATTCAACTCATCAAGAGCCATTGGATCTCATGTGTGAATTCCCATATCGGAATCCCATTTTGGCATTTCAGAATTTCGAGGTTCGGGAAGTAGAGGAGGCTATGATTTTGGAGTCGAGAGTCGTGGACTCTCCGTTCATGAAATCCTGAAAAGATCTGATCCATTTCAAATTTCGAGGGATGGAGTGACCAGTGGTTTGGGTTGCTGCATTCGAAACTCCCGGTTATTGAAATCTCGATACAACCAGAATCTGTGAACCAGGATCTGTGGATCAGATTCGTGGTGTTCCAGTGAGGGCCTGAAAGAACTATTTCAGTTCTATGGATTCAAAGAAGATCGATCCTATGTGGATCTTGGCCTGAGGATCAAGGTTCTGCATCAATGTGGTATCAAAGCCTAATTTTTTCTGTATATTTCAGGCAGAGGGAGCTAGAGGAAAAGGAATATAGAGTATTGAATCTCTGTGATGATTGTTGCAAGGTGTGCAGAAGTCTATAGACAGTCAGGAGGACTATAGGAAAGGCTATAAACAGTCACTATTGTAGAGTGACAACAACAAGTTTTCCAGGAGGGTAGATAGGAATAGGAAGATGGATACTAAAGGACATGGACGCAGTGGAAAGAAGAACCACCAACAGCAGAGAAAAGATGAGATGGATGAAGAGATCGTTGATATAAGGGCGAGAATGGAAGATATTGCATTTCAAATGCAGCTAGATGCAAAGACACATTGGGTATATGAATGGCCTCTGAGGAGGAAAGTAAAGTGGCCAGTCAAGAAATTGTTGGCCAGAGGACAGCAAAGGATATTGAAGGAATGGCTAAGGTATCTAGAAATCCTCGGAGACATAGAGGAAGTGGTTCATGTGTGTGAACCAGAAGCTGGAAGAAATCTTGGTGACATTGGGGATGAACTGAGATCACTGGATGATATCAAAGACTTATAGGAGGTCAAGACAAAAAACTCAGATTTTCAAGTGGGGAATAGAAAGAGATCAAGTGATGGTCTTGTATACTACCAGGAGGGTGGTGCTGAAAGTTCAAATTGCTAGGAGGGCACCTAGATGGGATCAACTGATCTCATAGGTTTCCAGGTGGGCAGTAGGAAATTCACAATTGGCTAGGTGGGTAGGGAAAAGGAGATGAGAATATTTGAAATTCTTGGGAGATCATAAGTGAGTTCATGTTAGCAATGAGTTCTGATGGAGATGGGATTGATTGATCTCATAGACTGCCAGGTGGGTAGCAGAAAAATCCCATACTGCCAAGTGGGAAAGGGAGAGAAGATGAAATCAGGGATGAGTTTGGATCAACGAGAGGAG
The DNA here is from genome assembly GCA_000966675.3 of Picea glauca. NCBI lineage: Eukaryota > Viridiplantae > Streptophyta > Pinopsida > Pinales > Pinaceae > Picea > Picea glauca. The sequence continues at coordinate 1,877,548 of JZKD02S0456235.1, read as the reverse complement.
CTGACAGAGAAGATGAGCTCAGAGGTGAGTTCATATCGGCAAGGACAACTGATAGAGATGAAAGATCATAAGAGAATTTTGATGATTGGAGGGATAAAGGTATTCTTACCATATAGCCCAGTTGAGGCCAGCGTGTGTGTTGCCAATGAAAAAACAATGGAAGGACATCTAGATGGGACTGTCAAAGAGATGGAGAAGATGTCAGAAGTTGCCCAAGGAGAAGAAGAGGATCACATAGTTGAGATGCTCACTCCATGGGAGAAGGAGTTAGAGATTCTATAGTATTTTTTGAACCATCCAGAACCAGTAGATGACTATCGAGAGCAGACAGTCATGTAGATGTTAGAAGAGGATAATTCCGAGGAATTGTTCAAAAATTTCAGCCAGGGAGATGAACAAATGATGATGACTGTAATGCCCAGACATGCAGCAACATATGAAGGGAGATTCTAGTCTGAGGAGCAGCTGGAGTAAGTTGGAATTCAATCAGCACAAGGAAAAATGGCATAACTTGAGCTGTCAGAAGAGGAATCTGGGCAACAACTCAGTGAATAGACTACAGAGCTGAATTTCATAGCACAGTGGTGTTGGTTGTGGAGCCTGATTATCTTCCTGATGCAGAGGTCCTTTGCTTTCAGCCGTGTCTATACCCCATGAAGTATTTACACCCCAGAAGTATGTACACTCTTACACGCGGGGG
>JZKD02S0456235.1:1850045-1860456 GCA_000966675.3 Picea glauca | reverse complement strand
AACAATAATGAGTCATATTTACATCAAACACTATTGGGTCCATTACTCAAACCTTTGTGCTATGGGTCTTTCTTCAAGGGTTGACATCAATGACAACCAACCTTAATCAACAATTAGATCAGGTGGAGAAAAGAGATGTGGATCATTGAGTTTCACGTCCAGACAATAGGAGGAGAGAGCATATACGATTAGATTTGGGCCATCAGATCTGGTGTTGATATCCAAAAATCATTGGATCGAGTGAAGACACACAGATTTTAATCTCTGGAAGTCGCACAAAAGAGAAAAAACGAACGGTGGAGATGCTTCATGGAGAATTGTCAAAATCTCGTAGGCTATTAGATCTCACAGATCTATGAGAAGGTTAAGGTTGAGTGTCTTTTAGCATTTCGACATTTCGGCATTTCAGGGTTCAACATTTAGGCAATTCTCATGACAAGGAGCTGGGGAAGTTTGCCTTGAAAACCTCAAAGTTGTGAAATGCAACGTGTCTTTAGAGTAGGGTTGTGGCCACAAAGGAAGCAGTTCATCCCATTTCAGCATTTCAGCATTTCAGGGTTCAGGAAGTAGAGGAGGTTGTGATTTTGCAGTCACTACATCGTGAACTCCTAGTTGATGAAACTCTGAAAGGATCTAGACCATTTGATCCAACTCATCGAGAGTCATTGGATCTCATGTGTGAATTCCCATATCGGAATCCCATTTCAGCATTTCAGCATTTCAGGGTTCGAGAAGTAGAGGAGGCTGTGATTTTGGAGTCGAGAGTCGTGGACTCCTGATTCACAAAATCCCTAAAAGATTTGAGCCATTTTGGGTTTCGAGGGATGGAGTGACCAGTGGTTTGGGTCACTGCATTTCAAACTCCCAGTTACTGAAATCTCGATACAGCCAGGACTTGTGGATCGGATTCATGGGGTTCCAGTGAGGGCCCAAAGTAACTATTTCAGTTCTGTGGATTTGAATAAGATCAATCCTATGTGGATCTTGGCCCGAGGGTCGGGGGTCTGAATCAACAAGAATCATGCAACATAGCACTGTATTATTTGGAAAATGAAAACATGCTCATAATGAGCTACATTACAATGCTAGTCTTTTGCTTCTCAAATCCACACCAAACTACCTTTAACACATTTAAATTACAAAAAATTATAGAAAATAATATCCCCCAGGCTCAGGAGGTCGAAGTCAACAACCATGGCCAAAGATGGAAACAAATCCCTGGAAATTTTGAACTGTCTACCACGAAAGATGGGGCGAACTGCTGAAAATAGGTTTCAACTCAGATGCTTTTATCTCTAAAATTTCACATATTTGTTGAAACTGAAAGAGTTTATTTTATATTAGCTTTTCCTGAGAAAAAACCTCTTTTGGGTTTTCCAAATTCATCTCCATCTCTCCAAAATAGTTGTCGCACGATCATGACCAAAACAGGAAAAATGGAAGCCTGAAAAATAGGGCTCAAAGATGGCTTTTGTTCTAAGTGGTATTTTTTTTTGGGGGGGGGGGGGGTCCGATATCTTGTGGTGGTGACAAGTGTCTAGGACAAAAACACTTTTCCTGGACCACCCCCCCTCCTCTTCTTAAAGTTAGGATGGATCGGGGGGTCCGAAAGCCATTGATTTGATATTTTAGGATATGTGCAAGGTAATTGATTTTGTTATATAGTTTTATTTTTATTTAATTTTTCTTTTATAAATGTTTTTTATTTTATTCATTTTTGTTTTTGTTTTTATTTGTTTTTTGTTTTATATTGTTTTTATTTTATTTTATTATTGTTTTAAGTTTTGTTTTATTATGTTTTGTTTTTGTTTTTTTATTTGTTTTGTTGTTTAATAATTTCGAATATAATGCTTTTTTTTATTTAATTTAAAATTTAGAATTATTTTGTATTTATATGTTGTTTTATATATATATAATTTTTTAATATTATGGTTTTTTTTAATTATTTAATTAATTATGGTTTATTAGTTACAAACATAGGGGTTCATTAATTAGTAATTAATTAGTTATTAATTTATTATTAACAAGCCTAACCTAGTTTTGTTTTTGTAAATAAAAGTGGATCCTTATATTATTGTCAGTTGTAAGCTTACAAAAAACCTCCAGCATATCTGCGAATACATAAATGTCTGCAATTGGTTGCAAAAGGTAAAGTTGTTGGTTACAAAATTGCGTTGTTCTTCATGAATTTCTGGAAGTTTGAAATCTCAAAACCTTTGGATTAGATCAACGGTCCCTGAAGGCCCGCAACCAATGACTAAGATCTTATTCATGAATTCTCTCTTCTCTTATGAAACCGAACCCTCGAACTTGCATCGGATCGAGGGTCCATGGCCTTCCGTGATCCGACGTCTATGGTGAAATTGTGATTTCGCATTTCACGACCCTTCGCTTCTCCTAATTTCGAGTCTTCGCATTTTGGGATAACGAAGGACTGAGTGTTCCCCTTCTTCTTATACCCGAACTTGTGAGTCCTTCAAGACTAGATTAACAGTTCAAATCTCCTCATGCTACAATAGTCTAGATTCTTTCTCGCATTTCACGAATTTGGAGAGCAACTCCCTCCATGCTTCAGACTCTCGATTTCCAAGTTCCCAAAATATTCTCGTATCATATCAATGGGACTTGATCTATGGTCCAGATATCCTCATCCTCCAATAGTTCATATCCTCTCTCACATTTTGTGACTTTGCATTTCACGACTTCGCGACTTTGGAGAGAAACTCCCTCCATGCTTCGAACTCCCGATTGTCGAGTTCCCAAAATCTTCTCACATCAGATAAATGGGGCCAGATTGACATTACAAATCTCCTTTTGCTCAAATGTTCCAGATTATCTCTCATGTTTCACAACTTCATAAATTTGAAAAACAGCCCCCTCCGTGCTTCGGACTCCCAACTGCCGAGTTCCTAAAATCATCTATCGACTATTGATCTTCTACCTTAATGCTTACGGTCTCCCTCTCTCTTGATCTTTTGATTTCCATATTGTTGTCCAGATGATATCTTTTTGAAGATTATGGAATTTCTCATGTAGAGTGTATCCCTCCTTGAGAATGAAGCTTCCATGAGGTGTGTATTCCCATCTGAGAATGTCTTGGTCTTTTCTTTTCCAGATTCTCCTTTGGGAAGTTCCATGTTTCCAATGTTATAGGTCACAGTGCATGGACACTTGGAGTTCTCGATGGGTAGATTTCTAGTTTCGCCAGGGAGAACTAATGGGGATATATGTCCACAAATCTACCACTTTGAGAGTGGTAAGATCTTGAATCTGATTTTTGTAGGATTGTATATTTTATTCCAATTGTAGGGGTGGCATTTGTTGCAAGGAATTTGTCAAGAATAGGGAATTCTGGCCATTTCGAACTTCCCATAAAGCATGTTCCTGTATCAGTGGCTGATTTTTCTAAGCTGCATGCCATATGTTGGAGCCTTGAATTTTCTCCTGCATTCTTATAAGATGGCTTTGATGCATTTTTGGGGAATATTTTCATTTCTAGAGTTTTTCCCATATCTCTACTGGTGTCTTGAACCATCTCCACCAAATTATTTCTCCCATGGTGCTATTTAATTTTCCAGGGTACTGGACGCCTATACCACCTAAAGATTTGGGCTTGCAGACTTTGTCCCAGCTGACTAGGGCCCATTTTTTGTCTAGGTTGTGTCCATGCCACAAAAATTTTCTTTGCAAATTCCTTATTTTCTTTATGACCAATTGGGGGGCAGCTAGGGCTAAGAAGAGGTAAACTAGGATGGCTTGGAGGACTGACTTTAAGAGAATGATTATGGCTGGAAGGTTGAGGGAATGAAAGGTCCAGTTTCTCAGATGGTTGGTAATGGATAGTAGGAGAGAGTCCCAAGATATGTTTCTGTCTTCTAAGTCATAAAGAGGGAGTCTCAAGTAGCAAGAGGGCAAAGAGCAGACATGGGTATTCAGAAGTTGAGAAAGGTGTTGTTGGATTGCTTCAGGAGTATTAAAAAACAAAAGCTGTGACTTTGCCAGCATAAAGGTGGTGTTGAAGGCTTCACTGAAATCAGAGAGGATATAGCTTAGCTTATTTGCTTCTTGTGCAGTGGGGGTGTTCAAAAGAAGTGTATCATTGACAAATTGGTTGTGGGAGGCTGCTAGTTGTAACCCATGAAGACGGAGGCCTTGGGGTGATCCATTTTGAATTGAAGCCTTGATATAGCGTCCTAGGTCTTTAGACATTATGAAAAAAAGGAAAGGGGAGAGAGGGTCTCTTTGATTTATTCCTCTTGTGGGGGAGAAGGGTTGAGAGGGGAATCCATTGACAAGGATTGAGAAAAAGGTTGAGGAAATGAGGTTCTTTATATAAGAGATCCAATCCTTGTTTAAACCGAAAGCCGATAGGAGAGATTTCATGTATTTCAAGCTTAATTTGTCAAAATATTTTGAAAGGTCAAGTTTTAGATGCATACCTAGAGTATGAGTGCTTTTGAGCGAGTGATTGATTTCATGGGCAAGTATGACATTGTCCATGATTTTCCTTCCTTTGACATATCCTAATTTCTCCTTGGAGATGATGAAGGGGAGTATTAGCTTGAGTCTTAGAGCTATAAATTTGGAGATGATTTTGTAGATCACGTTGCAGAGTGTTATGGGTCTGAAGTTCTTCATATTTGTGACCCTTTCTTCTTTGGGTATTAGGGTGAAGAAAGTGGCATTTAGTGTTGGAAGAAATTTTCCTGAGTTGTTTGATTCCTCCACCAGCTGCCACACTTGATCCCTTAACATTGGACAACAGGAGTGGAAGAAGTTTGTTGTGAAAAAATCTAGGCTTGGAGCCTTGCCTATGGGTATCTCCTAAATAGACTGATCCACTTCTTCTTGTGTTATTATTGTCACGTGAGCCTCATTTTGTTCTTGGGTTATTATAGTTGGGATTTTTTGAGTCACGTGATCTATTGTTTAGGTACGGTCCACATCAGGTTCTAAGAGGAGATCTTTGCAGAAGTTTGTCAGCTCATGCATTATTTCCTAATGAGTTAACATGGTTTTTCCTTGTGAGTCATCCATCTTCATGATGTGATTGATGAGGCGTATGTGGATCATGGATCGGTGAAAGAATTTTTTTTTTTCTCTCCCTCGTTGAGCCATTGAAGTCGTGATTTATGTCTCCAATATTTCTTCATTCTTGTGTCTTTATTCTAGTTTCCTTTTGATTTCAATCTCCTCCTACTGCTTAGTGATTGTGTATCCTGCGTGAATGATTTGTCCCTGAGGGTTCTCTAGTTTTTGTTCCATCCTTTTCCTTTCCTGGAAAATGTTCCCAAATACTTTTTTGTTCCATGTGTGTACTGATTGTTTAAAATATTTGAGTTTTTGTTGGAAGTAATACATTTTTGTACCCCTCTATATTTCCGCAGCGCTCCACCAGTGACGGGCTATCTCCTGGAAGTCTATATGGAAGAGCCAAAAATTTTCAAATCTAATTGGTTTAAGCTTGGGGTGGAAATAGTGTCCACCCAAATTTGAACTGGATAGTGGTCTAAGCTTTCCTTCGAGAGAATGTTGGAGTCTACTAGGGGGCCTTCCAAAAGGAGAGTTTCTGAAATGAGGAAGCGATCAAGCCTGCAGGCTATTTGTTGGTGACCTGATCTTTTGTTGGTCCAAGTGTAGGTGCCATTGCCACTCTCTGTGTCTACCAGTCTGAGGTTTTCTATGATTTCTTGGAATTTTCCATTGTTCATATACAGGCATTTCCCCCCCCTCTTTTCTCCTCAAGTGTGAGAATCATGTTAAAGTCACCCCCTATTATCCATCTCTTGCACTCTGCTAATAAACCTAGGTAAACTAGGCTCTGAAAAAAGAGGTATTTGTCTTGGTTGTTCTGAGGTCCATAGGCATTTGTGATCATTCCCTCCTTGTTTGAACCTATGTCTCTATAATGTGTTGTGATGGTGCTTGGAGTGGAAATGCCTTGATCTAGGATGAATGTAACAATATTCCATAGGATGGCCAGGCCTCCTGAAGCCCCTTTTGAATATATTTGATATTAATCACAGTTGTGCCAACATATTTTGATGATATTTTATGTAGTTTTCCCTGCACATTTTGTCTCTTGTATCAAGAATATATCAGGTTCTTCTGATTTGATACAATTTCAGAGAATCATTTGCTTTGATCTTCCATTTAGGCCTCTGATATTCCAGGTGAGGATATTCATAGTTAAGAGTTTGGTGGGTGGGAGAAGCATCTCTCTAAGATCATGTGAATCCATCCTGAGTTGATCATATAGTTTCTCGCCTCGTTTATTAGTTGTTGAGTCAATTTGTTTCCCCTTCGCTTGTTTTCTTTTCGGTGTATTCTTGGATCTAGGTTTGTCTTTGTGATGATATCCAACCTGGATGTAGCTCTCATTGATGAATCCATAAATACCTTGTGAAATTTCCTAAGTTGGTCCTCTATTAAGGTTTGGATATCCTTCTTGTTGAGTGCCTCTTCTAACCTGTCTAGGTCGATTCTAGATAGGTCCTGCTCATTCATTTCCATGACTGTGTCTTCTTTTCTTTCTGGTTCCTTTCCTGAGACTAGGTAAGCCTATGGCTCTATTTGATTTGTTGGATTTTGATGCCCTGGAGACAACTGATCTTCCTTGTACTTGCTAATATATTTCCCTACATTCTTGTGGGGTTTTTTCACTTCTTCTACCTCTGGAAGATGGTTAAGGGCTTCAAATGAGTTGTTATTTGAGTTCTTTTTTTTGTTGACAGTTGTGGGATTCTTCTGAGATTGTTTTATTCGATTTGAAACCTGGGTGAATCCTTCCTTTGATTTTTCTTCAGATTCCCTTTCTGTGGGGGGGATTTAGAGGGAAGTCTCTGAAAAGGTGTCCATGTTCATGGCATTTTCTACATCTAAAAGGGATGTTTTCATAGTCTATGGTTTGGTCCCATTCCTTGTCTTGGTATTATAGGGTAATTTTTCCTAACAGAGCTTTGGAGATGTTCATATAGACACATATCCTTGCATAAGGGGTGTATTTTCTATGTTTGGTAGATTCTTAAGATTTCAAGTAATTACCCAAGGTATTTCCTAATCCCATTAAAATTTTCTCTAACAAAAACTGTTGAGGTAGGAAATAGAGGTGAATCAATACCAATGTGTAGGAGAAGTTTTCCTTTTCTAGGCAGAAGCGATCTATCCAGAATCCCAGGTAAAGGCCAGTAGAGTTGTAGAAATACAGACCTCCTTTAAATATTTGGTCCTTGACCTACAGGTTGTAGAATATTGCTGTAAATAATCCTTTGGAGCTTAGTTGGAGCTCATAGTCTCCCTTGGTATTCCACCACACATTGATCCAACGAGCTAGGTCCTTTTCTAAGGGCCATATACCTAGGAATTTTCCTATGAGGGAATGGTCCCTCATAAACTATGTGTGCTCCCTTATCCTGGTGGTTTTCATAATATACCTAGGCAAAATTGGGGCTTGGGGGACATATTTTTCAGGTATCTAGCCTCGAGCTGCTTTTGGATGCGAGGACTCTGCATCCATATTCGATTCCTTGATTCCATCCACTTCTTCTTGTAGGTATTTTTCTCACATGTACAGAGGTGGATCAAAGGACAAACGACATGCTCTAGATTTCTCTGGGTCATATTTTGTGGAATTATGGTAAGAAGCAGATTTCACACCTCCCTCTATGCCCATTCTTTTGTGGCATTCAGAGCCACTGAGCAGCAGTGATCATCGTATACAAAGGAGGTTAGAGGAGGTCACATCGAAGGGGTTCTGGAGCATTAAAATCCTAAACCTTGAAGAGTGTTGTTTGCAGAGCTTCCCAGAGCTCATGATACTAAATTCTAAGCATTACCTAGCCTATTTTTATTAATCTAACTACACTAATCTAATTAAATTAACTTTATTATGATAATTAGTATAAAAAAATGCTACTAACCATTTATTATAATCCTTTTTTTTTTATTCTAAGCTTGTTTATTCATGTAGGGAAGAAATCAGTGGACGGGTGAAAAAATGAAGGGAGGGGGAATGAAGGGTGCAACAGGGTGGTGAAGGATCGGGCGAAATAGATGGAGGCAGAAGTGAAATAAACTGAGCCCAACAAGTCATATGTCTTCATCATGAGAGCAATGCCAAATAGATAGTTGAAGAATCAAGTCACCTATGATTATAGAACCCCAACATAGGCTCGACTTGGGGATGGAAGCTCTTTCGAAAGGTGACAAGAACCATAGATCTCTAAACATGTAGACCAATGCCTTATCCATTGGTCCATGGAGTCATTGTAGCTACAATCTTCGAACTAACTCAAATTAAATTGAACACTGAACTATACATTGTCAAATGCAAACTCTATTGGAAACCACACACTGCTGAAAAACATTCTCAAGTGACCAAGCTTATTCAAACTACTACCTATACTAACTGATCCAAAAACTGATCACTCAAATGATACGATATTTCCAATAAATCCAAGCAAGGAGATGGCTACTCACTGAAATTTTGTTCAAATCCTCTTTAAATAGACAAAATGATATAAATGTTGGCAATCCAAAATGAAACTTAATTCCAAAACCTGTGTTGGTCAACAAAAGAAACTCCCCCTTTCTCGATAATTTCAACAGATTATCCAAAGGATCATGAAAAACATGAAACGTTACCTCTTCTTGACTTTGAGGGATCAAAAATATTTATTCTTTTAATGGTTCCAACACGCCAACAAAAAAAACTGAAAAAACATAATCAAATACCTTTTCTTTATGAATAGCAAGAGGAAGGGTATAGTCTTTCAATTGTTTAAGACTATCTTCAAAAGACATGGGTACAATATGTTCATAAATCTTGTCAAGTACATAAGGTAAAAGAATAACATGTTCTTGAAAATCTCCATTTGAGGAAACTACACAAATATCATCCAAGGAATTTAAAACAATTTTCTCTTCTTTATGAGATGAACACTGGGAAAATGAATGTTGTGAAGAACAAACTGATCCATTCTCCTCATCCATGTCTCGATCATTTGAAAACTACTGGAAATGTTTGTCAGGCTCAAAGGAACAAACATGGTGTACACTATTGTCGAACTGAATGGATGAAACATTACTCTCTGAAGTGTCTATGAAAATAAACTTAGAATTTTGATCTCCATCAATGAATAAAGGACAACTGAAATGACCATCCTCATATATGTCTTGTTTATTAAAACAATGGCTAGAATGTTGCAAATTATCATCTATTTCAGAGGATGTAAGATAACTGTCATCATTAGGATTGTGTTCAGTTTCGTTGTTATCGAGGGTAGAATCCATGATCTTCTCATGGTGTTGAAAATGATTTTCATTCAAAGGATCCAATATTTCATCATCCATAAAATATTCATTGCCATAAACACTTTCCATCTCTTGAATAAAATTCTCAAATTGATCACAACAATCCTTAATTAAAATAAAAGAAGGATAGGCTTCTCTATACTTCTCAAAAAATACTGAGTGAAAATACTTGAGAGAATAAATACAATCATGGGGAAACATTTCATACCAAGACCGTGCTTTTCCTTCCAGAGTGGCCATGAACATTTTCATCAAACAATCCTTGTGAAAACTAATCTTCATACTATGCACATGCATATGAAATCTTATTAAATGAAGTGTATCATCATCACCATATTTGTCTTTAAACACATGCAAATATTTTTTCCAATTTACCTTAGGCATTTGATTTGGAAATATTGGACTTTGATCTCATTTTAAAGGAGTGTACCTTCTTATAAATGATCCCATATTGAGCCTGTGGAGTCGCCAATAAATTTATATATATGAATTCAGCAAACAATGGAATCACCAGGTGAATGATACATCCTTCGTGTGTTTGTCTTTTGTTCACCATCAGAAGTCAAATTTGAAATTGATATACTTTTATGGAGAACATGAAATATCATCCCCAGTATGGTCGCCACAATGTTAGTACTCTGTAATTTTCCTAATGCTGTGGAGGCAATCACAGAGGTAACATCAAACCACTTGGAGTCCTAGATCTCGCCCTTCAAGACTCAGAGAGGGTTATCTTTGTTTGATATATCTTTGTTTATGATATATTTTAGGCCAGTTATTGTTGTACAAAGGTTTTGATTTAAAGAATGGGGTAGGAGAAGAGAAGAGGAATCGTTGGGCTATGGAGTCACAACAAAAAAATAATAAAAATCCATTTTCAACAGGATAATCTTGCAGGGCAAGGTAGACAACTCACCGGATTTTTTTATTTAAATGAAATAGGATGTAATGTAGCTCAAATTTGCCAATAAAAAAGAACATTTCTATGGAACATTAGTCTCCAACTTCATTTTACAGACTCATAGCTAAGAGAAGGTAGTATTTATTTCCATTGTTAAACTCTACAAGGTTTTCTTATGTTATGATTATCAACAAAAAC
>JZKD02S0456235.1:1799652-1827484 GCA_000966675.3 Picea glauca | reverse complement strand
GCCTCTCTTATGTGTTCTAGCAAAGTTGGTAAGATTGTATTTAAAAATGACCCAACAAAAAACAAGTTATTGTGTTTTAATTAAACAAAAACCAAGTTAATGTGTTTTACTTAGACATGAATAGAAAAAAAAAAAAAAAACTAAAATTCTATGCTAATTTCTTAGCAATGACCACATAGTACTTTTTTTTTTATAACTACCAGTGTTTGAGAATAACACATTTGTTATATACACATTTTTATATAAAAATAATTTTTTTATTAAACATTTTTAAAACCATATTTATAATAAGCACTAATTCATAACAAATAAAATTTCATATACATATATATTAATGGATTAGTTTAATAGGGAAATATATGTTTTACTTCAAGAATATTGACTTAAAATATCATTATAAAAAAGTTAATAATTAAATCTACCTATTACATTGAAAAAAAAGTTTTACATTAAGGAATAAATATTATAGTGTTTTCCACTTACTTAGGCCATCATATTCTAATTTTATGGAGAGAAAATAAATCTAATTTTTGATGTTCTCCACTTATTTATTTAGAGAAAATTGATTTTTTTTTATAAGTAAAAAGAAAATCCTATTATATTAATATTTCAAAATTACACCATGACATGGAGGTGCCAGCTGTCTCGCCTGTGAAGGAAATCGAGACAGTTGGCCAGTCCAAACTAGCATGCAAACTCAAAACATTGTTTTTCCATCTTGCCCGAAGAAAACTAGGGTGCATGGCCAGTTTCAACATTAGTCTGATAATGCCTATGCTATTACTACCATGGCTATGAGCTAGAAGAGCTACAGCTCTAATAAACATAAAAAAAAAAAGGGAAGGAGTTTTGAGCAATGTTGAACAAGAGAACCTATTAACCGGTGTCCTCGCGATCGTCCTTCTCCTTGCCGTGTCTAGGAAGAATGACATAAAGTTGAGTGCAGGTGGGGCATTGTTGTCATGGGGTGGCGTTGGAGTAGGTGGCGTACAACATGTCTAGGCGTTGGTTTATGTAGACAACTCTGAAGATTTGGTCATCCACCATGATGTGGACCTTGAAAATCAGATTCAGGTGCTCCAAGTGAAGAAGTGGTGGCTGGGGTGGCGATTTTTTCTCATCGTCCTCCTCCTGGTGTGCTTGCTTCTTTCACTATGGCTTCAATTCATTAGGAGCCTTGAAAGTGTTCTCCTCGTTTCCTTCCGACAGATCTTCCTCTACTAGACAGGTGGCGAATTCCTCAATGGAAGTGTCACTGGGACTGTGTCCTGCTCGCGGGTGGGGAGGCAGTGCGTTTTCTCCAAAACACACAGGGGGGTTCCAATTGTCCAGAACCATGAACATGAGACTTTCAGAAAAATCTTGGGGGAGTTCCTCCAAAGGAATCTCCTCAACATACATTCTGGGGGGCGAATTTGTTTCTTTGGACCCCCTGGGTCTCTTTTGCTTGGCTAAAACTAGAGCTCGCTCAAACTTCTTATGCCTCTTCCATCATGAGTCAGTTGTGTACCACCCTGCACCTCTGCGAGGCCTTCCCCTTGCTCATGGCATGGTTAGAACAAGGACGAGAGCCAGAACTTCCCCTGTGTTGTTGTTCTCGCTCGGCTCTGTAACCTTCCAATGCATCCCAAAGCCACCGAGAAAGATGATAAGTGAGAAAATGGTGGTTGTATCCATTAAGGTTGCGGTCTTAATGCTCGGGCTGGCCGGTCTGCTTGCATGAGTGAGAGGCCTCATCAAAAGGTGGAAGTCGACTTAATTGATGCCCCTCATAACTAGCGGGGATATGAGGGCGGTTGTCCACCATTAATGGCCCCTCCTGGCACTACTCCACATGCCCCCCCTACTCCGCGTGGCAACCCATCCTGAGGAGAAAATTAAATTTAATTACATACTTAAAAGAACATTTTAATTTTGAATATTCTTTATTTATTTCACAAATAGTGATGATCATGTTTTTAAGCTAAGATGTTATTCTTCTACTTAATTTTTCCACATAGTAAAACTAATTATAATTTATTATGATTTTGATGTATTTTAAAGAAAATAATAAACTTGATTTTAAGTTAACAAATATATTTTAAAATTAAAATTTGGTGTCTATGTCATGTTATAGATAAAGAGCTTTAATTTTTACATCTTATTCATAAATCCAATTATTGAAAATTTGAAACAAGAAGTTGAAAAAAATAAAAAGGTTCCACTCTTATGTCTTCCAACAAAATTAGTTTAATTTATACTTAAGAATCATCACACTAAAACGTGTTTATGTGATTTAATTAAGATGACTAGGTATCCCACTCTTATCTATTCCAACAAAGTTAGTTAAATTTGTAAAAATCACCACACCAAAAAACAAGTTATTGAGATTTGTCTTTCATTGCACTAGTACCACTTTCTTTTATAAGTCTTCATAAAAAAAATATGTAGAGCCTTTCACTGTATCCAATATTCAAGTTATCATAATAAATAAATAATGGATTGCAATGACAAAACTCTCCTCTATAAATATTTTCAAATATTTTCAATAAAAGTATGTATAGGCTTTTTAGAGTTTCTATTTTTATTTAAAAGATTGTATCTTTTATTTATGTTTATATTTAAAATTTATTTTTCTTTATATAATATTTATTTTTAAAAAAGTTGTTAGTTAAATGAAATTAAGATATTTATTTTTAAAAAAATTATTAGTTAAATGAAATTAAGATATTGTTTTAGGTTTTTTAGTTTCTATTTTTATTTAAAAGATTATATCTTTTATTTATGTTTATATTTAAATTTTTTATATGTATAATATTTATTTTAAAACAAAATTGTTAGATAAATAAAACTAAGATATTTTTTAATCTTTTGTAGTTTCTATTTTTATTTAAAAGATTGTATGTTTTATTTATTTTTATATTTAAAATATATTTTTCTTTATATAATATTTATTTTAAAAAAAAATGGTTAGTTAAATGAAATTGAAATATTTTTTTATAAAAATTTCAAAACACTTGCCAATATTCAGAAAAACTAATTGGATACTATTAATGAAAATCTAAGTGTTAAACTCTGAACAAACAATGATTTATAGATTCTGAACAAATAGTGATTTATAGACTCAAAGAGTGTTTATTTAAATTTACCAATAGACTGAAAACAATTTTTACTAGTGGAAGTTGCACTTTAATTTATAGATTCTAAACAAATAGTGATTTATAGACTCGGAGAGTGTTTATTTAAATTTACCAATAGCCTTTTGTGAGATAACTGAAAACAATTTTTCCACGTGGAAGTTGCACTTTAGATTAATTGTATGTACGTTTTAAGATGCAATGTGAACAAAAATGTGTGAATGTATATTTTGACTGCTCTATGTTTATGGTATTATTAACTATAGGTTTATAAATTTTATATTTTTTTTTAATTGATTAGTTTAATAGGAAAAATATATTATACTTTTATAATATTTAGTTTAAAATATTTGATAATTTTATTTCTCTATACTATATAGAATAAATAATAAAATTTGAATATTTATGTCCAACCGTGTTCTTTGTTGGGTTACCTTAAATAGATTTTACTTTTATATAATGAAAAAAAAAAACTTTAATCTATGATGTTATTTTATTGATTAAAGTAAATTGAGTTTAATTATGTATAGTAAAAGTAAATTTTAATTTAATATATATATTTTTTATCTTATATATGTGAGCAGGCTCACATATATTATATGTGAGCCGGCTCACATATATTATATGTGAGCAGGCTCACATATAATATATGTGAGCAGGCTCACATATAATAGCAGGCTCACATATAATATATGTGAGCAGGCTCACATATAATATATATGTGAGCAGGCTCATATATAATATATATGAGCAGGCTCACATATAATATATAATATAATATAATATAATATAATATATGTGAGCNTTGGTTAAAGTAAATTGAATTTAATTATGCATAGTAAAAGTAAATTTTAATTTAATATATATATTTTTTATTTTTTTTCATAAAATGATAAGTAGGTTTTAAAAATAAAAAACTCAAAATGATATTTTTAGGTTGAGAAAAAACTATATTAAGATTAGGATTTAGCTTCAATATGGATACATAAAGAGTTTTAAGATTTAATGCTTCTAAGTTTTATAATTAAAGGAAGTCAGCTTCTCTTGGTTCGATTGTATTTAAAAATGACCAAACAAAAAACAAGTTAATGTGTTTTAATTCAACAAAAACCAAGATAATGTGCTTCAGTTAGACATGAATACACCAAAAAAAAAGTCAAAATATTATTCTACTTTCTTAGCAATGATCACATATATTTTTTCTATGAACTTTTTTTTTTATATAGTGAATCCATTTATCATCATCTCTTAGATTAGGTCTCATCTTATGTTAGATTAGGTATGTTATAAGCATTCCCTTTTTTCTATAGTTATGTAAGTTGTCTTCTATCATGACTATAAGCACCTACTAAGAACATGCTACTTTTTCTTATAACTACCAATGTTTGATAATAACCAATAATTTCAAATTTCATTTGCCACCTACAATGTCATTTGGTTAAAAAGTGTAACATCCCACTCTAATGAACACATGTTGTTGAATTAGTCTTTGAGGAAACTTGTGTGCAAGTGATCTGGTTATATTACATTGTTATCTGTTTCGACTATGGATTATACATGATGATGTTGATTGGTTGTGATTTATTGTTACTTGATATATGCATTGGCAGATGCTATTGACGAGTTTACCTAAGTGTGAAGAACACATGACATATTATAGATGTTAATGAAATCGATCAACCTCCTTGGACTCTAGATTGAGTCAGGGAGTGGATTGTATTGGTTTGAGTATTTCATTTTATGCATATGTGACATATGATTGATTATAGTATGATTTTTTATATAGAACATTGATAGTGTTTTGTCGATGGATGCATGTTGACAAAGGATTTCTATTCTAATTCACATAAAGTGTAAAGGGGCCATGCACATAAAACCAGACATTGAGGGAGAGGTGTGACAGAGTCTCTGACAAAACCTACTAGCACTCTCATCATGGCTCGAATTGTAGGTTAATGATTACCTAGTTTGATAGATCCATGATGTCATGAGGGTGGACTGAAACAGTCACTCACGAAGATTTGTAAGGGGCGTGCAATAAGGTAGAGTCCTTATTTCTTAGAAGTCCGTAGTTTCTCACAAGGTCAACCGAGTGGAGTGTTGACTCCAAGGGTTGGAAAAATTAACAAAACCAAACAAAAGGCGAGGGACACCCTTGAAGCACGGTAGTGCATCTTGGAGGGAACGTCACATAATTTAAAAACTTGAGTCAATAAATCTAGGTGGCCTATAAAACAATGAATCGATTTGACAATGTCAGATTTAAAATAATTAATAAATGAGTAATTTTATTAATTATAAATCCCTATAAAAGTCTAAGCCTATTCTAATACAAGGCCTAAGTCTAAGTTTAGTTAGGGGACTAAAATAAAATATTAGAGATAAATCAATATAAAGAAAAAGTGAGATAAATATAATATTTGATATAATGCACATGTGTGCAAGAAAATACTAAACTGGAATTTTAAAATAAGAAAGAAATAAAGTATGAGAGAATAGGTGTACACATAGAATGTTATCTAGAATCTAGGTACCACTAGTCTAACTAGAAGAAGACTCGTATTTTAACTCTAACTAAGATTTAGTAAGGAGACAATCATTAAATGAAAATCTGGGGAATACAGATACAACTAAGAGCTATTTAAGGAACACATTTGGGAAATGTAAGGGAAATTGAGTTTTAATTAAAATAAAATATGTAATTACTTGTGCAACTTGGGGAGAGGGTGACAAGTGTAAGGGTGAATGATCTTAATTTATTTAATTAAAAATTTAACTAATTGTGCATGTGGGAATGTGTTAGTGAAGAAATTCCTATAAAGAAAATGGTCTAGATGAGAAAGAAGAGCACTCGTTATTGGAAAATTTATGCCGCCAAAATATTTTTGATCTTGTTTTACTTGTGAGAGTTGGGATACCAAGATTGATAGAGAGTGGTGGATCTAACTTGTGAGACAAGCTTGGAGCTAGAGTATTTATGGTTTGTGTGTGCTTGGCCCCTTTGTGGCTCAGGGGGCTAAGGGGGAAGAACAGTACCCCTAGCGTTGGATGGGAGGTACCGGTGAAATATCTTTGATTAGAAATTTGGAGTAAGGAGGAGTGCAAGTGGTTGACGGACATCATCTTGCCTTGATATTCAATGGTTCTGGTAATTTATTTATGAAGTTGTTAGTGTAGCAAGATTTGATTTTGTAGATTGAATGTTTGAGATTTCATTGAAACAATTGTAATTATGATTTTTAATTAATAATTTCACTGAAGATTTATGAAGTGATCTTGCTAAATATCTTGGGTTGTTGCCATTTATTCAGTTCAAAACTCAAATAAAAAAAATTTGTCACTTCCAAAGTTAATCATAGTTCCTAATTTAGAAATTTGTATGTATGCTTTGTTATCCCCGATTTCTAGGGATAATTAGGAGATATGTCTCGAGGTCCACAGGTGATAGAAATGGAGTACCGAGAGAAGGATTGACCTAGGCATGGCCCTAGAGGGCCCATCCTTCTCTTCTTTCATCAGATTCGTCTTGTCAGCAGCAACAACATCCATCACCATCGGCGTGGTCTTGTATCAGAAAAGACTCTTGCTCCACAAGGTAATTAGTCCAAGTATCATGGTATGTGTCACTCTTGATCATTATAACCTTTGGATATATGCATTTTACTCCTTTTATCTCTGACAACTGCTTGGATATTACATTAACCCACTTGACCATGATTGGGGGGATTGACAGGGTGTCCTAGCAAGCATGTACCCATAGGTTTTGGTTTGCCACCGGGGGGATTTTTGAAGAGCCATCGTCCGCTCCCACCATGCCATCACTTTTCATCTTATCTCCCTCTCATCCATCCCACTCCACTTGTTAGGGCATTAGGATGATCTGTTTATGGGTTTGCAGCTTATCTTGTGGGAAGAAGGGGCTAAAGGCCTAGAAGGTAAAAGCAGCTGGTAAAAGATAAAAGCCTAAAAATGAAACCTCGAGATGCTCTCACCCAGGGATCCCCGAGAAGGCAATAAAAATCCTCCCAACAATAAACAAGAGGAACCCAAAAAAAGTAACAAACAAGACCTAATCAAGAGGATAGGGGGTCTCATCACGATCCAGCCTATTATGTTCATGGGTACCTAATAGAATGAGATTTCCATTATCTGGTTACCACGCCAAGGAAGTGACCTTTGGTTGCATGGCCAAGGGAAAGGGGGTCTCATCACGAGCCAACCTTATCATCTCTGTGAAAGTACTTCTAGGTAACACTGTCATCTCTGGTCACCATGCCAAGGAAATGTCCTATAGTTAGTTGTTGAAATAAAAAGAAAAAGAAAATAAAGAAAATAAAATAATAAAGGAAAATGGGGGTTTGGAAATAATTGCTTCCATGATGGGTACAACTCGCCTTATACAAAGGCACCCACAGGTAATATCATGCATCCCTGGCTCTCACTCTACCCATATGTATGGGCATCCCTTATCCACACCACCTCGTTTTACATGGATTGGATGATACCCCTTGGAGACTTTCCTTTCCTTATGGATACTAGCCCAACAGGGTGTCTTATCCTTTTCTTCAGCCTTGTATTGTAGGTGTTTGTAATATCTTTGAGATATTGGATGATATATCAAGGTTTTTATGCATATGTTTGATAATATTAATGATGAAACATGATTAAAATTTCTATGATTCTTGTGACTAATGAGCCCATGGAGGGCAAATTTTTTTATGTGCAAGACCATGCCCGATGGACAGGTACCATTTGGATCGGTACACATGAGGAGATGATTAGCTCGAAACTCCTTGAGGCTAAAGAGCCCATCAGATCGTTGCTGAGACCCATCAAAGGGGCAGAGAAAAAATATTTCTTGATTGATATTTTTCACCTGAGAAGAAGAAGGACGTTCACTAGAGGCACTTTGGCAGAGCCTAGCCTAGGGGGAATGACCCATTTTTGGTGGAACATTGGCCTCGGAAGGCTCAGGGCACCCCCATTCTTACCATGACGTCATGGTCATTCTTGGAGGTAGACTAGGAAGTAGTGACATGTATGGCATGTTGGAGAGGCCCCTACAGGGTCAACGTTTTGCTCTTGGTTGCCTCATTTTCCCTAAAAGGGGCTAGCGCCTCCCTTGAAGGGGATTTTACCTTTATTACAACTCAATTAGGGTTTTAATTTCACATTTTAATGTAAAAACAATATGATTTTGGTTTAAAGCCTTGTTGGCTAATTTTTATGACCTAAAATTAATTAAACATCATGATACAATATATATTGAGTAGTTTTATCCTCTTTTTGACATAACACATAACTCACTCTCCTAGTGAGATCTGATTTTTGCGCCCTTGTTGGGTATTTTTTCTTTTGAAGTGAGCCACAATTTTTGAAGGAAGGATTTTCTTGACATTTTTGGCATTTCTCTTAAAGGAAGGTTTACAACTACGGTTTGCAATGCTATTTCATCATGATATCTAAGTGTTTTTTATGCAAAACTTCTTAATTGAATGGTTGTAGTCCTATATTATTGCATTTATTATAAATTTTGTTGATTTTAAAACCCTAGGGGACAAACACACAAGTAGGTCATTGTCTCATATCCCCTAAAAGACAAATTCTCAACCATTGAAGAAGGAAGGAAGAGCCTAACCATTTCTACACTCTTATTACTTCTTCCTGTGTGCTAGCCATACCTTTTAAAGGTCAATAAAGAGGAGACGTCCTAGGCCTAGGTTATCTACACCTAGGGCCATCCTGCTTCTAGGGTTTGGTGATAGGAGCTTCCCTTTGCAACACTCTCCTTCACCTCACTCTCGTGTCTTGATGCTAGCCATTTTACCAAGATAAACCTAAGTAAGGAGGAAAGAGCACGAGGGCTTGCTTAATAAGCACCAGAGTGAGCCTCTTTCCCCTAGGGTTTTTTTTCTGGGGCCCTACCATTGCAACACTTCAGAACTCTTCCCTCTATTCCTTATCCTTTTCCCTTCAACCTTGCATCCTTTCTTGATTTGACTCCATTTACCCTTAGGCACTAATCTTAGGTCTCTAACGTTGAAGTGATAGTGGCCAAGAAAACTCTTAAAAATCTTATAATTTGAAACCCTAACTCACTACTAACCTTAAGAAGGTTGACGTCATCCTTGGTTATTCCATCTCGATGCAACATTTTGTCTTTATAAGAAATTAGATGGTGTTTTGGAGCATTTATTGAGTAAGGGATTGATTGGATACACTGTTTGCTACATCATCTTGACATTTATTGATGAATTGATATTCTTCCATTGCTATATTAATAAACATTGATCTCATCGATATCTATTATTATAATTGCTAATATATTGATATCAGATAGTTATATGAAGTACTAACCCATTGAATCATAGCCTGCATGTATTGTTTTGTTGTTGCTTTGTTCCGGGCAGGTGTTTTCATTTACGCCTACACTTCATTATTGGTTGTTTAGACGGACTATTTGCTCTTGGTGGTAACCTGTGAAGAGGAAATTTTACTTTGACCTTTATACCTTAGCCTCTTCAAAACCCCAGGTTACCAGGGACGTCTCCCCTGGGCTAAACCTCCCTGAATAGAAAGAACCTCCCCATTGTGGTGACATTGGGTGGGGTAGGTTCTTGTTATGCTAGTTTGGCCTCTATCTTCTAGCCTTTTGACCTAGCTACAAACTGTGTGATAACATTTTGGTTTCGTTTCCAGGGAACACTGAGTCAATTCTTCTCAAACGACAAATCTTTTTTGGTAAGCCTTGCCTCAGAGACTTATCTTACAAGCTTACGTGGTGACTCCACTAGGGTGTTTTCCCTTTTCTTTTGATAGTTTCAAGAAAATTATCTGGCAACTCCACTGATGATGAAACCAACTATGAAATCACAATGGGATCCGAGAAACTATGAACCTTTGGAAATGAGTAAGATCCTGGGATATCCTAGAAAAATTCCCCCCTGTTATAAAAAATGGCTCCCTAGATTCACTGGCATCGATGGAGAAAGATTCGATTGTCACATGAGTAGTTTCTGGGCTTTCTTTCAGCACCACCCAGTCAATGATTATGCTGAAGACTTGGTAATGAAACTATTCTCTACCACTCTACATGGAGAGGCTAGAAGATGGTATGATAACCTTCCAATTGCCATCATCACATCTATGGACCAATTTGAAGAAATCTTTCTTGAGAGGTGGGGTGTGAAATTGGAATATATCCAATCATTATTGAAAGGACTTGAATACATAAAACAAAAAAAGGATGAGACCATCAGTGTTTTTGGATTTAGGTTTCAAAGTTTGTTGTACCAGATTCCTGAAAGACATCGTCTTAAAGAAAAGTACCTCGTATACCTCTATACCAATGGGCTTCTAGGGCATTTAAGATTCCTCCTAAATAAAAAGGGCCCAAAGGCACTTATGGAAGCTCACAACATGGCCATACGAATTGAGGTAAACCTCTCCTTATCTAAAATCAATGACCAGACTTTGGATACTCTTAGCTTGATAAAACTAGTTTCCCTAGAAACCTCTACTAATAATCCATAAGAAAGAAGGGAACAAGTTTTTGAACAACTGAGTGAAGACATGATTAAGGAGCAAGAACCTACGCAAGATGATGAATTACCATCTCGTGCTCCTCCTTCTGATGAGGCCATATGAAAACCCTTCTTTCTTGCACAACAAAATCATGATGAGGTTAGTTTCTTTCCATTTCAGGATTTCGATGACACCTTGTCCCATGATTCAGAAAATGAGGGGGAAATGGAATCCCCGAAAGAAGTAGACTTTCCTTGTTCCACAATTCAAGATGAAGTGTTAGTTCTTGAGGATAAGACCATGATGCATGAAGTCCTTGAAGCCCTTGCACAAGAAGAAACAATAAGTTTCCCTCCTCCCCTAGTTTTTGATGATGTTTTACCTTATGATGAAGGAAATGAGAAGGAGATGAATGAGTTTTCAAAACCTGCATGTTAAGATACAAATAATGACATAATTGATAACATTGATGAATTCATATGTGTTGGGAGACGTAGGTGGGATATAGTTCATTATGATATGGATCCCATCTATGACATTGAGAGTCATTTCCAAGTGTTGCCTTTGCAATTATCGCAGTAGATTACTCTTCACCAGTGGCAACAAGGAGATGAGGTTTTTACCCATACTCTCCAAAAACCCAAGGATGACCCAGTACCTTGTTTTCCTGATGATTTTCAGTCATACCTTGAGGACTTTTATGATTTTTCCTCTGATCATTTGGATTTATTTTATGAAGATGATTATACATCACTGCTCTGCTCAGATTTTGATGCAAGTAAGAACATTGTTTTCCTAAAGAAGGTTTCTCATGACTTTTCACTCCAGCCACATGTTATTACTTTACCATGCTTTTCCATTAAAGGTGTAGTTGGGAAGTATATTTTTTATGTTGAGCTTCCTCTTAGGTGAACCCTAGACTCCAAGGGTCAGTTGGATACTGCAAGTTTGAGTCAGTTATCCTAGTTTTTCAATTTTCCTTTGGTAGTTTGTCAGTCATCTGCTAGGTTTTTGTCGATCCCTTCCTTCACTTAAGAGCATGAGGATGTCCTAGGTAGCCAATTGGAAAGCCCTTTGAGTCAGTTTTATGGACCTTACAATTTTCATGACCCTTTCTTGAAGTGAATTGAGTACTTTCCTCGGAGATGGACTTTGCAAGATTTTGTCCCTCCCACTCGCCTCCATAAGTTAGGACTTGAGATCTCCAACGATATGATGTATGTTCTAACCTATGTCATCTTTGTGCTTGATTTATCACTATCTTGGTTTATGATGAAGCACAAAGGCAGGTATCATGGGACATTTTTGGATTAGCTTCACTGGTTGTTTGACTACACCAACATCCAGCTAACAAGTAAGTACAGGTAAGTATTTCACTTTGTATTCGCATTTATGATTTCTTTATATATATATCTATATATGTTGGGGTGGCATTACCACACCATATTTGTTACTAATGCCCCTATCAAGTTGAGCAGGTCTGCAGGTTATGCTAGAGATGTTGAGGTTCTCATGCACTCTACAATGAGCACATGTCCCCGAGTTGGAGCCAGATGTTATCCCCGATTTCTAGGGATAACTAGGATATCATGTCTCGAGGTCCACAGGTCCTAGACATGGAGTACCGAGAGCAGGATTGACCTGAGCATTGCTCTAGAGGGCCCATCATTCTCTTATTTCATCAGATTCATCTTGTCAGCAGCAGCAACATCCATCACCATCGCCCTGGTCTTGTATCAGAAAAGGTTCTTTCTCCATGAGGTAATTGGTCTAGGTATCATGGTATGTGTCACTTTTGATCATTATAACCTTTGGATATATGCATATTAGTCCTTTTATCTCTGACAACTTCTTGGATCTTACATTAACCCACTTGACCATGATTTGGGGGATTAACAGGGTGTCCTAGCAATTCTGTACCCATAGGTTTTGGTTTTCCACCAGGGGGATTTCTAAAGAGCCATTGTCTGCTCCCACCATGCCATCACTTTTTCATCTTATATCCCTCTCATCTGTCCCACTCCCCTTGTCTGAGAATTAGAACGATCTATTTGTGGGGTTGCATCTTATCTCATGGGAAGAAGGGGCTAAAGGCTCAGAAGGTAAAAGGTAAAAGCCTAAAAATGAAACCTCAAGATGCTCTCACCCAGGGATCCCCGAGAAGACAATAAAAAGCCTCTCAGCAAGAATCAAGAGGGACCCGAAAAAAATAACAAACAATACCTAATCAAGCAGATATTGGGTCTCATCATGACCCAATGTATTATGTTCATGGGTACCTAATAGCATGACATTGCCACTATCTGGTTACCACGCTAGGGTAGTGACCTTTGATTGCATGCCCAAGGGAAAGGGGGTCTCATCACGAGCCAAACTTATCATCTCTGTGAAAGTTCTTGTGGGTAACACTGTTAGCTCTGGTCACCATGTCAAGGTAGTGTCCTCTAGTTAGTCCTTGAAATAAAAAGAAAAAGAAAATAAATAAAAGAAAAGAATAAAGGCAAAAAGGGACTTGGAAAAAATTTCATCCATGACAGGTACAACTCACCTTCTACAAAGGCACCCACAGGTAATACCATGCATCCCTGGCTCTCACTCTACTTGTATGTCTAGACATCCCTTATCCACACCACCTCATTTTACATGGCTTGGATGATACCCCTTGGAGACATTCTTTTCCTTATGGATACTAGCCCAATAGGGTGTCTTCTCCTTTTCTTCAGCCTTGGATTGTAGGTCGTTGTAATATCTTTGAGATATTGGATGATATATCAAGGTTTTTATGCATATGTTTGATAATATTAATGATGAAACGTGATTAACATTTCTATGATCCATGTGACTAATGATCCCATGGAGGGCGAATTTTTTGATGTGCAGGACCATGCCCGAGGGACAGGTACCATTTGGAATGGTACACATGGGGAGATGATTAGCTCAGAACTCCATGGGGTTGAAGAGCCCATCTGATGGTTGTTGAGACCCATCAGAGGGGTAGAGATAGGATAGTTCTTGATTGAGATTTTTCACCTGAGAAGAAGAAGGACGTTCACCAGAGGCACTTTGGCAGAGCCCGGCCTAGGGGGAATGACCCCTTTTCAGTGGAATGTTGGCCTTGGAAGGCTCAGAGCGCCCTCATTCTTACAATGATGTCATGTTCATTGGAGGTAGACTGGGTAGCAGTGGCATGTATGGCATGTTGGAGAGGCCCCTGGAGGGTCAACGTTTTTCTCATGGATGCCTCATTTTCCCTAAAAGGGGCTAACGCCTCCCTTGAAGGGGATTTTACCTTTATTACAAATCAGTTAGGGTTTTAATTGGACATTTTAATGTAAAAATAGTATGATTTTGGTTTAAATCCTTGCGGACTAATTTTTATGACCTAAAATTAATTAAAGGTCATGATACAATATTTATTGAGGAGTTTTATCCTCATTTTGACATAACACACAACTCACTCTCCTAGTGAGATCTGATTTTTGCACCCTTCTTGGGTACTTGTTCTTTTTAAGTGAGGAACAATTGTTGAAGGAAGGCTTTTCTTGTTATTTTTGGCATTTCTCTTGAAGGAAGGTTTACAACTAGGGTTTGCAATGTTATTTCATCATGATATGTAAGTGTTTTTTCTGCAAAACTTCTTAATTGAATGGTTGTAGTCTTATATTCTTGCATTTATTATAAATTTTGATGATTTTGAAACCCTAAGGTACAAACACACATGTAGGTCATTGTCTCATGTCCCCTAAAAGAGAAATTGTCATCCATTGAAGAAGGAAGGAAGAGCCTAGCCATTGCTACACTCTTATTACTTCTTCCCTTGTGCTATCCGTACCTTTTAAAGTTCAAGAAGGAGGAGACGTCCCAAGCCTACGTTATCTACACCTAGGGCCATCCTGCTTCTAGTGTTTGGTGATAGGGCCTTGCCTTTTCAGCACTCTCCCTCACCTCACTCTCGTGTCTTGATGTTAGCCATTTTTCCAAGATAAATATAAGGAAGGAGGAAATAGCACGAGGCCTTGCTTAAGCAGCACCAGAGTGAGCCTCTTTCCCCTATGGTTTTGTTTCTAGGGCCTTGCCATTGCAACACTTCATGACTCTTCCCTCTAGTCCTTAGCCTTTTCCCTTCAACCTTCCATCCTTTCTTGATTTGACTCCATTTACCCTTAGGCACTGATCTTAGGTCTCCAAGGTTGAAGTGATAGTGGTCAAACAAACTCTTAAAACTCTTATAATTTGAAACCCTAACTAACTACTAACCTTAACAAGGTTGAGGTCATCCTTGGTTATTCCATCTTGACGCAGCATTTGTCTTTATAAGCAATTAGATGGTGTTTTGGAGCATTTATTGAGTAAGGGATTGATTGGATACATTGTTTCCTACATCATCTTGACATTTATTGATGAATTGATATTGTTCCATTGCTATATTAATAAACATTGATCTCATCGATATCTATTGTTATAATTGCTAATATATTGATATCAGATAGTTATATGAAGTACTAACCCATTGAATCATAGCCTGCATGTATTGTTTTGTTGTTTCTTTGTTCTGGGAAGGTGTTCTCATTTGGGCCTACACTTCATTATTGGTTGTTTCGCTGGATTATCTACCCCTGGTGGTAACCTGTGAAGAGGGAATTTTACTTTGAACTTTATTCCTTAGCCTCTTCAAAGCCCCAGGTTACTGATGACGTCTCCCCTGGGCCTAACCTCCCTAAATAGAAAGAACCTCCCCATTGTGGTGACATTGGGTGGGGTAGGTTCTTGTTACGCTAGTTTGGCCTCTATCTTCTAGATTTTTGACCTAGCTACAAACTGTACGGTAACATGCTTCAAGACAGTTGCATTTCTAGGAATTACTTCGATTTATTAAATTCGTTATGTATTTAATTCATGGATTGAACTTCGCATTATTATTTTCTTTCTGAAAACGAAATTTTAATTCATTGCTAAGTAAATGGTAGTATCAAATTAGAGTTTCCTTTGAATGTTGCTAGTCAATTTACAGTCTGGTATCTTCATCGCTGCCAATTTTTAGACAAAATGGAAATTAAAAATCATATGGTTGTTGTGTTTTAGGTGCTACTCTAATTATAAAAACGAATTTAATTTACAAAAACGTAATCCAAAACTAAATAATTGTGTGTTTTCAAATTGTTCCACCTCTAAGAACTTTGAATCTCCTTTGAACACTGCCTTATTAAATCCCAGATCCAGATTAGGGATATTTTTATTAGGGTTGCGCTAGACTCATATGTACATTGGATTGAGAATTTTGTGAGGACTTTAAAGATTCTTGGCTTGTATAGAAATTTGAGGTTTGTCAGTCGTTGCAAGATTACTTGCATGCTGGGATCTACTTTGGGTCACTACATACATAGACATGAAACTCCTAAATTAATTCATGACAAAATTATTAGTTATAGATTTGAATTATGTAGTGTTGTTGTATATTTTTACCTCATCGAAGTTTAAGTTGTTGGTCGCTGTGAAACCCGGTCTACATGTGGTGTCGACCTCCAAAAACACTTTTATGATACAAAAGAATTATGGGTTAGTCTTCTTTATTTAATCCTAAATTTTATTTTTATTCATGGGTCTTTGTTTAGTCATCGGATTCCTTGAACAATTTTCCTATTGTGCCTTGAACATTTGCCATTATCAGATTGCAACTTCTACCATTTTTTAAACCTTTATTTGTTATCCAAACCTGTAGAATCTTTTGAAATTGTTCTTTAGTTATTGTTTTCAAAGATTCAACCCTGTAGTTGTGGATTTCCTTTGTTTTCTTTTATAAAACAATCCTAGAATTAATTGAGCGATTGTTGATTTGTTTATTTTTATTTTTATGAATTTTAATTTTTGAGTATTATAATTTGAGGAACGAATTTGGGGCTACTACAAATAATTGACCTTCATGAGTGCCTCATTAATTCATTTACTATCCTTCCTTGAAGATTAACCATTACCAAATTCTTATTCATTACATGTTGATTTTATGTCAAATTTATCAGAAATTTAGTATTGGTTTAAGGTCTGGAACAAGTGTTAGATTAGGTGTCAGATCAGGTGTTGGAATAGGTGTTGGATCCAGGGTTGGATTAGGCTCTGTATGGAAACATCTCTCTTTTAAAATAACAGTGTTAATTAACCTGTTCATGTCTGGTTTACCCATTTCCAGTTAGCTAATATTAGTAATGAGTTTTCCTCATTTCTAAAATAGTGGTAACATTCGTAGAGCTAACTGTGAGAGTGGTGAGTTTGTGATTGTATTGATTGGCTTGGTGTGCATATGTTCACTCATATTTTACCTGTTGTCGCCACTTCTTGACAGACCCTACATCAAACTTATTTTCCCTTCATCTAAGACGATGCAATTAATAAAATTATTTTTGCGACATGTTGAATTTATTTTAAATTATCATAAATTTGTGACGGATCCAGGGCTAGATTAAGTGTTGGATTAAGTTCTAGATTGAGGTTTGGATTGAGTGTTGGATTGAGGTTTGGAATGAATTTCGTATTTTTCCGCACACTGGATCAAGGGTTGGGATAGATCCTAGAACTCCTTCTTTGTTTCTTTACTATGGATATGTAATTTAGCATATGAATAATTTTAATGTTAATTAAGAGTCGATCTTCCCAAATTATTAAATGAATTTGTAGTTAGCCATTGAGTGATTTACTTATTGTTTAAATAAGACTTGGGTTTTCTTAATTTTAATGGATTGTGAGTCAATAATGAGTTGTTTAAATATATTTAAAAGGACTTGGGTCTTACTTTCATTCTTTTAAATGGATAGGTAG
Organism: Picea glauca; assembly: GCA_000966675.3. Lineage (NCBI taxonomy): Eukaryota > Viridiplantae > Streptophyta > Pinopsida > Pinales > Pinaceae > Picea > Picea glauca. Next base: position 1,810,034 of record JZKD02S0456235.1, on the reverse strand, counting down.
GGCAGTTTGAATTCTATCATTTACTTATTATGATGATCTTCTTAAAAGTATTTATTTTGGATAAGTAAATGGGTATACAATGTATCATTATTTTTCTTAATATGTATTTGGATCTTCTTAGTTCCATTAAATGGGTTTCAAAGTGGCCTGAATTCCTATCATTTCTTTTATGTTTTTCTCATAGTTTTAAAAGGATACTTAAGTAGTCATAAATCATTTATGTATTCCTTAATCAAATTTTCTCTTCTTATGGATCCCATTGGATATATAAATTAGCATTGACTCTTTATGATTGTACTTATGCTTATGTGGTTCTTATTAATATTTATGTATTATTTTCTTATTTGAAATTACACCTAAGCATTTATTGAAGGATTGATTAAGTAGAGTAGATTATTATTTCACTATGATGAATTGATGGTTATGTATGTTGATAATTCTAGTCTTGAATAGCGATGTATGATTGAATTAATGGGATTTAGACACTTCCTTGTTCCTCAGAATAGTTGCTAGTCCTGAGAACTTAAGTGGTCAAAATTAATCAAATGAATCCTGGACTTGAGTGTTCCTTATGCGTCTTGGAGGTCCTAACCATGCATGATAGGTTGGGTGGGTAGCTTCCTTATGTTATCTTTATAAGATATGGTTGATTGAATAATAATGATGTTTCTTTCAGTTGATTGTGATGAAATTGATTTTGTAGTTATTAATATATGTTATGACACATTTTCACTTCTACTAACGTTTGTTAAAAAAAAAATTATATTTACCTCTTTTGTACATCACTAATTGTTGACGTAACGAAGGCGACATTACATATGGTATCCGATCAGGTTCAACCCTATGACAATGGACCATTAGGCCTTCCACTGTGTTAAACAATGATTGAAGTCACATTGCTAATTAATTTTGAAATTTTTACATGAATGTAATCATGGTTAGAGGACGTCGTGAAGGTAGACGACGTGGTGTTGGAGGAAGAGGTATGATACCTCTGATAGCATCCACACTGGAGAGTTCTAACACCCAAGAAGAAGAACAAGTCATTGAATGGGAACATGTTGTTGCGGGAGATGTGGTTGGTATGATGAGATCTTTCATAGTATGTCAGAGGCCCTTATTAATCGAATGGATAGAGATGAGGTGGTACACTTTTTTTTTTCACCCCAGTGATCCATTTGACAAACATGTGTTCATGTTCCCAAAAAAGAGTCTTTTACCATGAGGGAATTGATTGACTTTATCTTCTTAAAAATTGTATAAATAAAGATTAATGCAAGGTGCAAGGATGCCTGATCATCGCCCCTTGCCATGAAATTGGCCTACGACGTCTCTGCAATCTGCTCTATAGCTAGGGTGCGATAATGTCAAAAGACTAAGAAAAGGTCAAGTTTCATGAAATTTCTATAAGGGGATATTCTAGAAGATGAGGTGGTGTATGAATGGTTTGGATCTTAATCGCTTCTCTGATTTGGTGGGATCATCCTAATCTCTTCAACCATCTCTTTTTCCCCTATATAAAGAGGGATCTCTCATGGAAAAGGCTAAGGTTTATTCAAGCAAGATTAAGGTTAATTAAGGTGGAATAGGCTAAGAATTAGATGAGGAATGCTACTTTAGTTCATACTTGAGGGCTTCATTTCAGTTCATCAAGTCATTGTGGATCTTATTCATTCAAGCTTGGAGCAAGTGTGTGTTTTGGAGAAAAGGGCCATCAAAAGGGGACCTTGTGAAATCGAGGCTTTGGTTGTAATCTCCACTTTAATTTCAATATAATGCAGTGATATGTTTCTTTCCCATAAAACTTGCTTTGTTTTATTGTATGATTCCTTGATTACGTATATAGTTTCTCATTGAGTTTATTATATTGCTTTCACTTTGGTTGGCTTGTGTTACATTGCAGATTCAATATCACAGGAATGCCGGAGTGGAACTAGGATGACAATGGAAAGAGGAAGTGATATTTAAATGGTATGTTCCTTATCTTTTGTTAAGTAGTGAACTCAATAGTTAGAGCTTAGGGAAAGTGTCATATTTTGTTGTATTTTATTCTAAATCTAGGTAGATCTAGGGAGATCAGTTCATGTTTGCATTTACCGATTAATCCCATAACAAAATTGGCAACTATATTGGGGATACGAATTCCCTTTTTATTTTTTTCTTCCCATTTTCTTTTATCTTACTTTCCTTTGATTGAATCTACTCTCTGAGTCAATGGGTGATCCATCTAGACTCCTTGAGTCTAGAAGTTCATTTGGATTTTTTGTCTTTCTCCCATTTTTATTCATTTACAGAGATCATCGCACTGCACCCTATTGGCATCTTGCGACGACCCTAATACTTCACACTCTCCTTGACCAATCCAGTGTGATGACATCGCACTATGCTCTGCTAGCATCCTACAACTAACTTTTCTCATTGCATTGTGTCCCATACCCATCTTGTGATGACTTCTATAGATTTTGTTGGAGTGGGTCAATTTATCGTTTTTCACCCAGAGTTTCCTCAAAGGAATGGGGTGGACTTCTGATACCTGTGTGTGATTGATTCATGAGTGTAAATATTGTCTGTGATTGTTTTTAAATGATTGAAAGTATTTCTTGGTGATTTTGCAAGTTTTTTTTCTTTTGATCTTTGTCTCAAGGATATAATATCGGGTTCTTGATCTTAGTGCTTGCTTGAAAAAGGGTCCTTTAGTTATTTTTAGAGTTTTGGATTGATTTCACTTATCATACTGCTTGTTGGTTGGGAAACACTTTATGTTTATATTTGACAAAAACTTCTTTCCATCTTCATTTTTGTCTATATTACGAGTTTGATTTGGAATTGTGTTGTGAATGTCTTGATTTTCTTGGATTACATTTTCCTTTCATCATTACATATCTGGTTTTGTTTTGGAAAGGAAGAACCAAATTCATTTATTCATTTTAGTAGTATTTCATAAGAGAATTTTTACATTCGAAATTGTTAAAGAGAAGAATTGGAAAATTTTGTAGTACATGATTGTTTGGAATTGTGTCCATTCAAAATTAAGAAATTGCAATTCGTAGATTTTTTACTTCAAAGAAATACCTTCTCCCTACTATAATTAGAGTTCATTGAATTGAAAATTGCACATTCATCTTTCATTTCATTTCCTTGGGTAAAGGTCACAACTTCATCAGTTTCACTTCCATCTCCCTTTTGAGTAAACAACAACCTCTAAAATACAAGCATAAATTTAAAATTTATTAGAAAACTTTTATTTTCTAGGGATATTTTTCACCATCATTAGCTAGGATAGAAATTTGGAATAGGTTGTAAGGAACACTCTCCAAAGCATAAAAACACACAATAGTATCTTGTGATAGGGAGATTTCAAATCCAATAGCTACATTTTATCCTGGGAAGCCCTTCTCACATAAGGGTCAAACCTTAGGTTGCATTAAGAATGGAAAAGTTAATCACCCTTCTTTGTTAGTCTTCATGTAGAGATTGCACATATTATTGGGGGTCACTTGAAGGTATACCCACAATTATGAGTGGAATCCTTTCGAGTTTATTTTGGGCTAGATTCCCTGCCTTTGCGCGTGGATCAGACTGACAACTATTTCCCTAGGCATCACTGTTGTAGTCAGTAACCTTAGTAGCCTATCTCTTTAGGGTATTTACATGAGGTGATTGTCAAGGGGCAAGTCTTCAAATTACCAGGAATCGACGTTGGCCAAACTCACTCGGGCTCCTTGGAGGGTATACCCACAATTATGTGTGGGAGCTTGCACTAGGGTGTAAGTCCATTAAGAAGTTCATAAATGTAACTTTTCCACCTGCTTTATTCCAGCCTCTTCTTGTCTTGACTTCGTGACATTGGATTCCATCACCAACTAGTGACTTCATAATATGAAGGTTTGTTTGCTTGGTTTGATTTCTAGATTTTATTAGTGAATGTTGTGTGTTTCCTTAGTTGTCCATAGATTTATTTCGTTATTTACTTGGTTCATCCAACATTAGCCTTCGCCATTCATGTAGTATACAAGGTATAACCCCAGAAAATTCGTAAGGTTATCAACCTTTGCTTCCTAACTCACCAGAAGGCTCTCCTGAGGGAGTAGTCAACAAAACAGTAGCTTCTAAAGTTGGAAGAACACACTCTTTGGAAGGATTTTGAATTGTTTTGGATTCCTTAGAGGCATTCTAAATTCCCCCAAACCCTTCGTTGATAATTAGACAAGATCCACATCTTCTTCGGATGAACTCGTCGGGAGAAATTGTTGTTGTTGAGAATATTGAAGTACCTATTGGACCTAATGCATGATATGGAGTAGAGGATCCACTTTTTCATAGTCAATCATTTAGGACCCCGACTCACACTGTCTGAATCTCTAATCCTAGTTATGTTCCTTTGATAGTACGTGATCTTTACAGAAACCTAGGAGTGAGTCTTGATCAACCTATGGCATCACACATGCTTGATTTTTGTTACTTATATGGTACCTTTAATCCATTTTACTGGTACTACCAGTAGTGTCACCTCCATTCTAGACCAATTGTTGGTTGGTTCTCACTCGATTCTTCCTCTCTAGATGGCCCATTCTATTATGGTCCCCACAAGCTACCACAGTTTCTACCAAAAATGTGGTTATCTCTCAAGCTCCTCTTGGAACATCACTTCCGCCTAGATAAAATCTATCACTTCCCCTGGGTATAGAGCTTTGAATACTTCAACTGTTATCCCTACCCAGAACCCATCTAGAGGGTCTGGACTCTTTGTTCATCTTGGGTATAATGTTGTGAGTCCGTTTGTTCCTACACCTACCCAGGTTCTGTTCGGAGGGTCATACCTTCCTCCTCCACCTTTGTTAGGAGGATCTAATCCTCTTGGCCCGGGTGTCTCCAATCTAGTTCGAGGCATCAGTCCTTCTGTCACTTATGGTTTTTAGATTCCTGTCAGAGGTCAACCTCAAGTTGGGGGGACAACCTCAACTTGGGGGGAAACCTCATATTTGGTGACAGCCTCAACTTGGTCGGTAACCTCAAGTTGGAGCCCATAACCTAGTTTAAGGACAAAACATCTCTGTGTTAAAATCTCAACCTTGGAATCTTCCTTTCCAAGGAAATCAACAACCATCTGGGAGGAAAAATCCTCAAATCAACTCTTTTTCCCCCCCTAACCTCGGTCAATCATATCCAGGTTCTTTGAATCCCACTTGGGGTCAAAACATTCAATACAATGTTCCTTTTCAAGGAAACATACCTAATCAACCCAACCCTGTGGGATATTTTCCTCAAAATCCTCAGTCGAGTATATCAATACTGTCTAATTATATCCAGACTTCTTATGGTCCTATTGGTATACCTACAGGGATTATCCCTCAAAAATACAAGTTTCCTCAAGTGAACCAACAATTGCCTTTCCTAGCCACTTTGGATTTACCAGATTTGTCTAGGATTTTGAACGATCCTATTTTACATTCTCCTTATTGTCTCGTCATACCAACCAAACTATTGTCTGACATTCCTAAATTTGACGGTCGAGTAGGAGAAGATCTGAATAATCATGTTATGACTTTTCATCTTTGGTGTTCATCCAACTCATTGATGGATGACTCCATTAGATTAAGAATTTTCCAACGAACTCTCATAGGTTTGACAAAAAAATGGTACATCGAGCTACCACAAGGATTCTTTAATTACTTTAACACCCTCTCCATGGCCTTTTCGATGTATTACTAGTTGCCAATTCGATGCGAGACATGAACTGAAATTTTGAGTTCTTTTACACAATCCTCATCTACTCATACCTCTGATCACATTCATGAGTGGAGGAGGAGAAGATGCTTGATCAAAGTCCCTCTTCTTGATCAACTATTGGCTAAGTGGCTTACGAAATCAATCATTGGGCCTATTGTCTATGATGTTTCCATGGGAGGTGTCATCATTGAAGAGTAGGTGATTATTCATGCTCATTATTTAGATCTTGTTTATTCACAAGCATGAATACTTTATGATCTGATCCCTAATGATCCTCATCCTTCCACAAACCATACCCCAACACCTTCAACATCTTCTCATGTTGTTGATGGAATGATTGGAAAATTTCATGCAGAGACTTAGTCTGCTCATGCCAGTCACACCAATACCAAATTTATTGCTCCTAATGTACATAATGTTCCTACTCCTACTCCTTCTACTATTAAAATTGTCGAAGTTAATTTGGTTCAATCTGCACCTACCGGTAAAAATAAAAATAAAAATAAAGGGAAGGGTAAGAATAAGAAGGAAAAAAATAGCAATCAACCATATGATAAAGAAAAAACACAAACTGAAGATGAGAAAGATAAATTTAAGCCTCATTTCCCTTGTCTTATTTGTGGTGATGACCATTATATGAAAGATTGTCCATGATGTGTTGAGGTTACTAAGTTCCTCCAAGGGACCGAGAATCCTTCTACACCTGTCATCTTTTCACAACCATTTCCTTCTCAACAGTAGGCCCAATTGGTCATTCATGACCAACCCTCTCCTTCTACTTCATCTTATGCCCTTATGTGTACTAGTGACTCTACGAAGAATGAATTTTCCATCATAAATTGAGTCAAAGATTACTCCCCGTCGAAGGAGAAATTTGATGATATACCACCTTTGTTGGCTCAACATCCTCCCCAAACTTCACCTCCAAACGGTCCTCTTCATCTCGAATGACCGAGTCTCGATATATTTCTTCTCCCTCCTCCCAAGTGCGTTGTTTGAAATTTCTCATTCAATCCTCATGAATGTGCTTCCCAAAACTACAACATTGTATAAGACCTTCCGCAAGAACCCTATGATATGTCGGCTTTTGAAGTCCTTCAAATTTTTCCAGCTCAACGGAAGGCATTGTTAAAGGCCATTGATGGAATTGACCCTACCGACGCCAATTTGATAATATTTGACTTGGAAGATCAAATTCCAAGGCATCCCCCTCAGTCAACATTTTAGAACCAAGTTGTTGTTGAAAACAGAAATATCTGTAGAACTTTTATTGATGAAGGAGCCTCGACTTGTGTTATGCTTGTTACTTGTTAAAAATCCATTGGCTCTCCTACCCTCACCAAGTCACACAATACACTTAAGGCCTTCAATGGTATAGGCTTTAAACCTTACGATTTTCTTCCCTCGTTGTATATTACGTTTGAAGGTAAATTGGTCAATGTAGAGGTTGAGGTCTTCGATGCACATTTTGATTATAATATTCTATTTGGTCATAGTTGGATCGATTCCATGCATGCAGTTGTGTCTACCCTTTTTTGTGTGATATGTTTTCCGCACCAAGGAAAGGTTGTTACTGTTGACCAACTGACCATCTTTAATTATGATTCTCATAATAGCAATGTTCCTTTTATCTTGAAGACACATCCTGGTTATGAGAATGTTGGCGTGGATCTGTTAAAAGATTCAACCTTGATGGGTACATTTCCAATCCCACCACTCGATATACCTCCTCCTTTTGTCACTTTGATTAACATGATCTCCACCATTGTTCGTGAAACCCCTAAGTATTATGACCCGTGGATAGTAACCAACCATGGTGATTTTCTTCATTATGGTGTCAAAATGCCTTTAATTTCGATCGAATCCACTTATCGAGCTATTCAATCAATAACCCCCTCTCCTCCTTCACTCTATGATACATATCTAGATCCCTTTCACGTGATATTTCCTACTGATGGAATGATCATGTCATTCATGTCTATGGAATATACCCCATGGGATGATGGACATCATCATTCTATCCTCTTCCTGGAGTGTGATACCATAGAGAGTTACCAACGGATTTTGACTCTGTCGACCATTGTTGTTGTTTCTATTAATGTTTATGCCATTATTATAGTTCTTTGCATTTCAATAGATAAGAGAAACATAATAACAAGATCACTAAGAAATACACATTCACAAGAGACACAACATTTATCCTGGGAAACCCTCTAGGGGAAGAAAACCCAACAAAAACTTCCTTATCATAAATTGCCAATACAATGTTCAAGAGATAACTCAAACCAATATAGATAGTCCTCTCCAAAATATGTGCCACTCTTCTCCCACTCTCCAACTGGTAATCGCAGCTTGCCTCATAAGAGAATGAGCAAGTGAGTTGTGTGATAAAGTGAGGCACTAGCCTCCTATATATACAAGACTGGCATGTGTGAAAGGGTTTCACTGGCAGGGTTGACCTCTCACTCTGGGTGGGTTAACCCACCTTTAATTTAATTATGGGTCTTCAATAATAACTGTTGGGGCCAACTTCTTATTCTTCCTATTACAATTGTCCGGTGACCAATCCGCAAAAGGGGATTTGGTCCTAATACAATTACCGACATGATTAATCCACAATGGGGATTAATCTAATGAATAAAATAATAAGAATAATAAGAATACTCTTCGAAGTTACATTATTTCAACACTCCCCCTTAACAAGAAGGGTCTTCTTCAACAACATTAGGCGAGAGAGGTCTGCATCATCAGTGGCATACGGAGGAAAGTATCGTCAATATCATCTTGAAACATTGGCTAGCATATTTATGAGTCATCGAAAGTTTTTTTCATCGGCAACATCATCATTCTTGAAAGAATGCCATCATCATCTACATCAAAATGTATCAGTAAAAATGATACCTCATCACAGCACTAGGCTGGCACATAACAGTACTACACTGGCTCAATGTCACAGTGGTTAAGTTGGTAGCTCAGTGTTAGTCACATATTGCTTTATGTACAACAATGAGGTCAGAAGCAAGGAATCATCTTGCTTTATTTCTAACAACTAGGTCAAAAGAAAGGAACACATCATCATCTCGCTTTACGTCTAACAACTAGGTTAGAAGTGAGGAATCATCTTTCTTTACGTCTAACAATGAGGTCAGAAGCAAGGAACACGTCGTCATCTCTCTTTACATCTAACAATGAGGTAAGAAGCGAGGAATCATCTTGATTTACATCTAACAACTAGGTCAGAAGCAAGGAATCCACAAAATCATGCTTTATGTCTAACAATGAGGTCAGAAGCAATGACTCATCTTGCTTTACGTCTAACAGGAAGTTCAGAAGCAAGGAACACACAGTGTCATGCTTTACGTCTAACAACAAGGTTATAAGCAATGACTCATATTGCTTTGCGTCTAACAGTGAGGTTAGAAGCAATGAACACACAACATCATGCTTTACGTCTAACATCGAGCTTAGAAACAATGACTCATCTTGCTTTATGTCTAACAGGGAGGTTAGAAGCAAGGAATAAATATATATACTCCCCCTTTCATGGAGGGTCCTTTAGGACTATACCAAGATTATCTCTAAAGTGTTCAAACATTACACGAGATAGAGGGTTGGTCAACACGTCGGCAACCTGTTCATCTGTGCTAATGTACTGGAGCTTCAAGTCTCCTCTCTGTACCATGTCGCAGATGAAAGGATAGTGGATCTCTATGTTCTTTGACCTGTTGTGGAATACAGGATTCTCTGTCATCTTTATGCAGCTCTGGTTGTCACATAGAATCACGGTTGCTCTCATATCCAATTCAAATCTATCAGCAACTTTCGAAGCCATATAGCTTCGCAGCTAGTAAAACATGCGTAAATGTACTCTGATTCCATTGTGCTAAGAGAAATACTAGATTTCTTCGCACTCTGCCACGAGATCATGGATGATCCCAAACTGAAACAGCATCCGAAAGTGATTTTTCTATTTGCAATGCTTCCTGCCCAATCTGCATCAGTATATCCACTCAATGTGAAGTCATGATCTCCATCATAGCTGAGACCATAATCCATCATACCTTTAAGGTACCTCATCACATGTTTTGCAGCCACTAGGTGAACACTTCTCGGTTCTACCAGAAACTGACTCAAGGTGTTCACTACAAAATAGATGTCTCGTTTGGTGTTCGCCAGGTACATCAGTGATCCAATAATATGTTTGTACAGTGTGGCATCTATCAAGTCTAATGAAGTATTGACTAGCTGCTTCAGCTTTGCTTCCATGGGTAAATTCATGGAATTTCATTCTAGCATGTCGAATCTCTTTAAAATTTTGACCGTGTACATCCCTTGGTTAAGGAAGATTCTTTCTGGACTCCACCATACCTCAAGGCCTAAGAAGTAATGCATTAGACCAAGGTCTTGTTGGAAATACTAAAACAACTGAGAGGGGGGGGTGAATCAGTTGTATGTTATCTTAAACAATTTTATACCTTTTAAAACATTATTAATCTTTCTTCATGTGTCATCAACAATATACAGCATATGGACAGTGAAAGTAAATATCATCAGTCACACATAAAATACACACAGAGACAGATTTTCACGAGGAAACCCATAAAGGGAGAAAACCTCTTCTTCTTCGAAATGATAGGCAGTATTTTTCTGTT
>JZKD02S0456235.1:1767780-1783733 GCA_000966675.3 Picea glauca | reverse complement strand
GAAATCTATGCACCTACAGATGAATTGATTAGTCAACATGGTGTTTGCATTGGTCATGCAACTAACAATATTGAAGAATACAATGTTGTCATTGAATTATTGACCAACGTTGTTTCACTTGGAATATTCCACCTTATTGTATGACTTTATTTACAATTAGTAGTCTAAAAGTTGAGTAATGTGTACTCCATTCGAATTCCTACATTGTTAAGGGTATATTTACAAATTGTCCTCTTGGAACATCATTTGGATTACATTGAATATCAACACATTCCTAGATTTCTAAATACATTAACAGATGCTTTGGATAATTATATTTTAGACGGACATTTCAGACATTTATAAAATCCAATCACACTTTGTATATACAACAAGTAAGCCAATAGAAGCCTCATATATATATATAACTATAAACATTTTACAAAAGTGTTTTTGTTTGTAGACCAAAATATAAAAAATGTGAAGCACGTGGCTTCATATACAATAGATCATCAAGGATGTTGCTCGCTATAACATGTGATTGCTCGTGCTACTCTATGAAGAAGTCGACGGATGGAACCAGATACACCCACTGTGTGGCAATGATAATGCCTCGGGATATCATCAATGGAGGAATTTGGTATGTTCATCGTGAGTCCCTCTAGATTTTGCTCTAGGATCTCATAGTCAGCAATATCTACTCCTTCTATGTCATCTCTCTCCACTTGCCTCTAGATGGGGGGTGAACCAGGTGGATGATAAGGTCCCACATCTACATCATCAAAGAGCATTTGATTAGTCATCGGATAAACAACATAAATATATATATATTAAAAATAAATAAATAAATCATAAAAAAAAAATGTTCTTCTCACTTATATCCCCCCATTGGGAACCCTCGGGAAGAGCCAAGTCTAGATATCCTTGGAAGTCTAATCCGAAATATGCATAGTCATCGACCATGAGGATCTATGTTCTCAACCAATGAAAGAAGACATCGCTATATCTAACAATAGGACCAGATGCATGTCATGCTATGAGGTCAACCCACCTCTTCATTATTAGATCCTGTGGGGCAGGTATACCCCACTCTACCTGTAAAAAAAAAATTGTGACCCTCTCAAAGAGGAAGGATACCAAAATTGACCTGTGTCTAAACTATTTCAAATCACCACTCATGCACTTGGTTAATTGTTTTTTCATACTCTTTAGAACCCCTTCACACTAGTTGAAAACTCAGGGCTCCATGAACTACAATGCATATTGAAAATAGCTCTGAATAGCCATATGGGGAGTTTCAGTCCCTGCCATGCATTTGATTGTATAGAGGATAGTCCATAGAGGAAAGTCTTAGACATCTCTTATAGCAACTTTACCGATACTATTTTGAGTATCTGGAACACAATGTGCATTAATATAGTGGTTCATAGACTCGTCACCTCCCCTGCTACCTGTAATTGTTACTCGGGACCAACTTTGAGATAACTCGATCAAGAAGTAGATATCCTCGATGTCTATCGTAAGAATGTGAGCACCCACATGAAATTCCTTCTCGTTCACTTCCCACATGTGAAATAGGTACTCAAGTAATCTTAGTTGGGCCCTCGTACCTTGGATTTTGAAGAATTTCAATAATCCACACTTCCGAAGAGTCATTACCATTCCTGGATCATTCCCAGCAAAATAGTCTTCCTCCTCGTGTTCTCTCTCATGCCATTCCAATATATTTACCATGGAAAACCTGCAATGGAACATTAAAGAGAGATTAGCATCTTTATCTTCTTTCCTGGAATCTTTTTATTGGCAAATGCATCTCAAAAAAAAAAATTGAACTGCGCACGTCGTAGGCCTAGGCATTTGTGTAGTGTGGAGTCAAAGAAGGCTATCTATAGGGTTGCTTGCGACAATCTTAGATCATCGCAGGGCCCGATATAGGGAACCTATGATGACCTCTACAAATAGGTACCTTTGAAAACTTTACTAAAAAAGTCATTTTTAACCAATAAAAAGAAAATTTTGATCCATGAAAAGTTGAAAGAGATGAAAATTAGTTGTTCTATGGAGAAACAACCTCACAAGTGTTTTATTTTTTGCAGATGAAAATTCTAGGAGCGAAACATTAAAACAAGGATTCGTTTTTGATATTTTTTTTATATATTTGTTGCATGTACAGATCCTTTAAGGGTTTTTCAGAAAAAACTAAGATCTTAGTTTTTACACTTGCTCGTGCTCGTAAATCAATGAGAATGTAACCGAGTACACTTTTATCTCTTTTTCAGACTCGTAATGGTAACACAAAAAGATAAACCTATGGATTATCATTTAATCTCTTTTCACGCTCCATAAAAACGTAAAGATTTCCGAGCGACCTTGTTCTTTTCACGCTCATAAAAGTATTTGAATAAAATATCTGGCAGGTGGTAGATTATCACTTTTTCGGTCTCACTAGATTAATTTATGAAAAAGGACCTGATGGAGTTCTCTTTAAGTGTTTTTCAGACTCTCTAAACATGAAAAACCCCTGAGTTTTCTTTCTTTGGACTCATTAAATAAACATTGAAGGACCCATATGGGACCGAAACACTCCTTCATAGGGTTCATTAAAAGTACTCTGAGGAATTCATCCGAAGGATGATATTACATCAACAAGCATATGTTATCCTCCTCAAGCTTGTGTAAAAATAAAGAGGTACTCACTAGAAATGGTGGGGAGGAATTAGAAAAGAAATGTGTTTATGTATTTGTGTTAGTGGCAGTAATAGTCGCTCTTGAGCATGACACCCCCTTTCATCATTATATCTGGGTTGGGAAATCCATTTGTCTCTCGTTTGACCATATGGATGTCCATGTGTCAACTCCTCCTTGAATGAATGATGCCAATACTATTGTCATGTCGTTCATATGTTCAATAGAAGTTCAACCTAAATAAGCCTTCTATCGATTCGACCATTTCTACCATGTCGGCCTTCCCTATGTCATTTTTGAATCACCACATACTGTGATCTACTTCAAATATTTTACTTATTTCATGTCACTAATGGGGGATACATTAAGGTCCTCCTGTGGCAAGTCTTTTCCTGTCGACTTCAACTCATTATCCAGGAACAAGACCTATAAATCATTTAGTACCTTATAGCCTGCATGTCTCAATGGCAGGTCTCTTCTCTTCCAACAGTGGGTTCACATCATTGACCCCTAATTGGGAGATTCCATCGAGTGTTCAGCTTCAACTCATTTATTCACATTCGTTGGATTGTACTAGGGTACCTTGGGAGTCATTGACATCAATGGTGATTTCCCTCACACTTGTTAATGGTTTTCATCATTGATCGGTAATCAAGTGGTTTCTACCATGCTCGATTTCAACACCTGTAATTGCATAGTTAGATTCGTAATTAGGGATGATGGAAATGAAGACCCTGGATCTCATCATTCTGATCAAAGTTGTGATGGAATATTTATGATTGGTACTGACACATAGATCCACTTTGTATGTCTCGTGGATATGTTCGAATTTGAGTCTTTTTAGCGCATAGATCCACAGTGTATTCCTGGTGGCTATGATGATTCACATTGACATGGATTCATGGTTTATATTTAGTGGCCATGACTCACTTGACATTTTGTAAACTGAGTATGGTAATTCCTACCTTGAAAAATGGTATATTATTATGTTGATGCTTGACTATTTGAAGGTTCCTGATTGGTGCACTCCTTGTTTCCGACACATTTTCTACAAAGTATTTCAGTTGTCATGAGTTCCAGCTTCATACTTTGGGGGTCATTATGCTACAAATTATTTTTTTCACATTAGTGATCCATTGAAAAACATGTGTTCATGTTTCCAAAAAAGATTCTTTAACCATGAGGGAAGTGATTGAATTTCTCTTCTTAAAAACCTTATGAAGAAAGTTCATCACATGCTACACTATACGTAAAGTGCAATGATGCCTCATCATCACCTCTTGCCCTGAAGTTGGCCTACGATGTCTCCACATCCTTCTCTATAGCTAGGGTGTGACCTTTTCAAAAGACTGAGAAAATCTCAAGTTTCACGAAAGTTCTAGAATATGAGGTGGTGTATGAATCGTTTGGATCTTACTCACTTCTCTAATTTGGTGGGATCATCCTAATATCTTCAACCGTTTCTCTTTCCCCTACATAAAGAGGGATCTCTCATGGAAAAGGATAAGGTTAATTAAGGTGGAATAGGCTATGAATTGGATGAGGAATGCTACTGCAATTCATACTTGAGGGATTCATTTCAGTTCATCAAGTCATTGTGGATCTTCTTCATTCAATCTTGGAGCAAGTGTGTGTGTTGGAGAAAAGGGCCATCAAAAGGGGACCTTGAGACATCAGGGATTTGGTTGTAATCTCCACTTTCATTTCAATATAATGTAGTGATATGTTTCTTTCCCATAAAATTTACTTGGTTTTATTGTATGATTCCTTGATCACATACATAGGTTCTCGTTGATTTTATTATATTTCTTTCACTTTGGTTGGATTTTGTTCCCTTGCATATTCAATATCAAAGGAGCACCAGAGTTGAACTAGGATGACAATGGCAAGAGGAAGTGATATTTAAACGTTATGTTTCTTATTTTTGTTAAGTAGTGAACTCAATAGCTAGAGCTTAGGGAAAGATTCATATTCTATTCATTTTGTTCTAGATATAGATGGATCTAGGGAGATCAATTCATGTCTACATTTACCTATTAATTCCATAACATGAGGGTAGAGCGTCTGTACACAATAAGGGTTTGCAACTTGCCTGGGTTGATAGTTTTAGTTTATGCAGAGAACTCAAGAAAGTGAAGTTTCCCAAGTTTACAGGTGCCACAGACAGTTCGTCCACCAAGGCATGGTTGGAGAACATGGAAATGTGATTTTCACTTCATGTTTACACCTCCAACATGAAAGTTCACATGGAAGTCTTCCAACTAAAGGGGAGTGCTCTTCTATGGTGGAAGACACTCCTACCTCAACTAAACATGTTCATCAAAGACATGTCATGGGAACTATTAGAGGTATTTTTCAGAGGAGTTCAATGAGTGCCAACTTAATGAGTTCAATGGATTACGATAGAGTTGTTGTATGGTACCATAGTATGAGTTCATATTCATGGAGATACTTAGGTATGCTACACATCTGAATACGGAGAAGTTAAAGGCCAACAAGTTTGTGTATGGACTTAACTTCAACATTCATGCAAAATTAAGGATCATAATGCGCTTGAAGTTGGATGATGCAATTGAGAAGGCCCTCATAGTTGAGGAAGAGATGACCAATGAGGGTTAGGGTAAAAATCCTGCAAGACCAACTAGAAATCTGATATCAGAAGTGCATCAACATCAGAAACCAGTCAGAAAGACATCAGGGCATTGAGATAGTCCTAGAGGACCCGCTTTCATGACACCACAATGAAGAAATCCTCATCATAGGACTCCTTACATAGGACCACCGCATTAGTCACAACGTCACCTGAAGCAACAAAATTTTATCCATGTTCAACACAACATACGAAGATCTCATACTGGTAGGCCAACAACTTCTACTTTGAGGACCAAGAATACTGGACTGAAGACCAGATGTTGGACATGTGGAGAGCCACATTACCAATGAGAATTTCCGATTGAGAAGGATAGAGAGGTCAAATCAACAGGGCACACTACATTTGGAGATTTGGGCAAGGACCAAAGGATTCATGCTGTGGTGAATAACCGCTAAGCCAAGCACCAGTCCACTATGCTCGAGAGGTCAGGTATGATTGTCGATCAAACCTTTAGTATTTTTATATATCTAGGTGCTACAAAGAGATTTATTTCTAGTGAAAATCTAAAGAGAATTAAGGTAAAGGTAGTCAAGCAGGATGAGTTTAGATACATGGAAATGGCTTCAGGTGCCAAACAAAAGGTTGGAGGAAAGGTTACTAATTGTAGCATTAACTTAGGATATTTTTTCACGAAGGCCAACCTATATGTCATGATTTTACAATCTTATGACATAGTGATTGGTATGGACTAATTGGAATCACATGATGAGATGCTCAACTGTAAGACAAAACAGTTAAGCTTGATAGATGATGTGGGACATAGAAGAGTGATTGCAGGAAGAAACCACGGAGTTTCCTTGAGGTTCATTTCTTCCCTACCGCTACAGGAGATCATGGGAAAGGGATTTAAGTTATATGCAATATTAGCACTAAATAAAAATGGCGAGGTGGAAGGATTAGAAAACCTTTCATTGGTATGAGAGTTTGCAGATGTGTTTCTGGAAGAGTTACCAGGTTTTCTGCCCGAAAGAGAGTTAGATTTTACAATCAACTTGAAACTTGGGACTGAAATGATAGAAAGAACTGGATAATGGAATTCAGTGCCTAAGTTAAAGGAGTTCAAAATGAAATTGAAGGAATTGTTGGACATGGGACTTATACGTCCAAGTGTGTCACCTTGGGGTGTGCCAATTATCTTCATGGGAAAGAAGGATGGATCATGGAGACTTTTTATTGACTACCATAAATTGAACAAAGCGATGATCAAGAACCAATATCCATTGTTAAGAATCGATGATTTGTTTGATCAAATGAAAGGAGCGACGGTGTTTTCCAATATTGACTTGAGATCAATATATCACTAGTTATGGATTAAGGAGGAAGATATCCTTAAGAATGCATTTAAGACAAGGTTCAGACACTATGAGTTTACAATTTTGTCATTCAGACTGATGAACACCTTGGGGGTATTCATGAGCTTGATGAATGGGGTGTTCCATGACTACTTGGACAAGTTTGTTCAAGTATTCATTGATGACATACTAATTTATTCTCGGACAAAAGAACAACATGACGAACATTTAATATTGGTATTACAGTGTCTACAAGGAAAAACATTATATGGGAAAGTGTCGAAATGTTATTTTTACCAATAGAAGATTCATTACTTAGGGAATATCATATCTGGTGAAGGTATCACTATGGATCCAGTGAAGGTAGAGGTTATTATGGAATGTCCTGCACAAAAAAATGTACAAGGAGTACATAGATTTATGGGATTTGAAGTATATTACCGACGGTTCATCGAAGGTTTTTCGAAGATAGAAAATCTAATCACGGAATTGCAGAAGAAAAATAGGAAATTTTTATGGACCGAGAAATGCACGGAAGTATTTCAAGGGCTCAAGGAGTTGTTGATGACAATGTCGATACTAAAATATCTCGACATGGCAAAGGAATTCTTGGTATGCATAGACACATCCAAGGAAGGTTTAGGTGGAGTTTTGATGCAAGACGGTTGAGAAATTGCTTACATTTCAAGGAGATTGAGAAAGCATGAGGAGAACTACACAATGCATGACTTGGAGCTATTGGAAATTGTATATGCCTTGCAATTTTGGAGATAATATCTGATTGGATGGAAATTTGAACTAAAGATAGATCACTATGGACTACAACATATATTTACATAGAGTGACTTGAACGCGCGATAAAGACGTTGGTCAAAATTACTTAGCGAATACAATTTTGAGATTACTTACATTAAAGGAATGATGAACAAAGTGGCAGATGCATTGAGTTGAAGACCACACATATTCTCGGTAATACCTCTCAGGATGAATCTTCAAGAAAATATTATAGCGTTATAGATAAATGATGATTTGAACAAATAGGTTAAGAAAAATATTGAACAATATACCATGATGGTATCTAAGTTTGAAGGTTATGCATTGTACAATGATGGATTGATGAGGTATAACAATAGGATTTGTGTACTACCTAACAATGAATTAAGAAGTTTTATATTAAGTGAAGCACATCACGCAGTGTACATGGCTCATCTGAGAGTCACAAAGATGAAGGAATACCTTAAGACTTTATTCTTTTGGAAGGGATTGAAGGGAAACATAGTTAGTTACGTGAAAACATGTCTATAATGTTAGCAAGTGAAATATGAAAATAGACATCCAGAAGGATTACTACATCCACAAATCATTTCAGAATCAAAATGGGAGGTCATTTCGATGGAATTTATAGTTGGATAGCCACTAAAGACAAGGAGACATGACTCGATTTTCATTGTAGTTGACACTCTAATGAAGAGTGCACATTTTATTCATGTACATATGACATATCATGCACCATAAATAGATAGATTTTTTTTCAACGAGATTGTAAGGTTACATGGTGTACCAAGAAGGATCATATCTAATCGAGGATTGATGTTTATGGGATTATTTTGTACCAGTTTCCAAGAGGATTTGGGAACACAATTGAACTTGAGTACACCATATCACCCTAAGAAAGATTGGAAAACAGAAAGAATGAACTAAATTTTGGAAGATATGTTGTGTATGTATGTAATGGACCAACATAAATGTTGGGAATATTTCTTTCCACTAGTAGAGTTTGCATACAAAAACAACTATCAAAATACCATTAAGATGGCACTGTTTGAGTTTCTTTATGGCTAACCATGTCAGACACCATTGATATAGGATCGACTTGAGGATAGGGTCTTGGTAGGACCATAAGTGATCCAATAAATGTAAGAACAAATTCAATCGATAAGACAAAGGATTAAAGAAGCACAATATTGACAGAAGAATTATGTTGATGTGCATCGCGTTGACTGCAGTTATGAAGTTAGCGATTGAGTTTTATTGTGGGTGAAACAGAACAAGAGTTTGATTAAGTTTGGAAAGGGTGATAAACTCTCTCCTAGGTTTGTGGGACCTTTCAAAGTTGTGGAAAAGAAAGGACATGTGGCTTATCGACTAGCCTTTCCTGATTCTTTGAGGCACATGCATAATGTAATTCATGTATCTATTTTGAGACATTATGTTAGTGATCCTACACATGTGATTGCCATGATTTCTTTACAGGTGTCACAAATACCTTTGTCCTAGAATGTGATGCTTTCAGGAAAGGAATTGGAGCAATCCTTAAGCAAGAGGGTTGGCCTTTGGCCTTTACCAACAAACAACTATCAGAGAAAAATTTGGGTAAATCAATCTATGAAAAGGAAATGTCAACTATTCTTCATGATGTGGATCTTTACCGCCCTTATCTATTAGGGACATTCTTCCAAATTAAGAGAGATCATCAAAGCCTCAAGTATTTTTTAGAAAAATTCCTTTCCTCCCCATATAAACAAAAATGGGTGACTAACCTCTTTGGATATGATTATGAGATCATTTACAAGAAAAGAAAAGACAATGTGCTTGCTCATGCACTTTCTAGAAAATATGAAGATGAAGGATCCCTTTTTTCTCTCTCCTTCATTGTACCAGATTGGCTCCAAGTTACTTGCTAGGAATGGCTACATGATCCTAAAAGTTTGCATCTAATACAACAATTACAGGCCAATTCTCCAATTTCCCCAGGGTACACTTTACAAAATGATGAGGTTCAATATAAAGGTCGTTTGTGTTTAAGTAAACAATCAAAACTTAAATCCATGGTACTTTCTAAGCTTGATGCTACACCCACTGTTGGGCACTCATGGTTTACCAAAACCTATGACCGAGTCAAACATTCTTTTTTCCGAGATGGTATGAAACAGGGCATTTCCAATTTTGTGGTAGAATGTCATTTTTGTCAATGCAACAAGGGAGAAACATTCAAATCTCCTGGCACACTACAACCACTTATGATTCCACCTGCTATTTGGAGGGATATCTTTATGGATTTTATTGTAGGCTTAAATAAATCAGGAAATAAATCATACATCATGATGTTAGTGGATAGTCTTTCCAAGTATGCTCATTTATGTGCTCCTCAACACCCATTTATAGCCTCCACTATGGCTCAACTTTTCATGGATCATGTCTTCAAGCTTCACGGCATGCCTCATTCTATTGTTTCTAGTTGTGACCCAACTTTCACCAGTGATTTTTGGAAATAACTATTCAATCTACAAGGCACCCAATTGCATCTTAGCACAACTTATCATCGCCAAACTGATGGTCAAATTGAAGTTGTCAATAGGTGTTTGGAAACATATTTGAGGTGTTTTGCATAGGAAAGGAAAAATCATTGGGATCAATTGTTACCACTAGATGAATGTCAATACAACACTTCTTACCATATAGCTACCTGGATGACTCCCTTTGAAGCGGTATATGGACAAAATCCTCTCTCATACTTGTCAGATGTCTCAAAGGTCCAGGCGCTTGACCAACCACTTACATTTCGAGAGGCTATTCTTCATACCCTAAAAGAGAATTTGGTCATGGCCTATAATCACATGAAGCAAAAAGTTGATCAAGGTTGCTCTGAACATCAATTTGTAGAAGGAGATCAGGTGTTTCTTCGACTACATCCTTATAAGAAAAATTTCCTCAAGGATGACCATTGTCAGAAACTGGTGCCCAAATTTTATGGTCCTTATACAGTTCTAAAGCATGTGGGACAGTTGGCTTATCAGTTAGCTTTGCCCATTCATTCTAATCTCCATATTTTTTTTCATGTTTCATGCTTAAAGAAGGTGATTGGAGCTGAGTTCCATACTCAAACCAACCTTCCCAAGTTGGATGAAGAAGGCTCCATTTGGATACATCCACAAGAATTTTTGGACCAGCATGAGAATCATATGCATCAACACACCATCAAGGAAGTGTTAATCCAGTGGAAAGATACAACTCCAACAGATGTCACTTGGGAACCAACTACCATTTTGCAACAATTTCCTCAACTCAAGCCTTGATGACAAGGTTGTTTTTAAGGGCGAGGACATGTTAGTGACCTAACTACTCATGTAGGTATAATAATATATTTCCATGTAATAAAGGTCAATATTAATAAGTCCTAGCAATAAGGAAGAATAAGTCAAATGTAAGAAGACCTAATATAAGCTTTCACTTCTAGAAGGATCTTCCTCTAGATTGTTCTTTTGGATAGACATATTTAGTATGAATAGGAGTAGAGGGTATGAGAAGTTTTTTCTTGGATATTATTTTAATAGAGCTCTTCTCTGCTAGAGGTTTCCCCTTCAAAGAGGCAAGTGAACATTGCTCTCAGTAATCAAAGTGTTATTTCTGGTGTTATTCTGGTATTACTCTGGTATTATTGTGGTATAGTTATGGTTGTATCATTGTTTATTTTCCATTTCTAGCTAATTATTTATGTTATGCATACTATTTTGTATTTGGAATATTACAGAAGAAACATCCTTTAAGGACATTTCTACCGAATGCACAATTCACTTTGAATCCCTTTTCAAAGTTGACTACAAGGTCAACATAGAAACTATTATAAAAGTGGCTAGTTTATTTCCCAAATTCATCTCCCTAGAGATCAATCAGAAATTAATGGGAGAAATAACCAAGGAAGAGTTAGAATATACCATCAATAGCTTCCAGAAGGAAAAAATTCCTGGGCCAGATGGATTTTCAATCTATTTTTACCAAAGATGTTTCGAATTCATTGACAAGGATGTCCTAAATATGATTGAATTCTCAAGAAAGTCAAGGAAAATGCATGCCCCTTTCAACGCCACCATTATAGCCTTCATACCAAAGGTGGAAAATCCTGCCAATTTTGACCATTTTCATCCGATCTCAATATGCAAAAAGATCTATAAAATCACAACAAAGATCATAGCACGCAAAATAAAGGATATCCTCAGTGAGAACATATCTGGAGAACAATTTGGATTTCTCTGAGGAAGAAAAATTTATCAGGATATTGGAATAGCCCAAGAATGTCTCCATTCTATCCACACATGAAAATAGAGAGCCATAACCTACAAGTTAGACCTCTCTAAGGCCTTCGAAAAAGTCAATTGGTTATTCATCAGGCTTCTTTTGATCCACCTGGGTTTCCACCACTCTTTCATCAATTAGGTAATGAATTGCATCACATTGACATATTTTTCCCTCCTAATTATGGATCAACCTCACCCTTCTACAAAGTTGAATGAGGATTTTGTCAAGTATGTACCCTCTCACTGCTACTCTTCCTTCTGGTAGCAAAGAGCCTTAGTAGAATCATTCACGGTGAAATACAGATGACCAAGATCATAGGTATAAAATCAGTTCCACCTTTCCTAAAGCTCATCTACTCTTTTTTGATGACATCCTAATATTTTGTGAAAGGGAACATCTCTTACATATCCACTTTGAAAGATATCCTCAACACCTTATGCACTACCACCATAATGAAAATTGACAAAGAGAAATTCTCACTATACTCTTGGGGACTATTTGACATTGAATGTCATCACATATCAAGATCCTTAGGTATGTCGGTTTTAAAAAATATGGAGGGTATGAAGTACCTTGGGTTTAAATTAAAATAAAACAACTATAGTAAACATCATTGGCAATGGCTATGTACCAAAATAAAAATAAAAAGGATATTATCATGGCAGAAGATATGGCTCTCTCGAGCAGGTAGGTTATTCCTAGTCAAATTAGTTCTTGAGGCCATACCAATCTATCTGACATCCTTGGCTCGGGTCCCTAAGGGAACTCTTGATAAAATCATCTAGATATATCTTCATTTTCTCTGATATGGATAAGAGGAGAAAAAATCATTGATTCTTGTCGCTAAGAAAATGATTTATCTCCCTAAATATTTCAGAGGGTGGGTGTAACAGCCCTAATAGAATATATACTTAGGGATTATTAAGTAAAAGATTTATTGGTAATTAATTTTGCCTACCATGTTAATAACTAAACAAAGATTGATCTAATGATATTAATTAAGTAGTTATTAATTAATTAAAGGTTATAATTTTGATTAATTAATTAATTAATTAACTACCTATTACATTTAATGACATGAGTATTTAATTTAATAGATTAATAAGTTATATTGTTTAAATTAAAAAGGTTACGTACACGGAAAGGGATAACATATTAATTATGAGAGGATATAATAAATAAAGGGGGATAAGGGGCATTAACTACGAAAGGATAAGATAAGGTAATAAATGGGTAGGTAGAGAAGTAAATGAGGGGGAAGGCGGTGAAGGAGGCATATGAGTGGAGGAGGTTAGGAAGGAGGGGATTATTCGACGGGAGAGAGGGATTGATTTTTGGGGGTTTCTCTTGGATTGGCAGGGAGGAGAGTGGAGTTCTGTAGTCAGGAAGGTTCAGTACAGGCACCGGTTTGCTGGAGGTTTTGGGCATGGGGGCCAGGATATCCATATGATATCCTGGAGCTAGGTAGTTGTCCTAGTTGGCAGAGAGGATAGTAGGTTTGGGCAGTGTTTACACAGTGCAACAACAGTCAACAAGGCAAGTGGACAAATGGAGGGTTAGCATCAGACCCAAGTATTTAAAATTATGTATTTTTTTTTATTCTGTTATAAAAATTTAATATTCGTTGTTAAATTTATATGCGTATGTGCTAAAATAGAAAGGAAGTGTTGAATTTTTATAAATCTAGTAGAAGTTACTGTCTTGTTGTAGAATTACTGGATGTTAAGTTAATTTGGCCACTACAATTGGTATCAGAGTGTCTTAGTTTGAAATCTGGGCCTAAGGGCCAAAACTCCAAGCTCTAACTCCAGCTACGCCTAACCTGCAAACCAAACAAAGAAATTTTAAAATAAATATAAAAAAAAACGCAAAAATAGAGACATATTCCAAGTTATTTCAGATTTGTATGAATTAGTCCAAAAATGAATTAAAAATGTCCATTTGTTGAAACATGAGACCATTCATCAAAGCGTTATGAAAATCAGATTCTTATCGACTCAGATTACTTAGAGAAAATTTACTAACCATGATAAATTTATGAAAGAATTAGTTTGTTAATGAACCAAATGCAAATTAGCAAGTGTCGAAATGCAAGGTTTAAACTTCAAACACATGTGGTCAACCATTAGAAAGTGAAAAGATAAATCAACTGTGTAAAGAAAGGAAGCAAATCTGGAAATTTCCTGTGCAAATCAACTAGTTAAAGAACATAAAAAAAAAAAAGTAAGCCACAAGAAACCTATTAGATTTGCTCAAATGTAAAGTGAATCAACATGTGCAATGGTTAATATCTCAGGTACTTTAAGTGCCTTTGGTTGAGATTTGTTTTAAGAAATTTGGGTTCATTTATAGCACATAAATCAGAAAAATCTCAAAGTAATCTAAGCAGTGATTTGCATCATAAAAGGAGGGAGACCAACCAGATAATCTGTTGAATAATGCAAAGTGAAAAAATGGAAAACTCAATACTTTAAAATCAAGTATAAGTAGTAGCTCAGTTTCAACGTAGAAAGATCAGAATCTAGCACTAAGACTAACACATGCACACAAGAAAAACAAGAAAAGAAATTGATTTCAGCACACTCAAAATAGAGAAGGCTTCGCATGCACATCTTCTAGCCTACAGACCACCAATGGCTTCATAAAAAAAAAAATAGGAAGACACAACAGTAACATTTAGATAGTGAAAGACCCTCAAACATAACACCATGCTTATTAGGAAGCCATGTTCTCAACATGGCATGGGAGATCTGCAACCCCTCTGTGTGCCCTTAAGAAAAAGAATACCCTACCCATATGGGAAATAGTTATTGGTGAAATTAGTATGCTTGTCCATAGCTTTCTATATGGAAATAATGTGTTGAGCAAGAATTAAAACCCGCAATAATAGTTGAGGCCTGCCCTCTCTTTAGAGCACACGAAAGTAGACTAATGAGATCTTACTGTGCATCTCCCAAACCATTGTGACAATGTGGTCTGTAATAAACTAAAGTGAATGATGGCTTTCCAGGTTAATGAAAGTGATTTACTAGTTCTCCCAAAGTAACATGTTAGTGCTTGCACTCATGTTCATTTTTTTTTACAACTTGAGTGCATATTATAATTCTATCACAGTTTTACAAAATTTCACAGAACAATTTTTTGTTTCGAGAGAATATACTCACCCCACAACCAGTATCAAGTGTAATCCTTATAGAGCCATCGGTCAAAGGAATGAGCTTGTTGATGCCCTGAATATATTCCTTTGCACCATTCCAAGATGAGGTTCCATCGCCTGGGAACCGAAACATATCTCCCCGAAACCGAATCCAGTTCTTCTCAGCCTTGGCCACAGTAAGTTGCTTGTGGGGAAATTCAAGATGGTAGTCCTGGCTTGTTGATTCGATCAAAAAGACAAAAAAAAATCATTGTGCGATTCAAAAAGAGTGAACCGAGATCCAGGATCCTACCATGTGAATGAGACTACCCTTCGGTCACCTACGTGATCCAGTTCTTCTCTTCCTTTCGGAAAATCAAAAAAAAATCAATGCATATTATCTCAAGTTGAAGAGTCATAGAGCGAGGGGAAGAAGGTAGATGAATGAATCTCAATTAGGCTTATTCGACTTAGACTTCGATCAAACTCTACATACTTTTTTTGCGACTGAACCAGACTGTACGTACACCTTCTTCAAGATCACAGGGAGAAAAAGTCACTGTTTACTCGTAAAGGAAGATCAGACATCTGAGACGCTCATTCTTCTCTAGGCAATGGCGCTCTCTCATGAACTGCTTCTCATTGGTGAACTTATTTGAGTATTCAGGATCCTCACAGGGCGTGTATTCATTGTTCTTCATATCGCAGGGCTCAAACATGGGCAAGTATTGGATTTGAGATGAAGAAGCATTGTTGGAGGGTTCCTCTTCTTGGTGGAGGAGATCAAAGTCCAACAAAACAGGTGTTGAGGTATTAGACAAATGGAAAGCCAGTACCTACCTAAATTACAACCTTGCAGTGTCTGAATTTACCATTGAAGAAGTGTGCCACAGGCCCATAATGTAAAATAACGAGCAGAATGACAGAATTCCCAGCACCCACATCACATTTTTCTTTCTAGATAATCCTTCTCCTGGTTTGTTGGGCAGTCCTGGAACATGAAGTTCCCTTGTCACTGGAGATTTGAGAACAGTGAGATCAGATAGAGGAGAGAAAACCCAACTCTCACCGGAACTCCTCCAAAGATACCAATGATTCTATACTTAGCAGCTCTTACGTGCCACCACTGTGC
>JZKD02S0456235.1:1743723-1764784 GCA_000966675.3 Picea glauca | reverse complement strand
TGAAAGGAAGGGACCCTCATTGGATCAGTACCCGGTATTGTCAGAATTTCAGGATGTTTTTCCGAACGAGTTACCAGGGTTACCTCTTGAGAGAGAGCTTGATTTTACCATTGAGATAAAACCTGGTGCAGAACCAATTTCCAAAACTTTGTATCAGATGACAGGGCTAGAACTTTGTTAGTTGAAAATGCAGTTGAAAGAGTTACTGGACTTAGGGCTAATAAGGCCTAGTGTCTCACCTTGGGGCGCACCGGTAATTTTTGTGAAGAAGAAGGATGGATCCTTATGACTGTGTATAGACTACAGGGACTTGAACCATGCTACAGTGAAAAATAGGTACTCGATGCCATGAATAGATGACCTCTTCGATCAGATGAAAGGAGAAGCAGTATTCTCAAATATTGATTTGCGATCAGGGTATCATCAGTTAAGGATTAAGGAAGGTGATATCCCAAAGACTACCTTTCGAACTTGGTTTGGACATTACAAGTTTGTTGTAGTACCTTTCGGATTGACCAATCCACCAGCAGTATTCATGAGCCTCATGAACGGCATATTCTGAAAGTACTTAGATTGATTTGTACAAGTTTTTCTAGACGACATCCTCATCTATTCCAAGAATGAAAGAGAACATGAGGAACACTTGCGAATAGTGTTGTCCTGCCTTAGAGAGAACAAATTGTATGGGAAGCTCTCGAAGTGTTCCTTCTTCCAGAAAGAGATCCACTATTTAGGTCATATCATTTTCGACGAAGGAATCTCTGTGGACCCAGAAAAGGTAAAGGCCATTATGGAGTGGCATGTGCCGAAAAATGCTCATGAGGTGAGAAGCTTCATGGGGCTAGCGGGTTATTACCGGGGATTTGTAGAAGGATTCTTAAAAATAGTGAAACCCATCACCACTTTTCAATGCAATGGGGTCAGGTATGAATGGATAGAAGAATGTGATAGTGCATTCATTGAGCTTAAGAGGTTACTAACCAGTGTGCCAATTCTACGAGTGTCAGATATGGAAAAGGACTTCATAGTGTTAGCACTTGGTAAATTTCCTAGAGGTTGACAGCAGAAGAAATCTACAAAATGTAACTTTATCCAACCACTTTTGAAGTTGGGATCTAGCCCTTCCAACTTCAGAGAGGGATCTCTCTATTAGATTTATCTATGTTTCAAATTTCAAATATTAGGCTAGGTAAATAAATAGGTTGGGTTTTGTTGTCAAAGTGTTTTTTCCGAATTGGTTGAGACAGTCTACACATCCATTGGGCTATGGGGTCTGTGTTTTGACAAAATATGAAATACGAACCAGAAACGCAAAGGGAAAACTTTCGAAGGGAGAGATAATATAACCACTGGATCTTTTAATAGCTTAAATGATGAACAACAAAAAAGATGAGAAAGATAATTTCAGTAAATAAGCAGTTAAGAATTTCTTTATTGAAAACACCAGAAGATAGAACACTAAAATCTTTTGAGTCAGAAACAGGGTATACGAGATAAATCCTACAACATTCGTTACTCTTAAAGATTAGATGTAGAAAACAGTATGATAACGGAACAATAATAACACTCAACTTAGAGAGAAAAACGTCACCGGTGAGTACACGCAAGAATCCTGTAAAAGTGCCTCCTTTTTATTAATGGAAGATCTCTTCAAAAAGATTACAGTCTAATAGCGTCAGGGTGTGAAGATCAAAAACCCTGAATACCTCGAAAGGTGAAGTATTTATAACTCAAATTACAAACGTTCCTATCATAAATGTCCGGGACGTGCTGAATCTATTTTTAGCCTAACTAATTTAACAAATTTCCTAAATCTAGGAATTGCTTGATGACATGGTATAACTGCACGTTGATTTATGGGTAGACCATTGATGAAGCCTCTACACGACCTCATTTGACTGGGTGAATGACTAGACTGGGTACATCTCATTTGTTAATTGATCAGATCATAGAGTTCCTCCCATCTAAGATGATTAGGCATGTTGACTTTGAGCAGTCTTCGATACACTTCGTCCATTTCTGTGTACTTGGCGAATGTGGGCTTGGTGAGGAAGATGTATCGAATCTCGTGTTGGATGTTGATGTCCCACTGAAGGGCATCTAGAAATGCCTTGTCGGTGATACTCCCTTGAATCCCTACAAAGTTTGAACTGTCCTTAGACACCTCAGCCAATCTCTTCTTGTAATCTAGGAGTGTCATCAGTTTATCATTAATAACCTTCAAACCAGGTAGACCTTTCTTCTGGAGAGCCTCAATCATACTGAAGAACCTTTTTACCCCCTGGTCCATGGCCTGAACCTTTTCTTCCAGCTGAAGCATTAGTCCTCTCTTGGTCAAAACTCTTTTGACCTCAAGGATGGTCTTTGTTCTGTCTTCAATCTTCAGCTCTTCCAGCTCTTCCTTGGTCTTAGAATTGAGGAACTTGATGATCTTGTTTTCCTGTGTTGGCCTATCTCCCAATTCTACTCTGATCTTCTCGATGGCTTGTTTTCTCCTCTGGACCAAATCATTTTGCTCAAACATGATCTGGATCATGGGCCATATCTCATTCATGGACTTAGTGATGTTTGTCCATACACTCTCTTTAACCTCGACCAATGTCTTTCCTGCCACTGTTTGTTTCTGGAGATGTTGTAGCTCCTAATTGAGCTTCTCTATCACCTACTTTTCCTTAGATAGGCTGGTTTGGAAGGAATATTTGAGTTCTTGCAGGTTCTCAATCTCCTTTTTTAGCCTGTTGATCTCTGTCTCCTGCAGGTTCATCATTTCCATGGACTCAGCCAGATCGGTTGTCTTCTCCTGAGATGTCAATGGAGTCATGGATGGGACTGTTGTCACTGACGTTGTGCTCACTCCTGCAATTGGGATAACACTCAATGGAATGACTTCCATTGGCTTCAGTTGCTCTTTCTCTTTTAATAGTTTCTCCATCTAAGCTTCCATTTGTTTAAGCTATGTGTTCTGCTCCATGAGCAGATTTAGCATTTCATCCTTCTCGCCTTCTTTCTCTACTACCTCCTTCGCCTACAAATCCTATGTGGGAGGGAGCTTCAGTTGTTTCCTCAAGGATGCTATATCATCATTCTTCTTCTTTATAATTTCCTCTACTGCTTTCACGTTTGAAGGATCATAACCAATCTTGAGGACCAACTCCTCCAAAGTTTTGATCCTATTGTCCTTTGCAAAGGATGATATCTTCTCCATATTTAATTGTGTTTGAACATTGTTCAGGGACACCTGGAATTTTTACGCAGCAGTAGAAGCATGTGACAGAGTGTAGAAAACCATTTCCCCTGTCTGCTTGTGAAAATCCATCTGATCGATTGGGTGCACATCCTTCGTCTGGAATTCGAAGGTGGCCCTTTTATAATCGATGATCACCTTGGGGTCTGGTACCTGTGCCTGGAGGAAGGCCATGTGCATTCTTCCCTTCTCTGTGTCAAATGCACATAGAAACCTATGTTGTGTTGTCGACGTCTACTTCCAGAACTGAGCGCAAGTACTGTTGGTAAGGGTCTGGTTCCTTTTCTTGATCAGCTCTTACTTCTTGAAAATGCTCAGCTTAGGCCCAGTCTTGCATGGTTGAGTGTTCAATGGGGAATCTGTGGATTTCTTCGGCAATGCTGGGGTGATGTCCTTATGGAGGCTTGAACTGAAGGGTGGAATAACAGACTTGGTTTTTGTGGTAAGCAGGGATTCTTTTTCCCTGGTTGGGCCAGGGACTGAGGAAGTCTTAGGCCTCTTAGTATGCAGCAGGAATTCCTCGGAAGACACCTTAGTGACAGTCAGGGATAAATTGCCTCGACCTCTTCTCTTTTGGGACCTGTGGTGTGGTCATTGGTGGCACAGTGGTTGGGGGAACCTACTGTTCCACTTCGACCAATGTGTTAGGCTCCCACATTGTCTGATTTGCAAATTTTTCCACCTCAGGCCTAGCTTCATGAACATATGGGATGTTCTTGTTCTTCACCCTCATCTCTGAGATGATTCCATAAGGATCATAGTGCCTTGGGAATCTCATGCAGAACTTCATTTCTCTCAGCAATCGATCTGCTTCTTCCCCAGTGCCACTACTGTTGCAGATGAAGGAGCCAATCTGTCCCTTGATTCTAAGATGCTTATTTTTCTTCAACGATACAAAATGGATATCATCTGAATTTATAATTTGCCTTATATATTCTAGAGAAAAGATTCTGACAGGCAAACATTTGGGTAGCTTATACGGTGCCAACTCGCACCTGTATACTCTGATCTCTGTATAATTTTGATATAAGTACCAATCCCTGGTCTTTGTGTTGTCTGAGAGATGCAAGATTCTCTGGACTTTGTCATTTATTCGAGGGTCGGGCCTGCCGCTCAGCATACTTACCACCAGGTGGTAGAATTGATCGATGAACCCCTTGAAGCTATACTCGGTGGAGTTGTGCTTGAGTAAGGAATTCCATGTTGTGACTGCCTGAGGTTTACCATCTTCATCCATATTTTGCATGGAAAAGGTAAATTTATCTGCATGGAAGAAAAACAAACAAGTAGGCTAGTATCGATGAATATCTGAACATGCCTTTCGTGCCAAAATTCACAAAATGTTCGTGAATATTTTCTACCAAGAATGTGCTGAAATCAAACTGGGTGGTGGGATTTTCATCAGTGGAGAAAATGGATAGAAAACCCAGAATGGGCTCATCTACCCACTGATCAAAATAGTATCCCAACAGAGCACAAAGGGATGAGATGACCTAGTTTCCCTTAGTAGATAACATGGAAGACGGATAAGGGGGATTTGTGGAGGGGAATTGAGCGGATGTGGGAAGGAAAAGCTTGAATATTTGAGCTCTTTGGGGAAAAGTCATTTTCTGGTACAACTCTGTAAGGATTTCGAGGTTGAAGGGAGACGCAGAGTCAGCTTGGGGGATTTGCATCATCTGGTCTATGGACTCAGGCATGACGAGGAAAAGGATCTCTCCAGATGAGGAGATGATGGCTCTCTGCTCGGGGATATAATGGGCTTGACACTTGAGAGCAAATTCGGGAAAATGGTGGATCTGAGGGAAAAGGTAGAGGGGTAAATTGGACTCCCAGAGTCCAATTTCATCACTCTAGTCCAAGAAAACTTCCCTGAGCCACGACTGGAGGTCTGAGAAATGAAAGTCACATTTTGTATCTGCGATCAACCGGTCTTTGTCGACCAGTGGCATCCTGTCCAGGTTGACAGGAGGCAGGAGAAACAGATTCTCCTCTCCTTCTGCTTGTTTGGATTTTGGCGCCATTTCTGCAACAGTACCTACAATAAAACACAACGTTAGTGGGGGCGAATGACTGCAGATGAGGGCGATGGATTTTAATGGAGGAGTAAGTAGTGAATGTATCTAGTGTGATGGGTGAATAGCGAAGGTAAGGGGAATAACGGTAGTTTTAATTAAACTGGGGTCGGTTAGACGCGAGAGACATGTCAGCTAGATAACAAATAGGTTATCCAGTAATAAATGGCCAATGGATCATTTGAGGGTGAGATGGTGGGTGAAGGTGACTGAGGGATATGGATGGGTGATGTGGCGGCTATCGATTGGAGGTAAAAGTCATAGTAAGGGGCTTGCCATGATCGAATGGGGGGGAAGGACTGACAGCAGTTATGGGACATGACCCGTTCGAAAAAGGTGGAAGGTAACGTCCCGAGGTGACAGAGGTCTGTCAGATAGCATATGGTGATGGAACTCGGGGCCATTAAAATGATTCCATGTATACAGAAGGGCCCACCAGAGGGAAGATTCCATTCCGGACCCCCCCGGGTTAAAAGCAGATCATCCGAGGGGTTCGAAATCTGTTTTGGGCCATTTCTCTAACCGCCTGATCCCTGGCCGCAGATCTTTATGTGCCTTTTATCACTCATTCCAGAACCCCCCCCCTCAATTAAAGGAAAAACAAATGGGGGTGTCTGGAATCCAATATTGACCATTGATTTGAGTGCTCGATCCAGAGCCGTCCAGATGTGCGCAAGTCTTATCATCAATTTCAACCCCCCCCCCGCGGTTAAAAGAAGATCGGTCGGGGGGGTCTAGAATGCTCTATACACCATAGATCTAGGCGCCACGATCAGGACCATTGAAATGTGCAGGGAGCATAAGTGAGGAGCGGTAAACACATGCGCTGGGAAAAACTTAGGATAAACATTTTTTTATGGGTTTTTCCAAAGTTTTCCAAGTAGACACCACCAAGGGGTTAGGCAAACGGTTTTTTTTTTTTTTAAAGCATATGAAAACATGCTGCCCCTCTTACATCAAATTGGTTCTTATTGAAATGAAGCAATAATGAAATTAACCTATGTTCTAACCTAGTTTCGTATGACAGTTAACCCAGATTAGACTGTTGGGTTAAGAATTTACTCTACCCTGGGGCTATTTGACCAAGATTAGATAGTCTGGCTAGATTTATTCACTAATCTACCCAGACACTTTGGCTAAGATTAAACTGTTTAGCCAAATTCATTCACTACCCTATCAAGATCAATTTAAAAGGAACTTGGCCATGCTTGAAAGGTATGGACCAAGTTACTATTAATGCATGGGGCTTTTATTGAAATTCCTTTTATGCCCTCTTTTTCTTTTTCTTTTCTTTCTTTTTCTTTTTCTTTCTTTTTTTCTTTTTCTTTCTTTTTTCTTTTTCAAATTATTTGCAGAATGAAATATCATTTTCCAACAAAAACACTAGAGACAGATAATATCCCAGTCACCAGTTGATCCTATAACTTATAGGATGATAACAACGGCTCCACCTGGGGATGGTACGTGCCCTGTGAAGTGCCAAGAATCCTGGTTCTAAAAACTTATGCTTAGTATCCTTCATTGATCATTCGGTTTTATTCTCAAAAATTGGAAGAACAGTGGTCAGCAGCTCAGGGCCTTCTCTTCGGGCTTCAACCAACTGACTAATGTTATTCTCTTAGAAAATGCAGGTGAAAAATAAAAATAATATGTACAATGGTGAGTGGAACTCAAGCTTCTACCGAGGTGGCACATAATTCTTCAGCATTCTGCCATTTACAGGTCCTCCTGGAAGATCTGTCCATCAGCGTTGTTCAACAAAAAAACATTGTTCCCCCTGAATGCTTGAATCATGTATGGACCTCTCCATAGACTATCAATTTTTCCATGCTTTCCCTTGTCTTCATTTCTGGCGTCCCATCTCAGCACCAAATATCCTAACTCAAAATCATCTTCCTTGTTTCTTTTGTCAAAAATCTTCTTGATGCTTTCTTGGATTACCTGAGTCTTGTTGAAAACATCTTCTCTAGACTACTGCAAATGGATCATCTAGTTGATTCTTCTCTGTGAGTCATTTGGCTCAGCTTGTACTTCTTGAAGCAACTTCATGAAAGGGACTCCTAAGGAAGTGGGTAAAACCGCTTTTGTGCCATAGACCAACTGGTATGGTGACATACCAATTGACCTCATGGTGGTCAGTCTGTCAGCCCATAAGGCAAACACCAACTTGTTGTGCCATGATTCTTGTTTTCCTGCAATGTTTTCTTGATGATATTTACCAAGGTTTTGTTTGAATATTTCGCCATCCCATTCCCCTGAGGGTAGTAAGTTGTGGAATGCCCCAAACCAATGTGCTATTGGTTGTATAAATCTATGAGCTTCTTCGACCGAAAAGCAACTGCATTGTCAGTTATAAGATTTCTAGGACATCCAAAGCGAGACAAGATATTATTTTCAAGGAATTTGATAATAACAGAGTCAATGGCTTGCCTGCTTAGTACTGCTTCGATCCATTTGGTAAAATAATCGGTGGTAGTGAGAATCCACCTGTGTCGGCCTGAAGAAGCGGGGTGTATTTCTCCAATGAAGTCCAGTCCCCATTGCTGGAAAGGGGCTTCAACTGAGATCGGTTTTAGGGGGAGGGGAAGGAGTTTCCTTTTGCCTTCAAACAGCTGACATTTATGGTAGGTAGTCACTTTATGATGTACATCAGCGAATAGGGAGGGCCAATACAAACCAACCCTGAGAATTTTGTTGGTTGTGACCTTCCAGTTCAGATGGCCACCACATTATCCTGCATGAAACTCTTGTAACACTTTGTCAGCTTCATCTTTCAATAAATAATTTAACAGAATGCCTCCCGGATCTTTCCAGTACAAATTTCCTTCTAAAATACATAATTTTAATGCTTTCAACTTTAAAAATCTATCTTTAGTCTTAGTCAAATCAGGGGGAGCTTGTAAATTTTGCAAAACGAATATAAGGTCTGCGTACCATGGAGAGTTGAGAAATACCTCTCTCACACTTAGAGTTTCCATCTCGCCCTGTCCATCTTCTGCAGCTAAAAAATTAATGTCAAGAGCATGAAAGTTAGATTCAACCATTAATTTAGCAAGGTCTTGACCTTTGATTAGTTTCATACGCTTAATCTCTATGTCGTATTCTAGGATGAAAACAATCCATTTGCCTCTTCTTCCATCCAAATTGTCCTGTGTCAATATGTCCTTTACTACCGCATTCAGAACATATGCTATGGTGTGGGAATGGAGAATGTAGACCCTAAAGTCTTTTATGGATTTCACCAAAGCAAAAGATTGTTTCTCCATTATCTTGTAATTCAAAGAAGAATCTCTTAATGCCTTACTAAAGAAAGTTATGGGTTGTTCATACCCCTCGCTTTTCTTTTGTAGTAAGACCGCTGCTATAGTATGTGCTGAAGCGAAAGAAAAAAAATAAAAATCCTTAGTAAAATCAGGACTGATTAAGACATGGGCCTCTGTGAGTGCTCGTTTGACTTGTTCGAAAGACTGTCTGGACTCAGAGTCCCATTTTATTTTCACATCCTTTTTTAGTATATTTGTAATGTTTCTAAGGAGCTCAGCCAGATTGGGAATGAATATTCTTAGAAAGTTTATTCTCCCGATAAAAGACTGTAATTCTTTAAGGTTTCTTGGGTGTTCTAATTTTTGTATGGCCTCAATTCTGCTGGGGTCTATTTTGATTCCATCCTTGGAGATGATATGTCCTAGAAGTTTGCCTTCCTCTAGCCCAAAAAGGATTTTATTAGGATTCAAAGAAATCCCAAACCTTCTACATTTCTCGAAGACTTGTCTAATGTGTCACAGGTGTTCATCATTAGATTGGGAGAACATAGTCACATCATCTAAATAGACGACAATAAACTTACCCGATTCTTCTACGAAGGCGATATCCATCGCCCTCTGGAACGTGGATCCAACGTTCATCAAACCAAAATGCATTTTCACATACATGAAAGTGCCCCATGGTGTGGTGAAAGAGGTTTTTTACTGGTCCTCCAGGTGAACTAGGACCTAATTGTAACCCGAGAAACCATCTAGTAAAGATATCCGACTGGATCCGACCACCCTTCGTAGGATGTGGTTCATTTTGGGCAAGGGGTAATTATCCTTTAGGGAGGCCTTATTCAGATTTCAAAAGTCTATGCAAAGTCTGATTTCCCCAGATTTCTTACGCGTAGGGACCAAATTAGAGACCCATTTGGAAAAACACAGCGGGACTATTATTTTGGCATCGTACATTTTTTTGATTTCCTTTTCTACCAGAGGGAGTAACTTGGGATTTATCCTCCTAAGTTTCTGTCTAAATGGTTTTTGGTCTTCTTTTAGTGGAATCCAGTGTTGTATGATGTTGGTATCATAATCTTTCAAATCCTCATAACCCCAGGCAAAGACATATCAATAGCTCACTGTACTTGAGTTTTTGCTCAGGGGGCAGTGATTTGGACAATTTGACTATCTTGGGTTTTTCTTCGGTCCCTATATTGCAATCTTCCACCTCTTTCCCATGTGTTTCAATTTTCGGTTTGTTGGCTACGTCATTAAAATCAAACAAGTCCTCTAAAGGAACTAGGCCCCTAGGCAAAACATTGCTTTTCAAATGTAAAACATCGGCGTCTATTTCGTCATCGCCTAATTCTCCTGAATCTACGTGATTTACACTATCAATTTCAAGATCAGATCTATTTACGTTTTCATCTTCATTCTCTAAATCTATATTTGTACATTCAAAATCGTTTTTACATTGCAAAAAGTCTTCTATTTGATCATCATTACCAAACACTTGCTAGTACCTGATATTGTCGGGAACGGTTGGTCTGCATTTCACCTCAACAGTGTATGGGTGAGTCGAGTGGAAAGGAATCTTACATGTGGCTGCTGACGTAGCCAATCCATCCTCCAGAATGTTTTGTCCCCTCGGCATTACCTGCAAGTCAACTTCAGTGAAACATATAAGGGCATCAAGAACAACATTCCTATAAGCTCTAAGACGTGCGTGTTTCACAGCGTACTCACCTTTGATTTGCTTGATTATCAACTCAGAGTCACCTCTTACCATAATCTGTTTAGCACCAAAAATTTTCAAAAGCTTCAGACTGAGCATCAAGGCTTCATACTCAGCAATATTGTTAGTGCATTGGAAGTTTAATTTGTAAGAATGGTTTTCTGAATACCTATTTCTGTGGTTATGCAGCTAGACTCTTGCTCCATCTCCTTCTTTGCTTACTGCTCCGTCAAAATCCATGCTCCAGATATCTATCGGTAGCTCTTCAGTTATCATGTTTTTCATCCTTGCTACCTCAATGGTTTCCTGGTCGTCATCCTGACTAGATGTATCTTCTGCTAGCTGAGTATCTTGTTCTCCCGTGTCACCATCATTTTACAAGATAAAAGAATCCAAGTCACAATGCGCATAGTAACGAGGATAGTTGTGCGGTTTTTCTTGGCTACTGACCATGTATTTCATCAACGTTTCTCTGTATAGCCTTCTTTGTTGCCCGAAAACTGGGATAGTGGCATAGGACATATCTAGCTGCAGGGTACCTCTTAGCTTGGCCCCCCAAGACTGAGAGAGAAACATTCCATACTTTGGAGGGATGTCTACAACTACGACATCCATTACCATACTCTTTGAAGGAATTTGAACCAGGGTGATACATAGGTCCTTGATCAAACCAATACACCTAACTTTAATGGAGTCAAATGAGTGTAAATCCTTGTAAGGTCTGGTGACCTCCAGTCCTAGTTTCTCCATTACTTCTTTAGGCATCAGATTGTGGGAAGCACCCAAATCCAGCATAGAGTTATGCAAGATCAGGTCATGTATGTTTAGACTGATGTAAAAAGGAGAAACCTCCCCAGTATCCTCTCGACCATCTACTTCAGGTCTGAACAGAAGTTCGGGTTGATCATCAGTAAGGTTCATGGTGTCTGAATGATTTGTTGATCCAATGGTTAATGCCTTCGTTCCTATGTTAGGTTCAATGGTCAGTTCTTTGATCACCTATGAACGATAAACGTCTTTGTTCATCAACTCTGAAAGTGGGATGGGAATTTTTACTTTGGCTAATTCCCTCTCAAGGCTAAAGAGTGTAGGAGCTCTGCCTTGGCTCATCAATTTTGGTTTGTCCACCATGCTCTTCTGGCCAGAAGTACTTGGTGGGTCAACAGGTGAAACCTCGGGCTGTGAAGATCTTTTCAGAATAGTAAGGTTTCTCTTCGCAGGAGCTTCGACAATACTCTCCTCAGGAATCTTTTCGGCAGTACTCTTCTTAGGAATCTTCTGAGCAGAAGGATCAGAGGTCTTCTTGGCAGATGGCTCAGAGGTCTTCTTGGAAGATGGCTCAGAGGTCTTCTTGGTTTCGGTCACCTTTTTTTTTTCAATTGTCTTTTTTTGGGAACTCCCTTCCGTCTTTTTACTCCGCAGATTATACTGCCAATGTACCTCCAAAATGGAATTTTTGAATGCCTGTTGTTCTGCATCTTCGACTTATTCATTTACCTTTGTTTGATTGAGAAGAAAAAGTTCTTGCTCTTCCTGGGTAAGGAAAATAGCTTCGTTATCGTGAATACCCATGAAATTTATGTGAGTATCTTCTAATTCCTCAATCACTTCCTCCCCTTCATCAGCATAATTTTCTTGGAGGGGAGGTCTGATCTGCTGATCTGGACCTCTCTTCTCTGTTTGTTCCCTAGGATCTCTCTGTCTTATTTGAGGAGAGTTTCTCCTGAAGTTAGGATTCTGAACCTGAGGATTAGGTGGGTTGTCTCTTGGAGGATTTCTGTCTGACATAGTAAGTCTTTCCATCATTCTTTCCATTTCTCTGGCCAAAGAATCCAATTTGGAATCTGAGATTGATGTGGAAGGTTCCTCTTTAATTGTGACTCTCCTTTTTGACCTCTGTCGTGCCCTTTTTGCCAGTAAATTGGCCTCCACACTTATTGCACTTTTTTGCATGTCTTCCAGGGTGGTAGAGTTTCTTTCCCTTAGTTGGTATGACATGTCATCATCAAAACCATCGGGGAATTTTATCAAGGCCAAACCCTGTGGAGGTTTGATTTCAACTGGGATTGCATTGTACATGTTATTGAAACGAGTGTAGTAATCTTGCACTGTCTCACCTTGATTCCTTTTAATACTTTCGTATTCTGAAAATATTTGGAGAGGGTTTTTCTTTACCTCCCATCTGTCTAGAAAACTCCTTTGGAATGTGGTAAGGTCAAGGATGGAGGCAGCGCGTAAACCTTTGTACCATTTTTTAATGTCACCTATCAAACTTTGGGCAAACAGCCTCATTTGAATGTCAACTTCGTCTACTTCATGCAGATCAAAATAATCATTCATTTTATCTACGTGTTGTTGTGCACTCAAAGGTCATGTTGCATCAAACTGTGGAAGTCTAGTTTGATAGTCTTGGGGCATGGCATGAAGAGGGGCATCCAACACCAAGGGAGTATATCTAGTAGCCATGATGTGTGGAGGAGGTGGGATAGCAGGTTGGATGATCGGTGAGGTTTCGGCTGAGGACGAGGATGAGGAGGGATTGGATAGCACCGAGTGAGTGATTTGCAGTTTAGCAGTGGGAGACAGAACTTCGGGGGTTTGAGGTTGCAAAATAGTTGGGTCGAAAAAGATTTCAGTCATGAAACTATCAGACTGTGTTCTAACCAGGCTTTGTTGGGAGAAAGGGTCAGAGTTAGGGTTTTGAAAGGTAACAGGTTTCCCTAGAAAAGAAAGGGACTTATGCAAGGGAGTATGACTCACTGAGCCTTCATCTATGGTCCTTTTCTGGAGTAATTGTTCAGGGTTATCTGTCACTATTGCAGGTTCTGGGTCTGGATGGGATCGAGTATAAACTTTCTTGGGAGCCAAGACTTCTTTTTGATTTTTTATATATGTACTTTTTAGTTTTATGAGTCCGAAGATAATATGTACAAAGTTTAATCAACCTCTAAACATCACTTTCTTCTCAAAATTTGAAATCTTTCAGGAACTAACTTTCTTTTTAGGGAAAATAAAATGTGAAATTATAAATTTTTATGT
This sequence comes from Picea glauca, assembly GCA_000966675.3. Lineage (NCBI taxonomy): Eukaryota > Viridiplantae > Streptophyta > Pinopsida > Pinales > Pinaceae > Picea > Picea glauca. The sequence goes on along the minus strand of JZKD02S0456235.1, from coordinate 1,751,443 downwards.
TCTTTCCCCAGTGGAGTCGCCACTATGTTAGCACTTGGTAAATTTCCTAGAGGTTGACAGCAGAAAAAATCTACAAAATGTAACTTTATCCAACCACTTTTGAAGCTGGGATCTAGCCCTTCCAACTTCAGAGAGGGATCTCTCTATTAGATTTAGCTATGTTTCAAATTTCAAATATTAGGCTAGGTAAATAAATAGGTTGGGTTTTGTTGTCAAAGTTTTTTTTCCGAATTGGTTGAGACAGTCTACACATCCATTGGGCTATGGGGTCTCTGTTTTGATAAAATATGAAATACAAAACAGAAATGCAAAGGGAAAACTTTCGCAGGGCGAGATAATATAACCACTGGATCTTTTAATAGCTTAAATGATGAACAACGGAAAAGATGAGAAAGATAATTTTAGTAAAGAAGCAGTTAAGAATTTCTTTATTGAACACACCAGAAGATAGAACACTAAAATCTTTCGAGTCAGAAACAGGGTATACGAGATAAATCCTGCAACATTCGTTACTCTTAAAGATTAGATGTAGAATACAGTATGATAACAGAATGATAATAAAATTCAACTTAGAGAGAAAAATGTCACCAGGGAGTACACGCAAGAATCTTATAAAAGAGCCTCCTTTTATTAATGGAAGATATCTTCAAAAATATTACAGTCTGATAGCGTCAGGGTTTGAAGATCAACAACCCTCAATACCTCAAAAAGTGAAGTATTTATAACTCAAATTACAAATGTTCCTATCATAAATGACCAGGACGTGTTGAATCTATTTTTATCCTAACTAATTTAACAAATTTCCTAAATCTAGGAACTGCTTGATGACATGGTATAACTACACGCTGATTTCTGGGTAGACCGTTGATGAAGCCTCTACACGACCTCATCTAACTGGACGAATGAATAGACTGGGGACATCTCATCTGCTAATTGATCAGATTGTAGAGGTCCTCCCATCTAAGATGATTGGGCACATTGACTTTGAGTAGCCTTTGATACACTTCGTCCATTTATGTGTACTTGGCGAATGTGGGCTTGGTGAGGAAGATGTATCGAATCTCGTGTTGGATGTTGATGTCCCACTAAAGGGAATCCAGAAATGCCTTGCATGTGATGCTCCCTTGAATCCCTGCAAACTTTGAACTGTCCTTAGACACCTCATCTAATATATTCTTGTAATCTGGGAGTGTCATCAGTTTATCATTAATAACCTTCAGACCAAGTAGACCTTTCTACTGGAGAGCCTCAATCTTATTGAAGAACCTTTGTACCCCCTGGTCCATGGCCTGAACCTTTTCTTCTAGCTGAAGTATTAGTCCTCTCTTGGTCAAAACTCTTTTGACCTCAAGGATGGTCTCTCTTCTATCTTCAATCTTTAGCTCTTCCAACTCTTCCCTGGTCTTAGAATTGAGGAACTTGATGATCTCGTTTGCTTGTGTTGGCCTATCTCCCAATTCTACTCTGATCTTCTCGATGGCTTGTTTTCTCCTCTGGACCAACTCATTATGCTCAAACATGATATGGATCATGGGCCATATATCATTCATGGACTTAGTGATGTTTGTTCATACACTCTCTTTAACCTCTGAAAATGTCTTTCCTGCCATTGTTTGTTTCCAGAGATGTTGTAGCTCCTGCTTGAGCTGCTCTGTCACCTTCTTTTCCTTGGATAGGCTGGTCTGGAAGGAATATTTGAGTTCCTACAGGTTCTCAATCTCCTTTTTTAGCCTGTTGATCTCTGTCTTCTGCAGGTTCATCTTTTCCATGGACTCAGCCAGATCGGTTGTCTTCTCCTGAGATGTCAATGGAGTCGTGGATGGGATTGTTGTCACTGACGTTGTGCTCACTCCTACAATTGGGATAGCACTCAATGGAATGACTTCCATTGGCTTCAGTTTCTCTTTCTCTTTTAACAGTTTCTCCATCTCAGCTTCCATTTGTTTAAGCTGTGCGTTCTGCTCCATGAGCAGCTTTAGCATTTCATCCTTCTCGCCTTCTTTATCTGCTATCTCCTTTGCCTGTGAATCCTCTGTGGGCGGGAGCTTCAGTTGTTTCCTCAAGAATTCTATATCAGCATTCTTCTTCTTTATCATTTCCTCTGCTTCTTTCACGTTTGAAGGATCATAACCGATCTTGAGGACCAACTCCTCCAAAGTTTTGATCATATTGTTCTTTTCAAAGGACGATATCTTCTCCATCTTTAATTGTGTTTGAACATTGTTTAGGCACACCTAAAATTTCGACGCAGTAGTAGAAGCATGTGCCAGAGTGTAGAAAACCATTTCCCCTGTCCTCTTGTGTAGATCCATATGATCGGCTGGGTGCACATCCTTCGTCTAGAATTCGAATGTGGCCCTTTTATAATCAGTGATCACCTTGGGGTCTGGTACCTGTTCCTAGAGGAAGGCCATGTGCATTATACCCTTTTATGTGTCAAATCCAGATAGCAACCTATGTTGCGTTGTCGACGTCTGCTTCCAGAACTGAGCACAAGAACTACTGGTAAGGGTCTGGTTCCTTTTCTTGATCAGCTTGTACTTCTCGAAAATTCTCAGCTTGAGCCCAGTCTTGTCTGGCTGAGTGTTCAATGGGGAATCTGTGGATTTCTTCGGCAATGTTGGGGTGATGTCCTTATGGAGGCTCGAACCGAAGGGTGGGATAACAAACTTGGTCACTGTGGTAAGAAGGGATTATTTTTCCCCAGTCAGGCCAGGGACTGAGGAAGTCTTAGGCCTCTTAGTATGCAGCTAGAATTCCTCAGAAGACACCTCAGTGACAGACGGGGATAAATCCTGCCTCGGCCTCTTCTCTTTTGGGAACTATGGTGTGGTCATTGGTGGCACATTGGTCGGGGGAACCTGCTGTTCCACTTTGACCAATGTGTTAGGCTCCCACACTGTCTGATTTGCAAATTTTTCCACCTCAAGCCTAGCTTTTTGAACATATGGGATGTTCTTGTTCTTCACCCTCATCTATGAGATGATTCCATAAGGATCATAGCTCCATGGGAAGGTCATGAAGAGCTTCATTTCTCTCAGCATCTGGTCTACTTCTTCCCCAGCGCCACTATTGTTGTAGATGAAGGAGCCAATCTACCCCTTGATTCTAAGTTGCTGCTTTTTATTCAATGATACAAAATGGATATAATCTAAATTTATAATTTGCCTTATATATTCTAGAGCAAAGATTCTGACAGGAAAATATTTGGGCAGCTTATACGGTGCCAACTCACACCCGTATACTCTGATATCTGTATAATTTTGATATAAGTACCAATCCCTGGTCTTTGTGTTGTCTGAGAGATGCAGGATTCTCTGGACTTCGTCGTTTATTCGAGGCTTGGGCCTGCCGCTCAGCATACTTACCACTAGGTGGTATAATTGATTGATGAACCCCTTAAAGTTGTACTCGTTGGAGTTGTTCTTGAGTAAGGAAGTCGATGCTGTGACTGCCTGAGGTTTACCATCTTCATCCATCTTCTGCATGAAAAGGTAAATTTATCCGCCTGGAAGAAAAATGAACAAGTAGGCTAGTATCGATGAATATCTGAACATGCCTTCCATGCCAAAATTCACGAACTGTTCATGAATATTGTCTGCCAAGAATGTGCTGAAATCAAACTGGGTGGTGGGCTTTTCATCAGTGGAGAAAATGGATAGAAAACCCAGAATGGGCTCATCTACCCACTGATCAAAATAGTATCCCAACAGAGTGCAAAGGGATGAGATGACTTGGTTAACCTTAGTAGAGAACATGGAAGAGGGATAAGGGGGATTTTTGGAGGGGAATTGAGCGGATGTGGGAAGGAAAAGCTCGAATATTTGAGCTCTTTGGGGAAAAGTCATTTTTTGGTACAACTTTGTCAGGATTTCGAGGTTGAAGGGAGACGCAGAGTCAGCTTGGGGGATTTGCATCATCTGGTTTATGGAATCGGGCGTGACGAGGAAAAGGATCTCTCCAGACGAGGAGATGACGACTCTCTGCTCGGGGATATAATAGGCTTGACACTTGAGAGCAAATTCGGGAAAATGGTGGATCTGAGGGAAAAGTTAGAGGGGTAAATTGTACTTCCATAGTCCAATTTCATCACTCTAGTCCAAGAAAACTTCCCTGAGCCATGACTGGAGGTCTGAGAAATCAAAGTCACATTTTTTATATGCGATCAACCGGTCTTTGTCGACCAGTGGGATCCTGGCCAGGTTGACAGGAGGCAGGAGAAACAGATTCTCCTCTCCTTCTGCTTGTTTGGATTTTGGCGCCATTTCTGCAACAGTACCTATAATAAAACACAACGTTAGTGGGGACGACTGACTGCAGATGAGGGCGACTGATTGTAATGGAGGAGTAAGTAGTGAATTTCTCTGGTGCGATGGGTGAATAGCGAAGGTAAGGGGAATAACGGTAGTTTTAATTAAACTGTGGTCGGTTAGATGCGAGAGACAGGTCAGCTAGATAACGGATAGGCTATCCAGTAATAAATGGCCAATGGATCATTTGAGGGTGAGATGGCGGGTGACAGTGACTGAGGGATACATACGGGTGACGTGGCGGCTATCGATTGGAGGTAAAAGTCATAGTAAGGGTCTTGCCATGATCGAATGGGGGGGAAGGACTGACAGCAGTTATGGGACATGACCCGTTCGGAAAAGGTGGAAGGTGATGTCCCGAGGTGACAGAGGTCTGTCAGATAGCATATGGTGATGGAACTCGGGGCCATTAAAATGATGCCACGTATACAGAAGGGCTCGCCAGAGGGAAGATTCCATTCTGGACCCCCCCCCGATTAAAAGCAGATCATCCCAGGGGGTCTGAAATCCGTTTTGGGCCATTGATCTACGTGCCTGATCCCTGGTCGCAGATCTTTGCGCGCCTTTTATCACTCATTCTGAACCCCGCCCCCCTCTATTAAAGGAAGAACAGATGGGGGGGTCCAGAATCCAATATTGACCGTTGATTTGAGCGCTCGATCCAAAGTCGTCCAGATGTGCGCAAGTCTTATCATCGATTCTGGACCCCCCCCCGGGTTAAAAGTAGATCAATCGGGGGGGTCCGGAATGCTCTGTATACCGTAGATCTGGGCATGATGATCAAGACCATTGAAATGTGCAGGGAGCATAAGTGAGGAGCAGTAAACACATGCGCTGGGAAAAACTTAGGATAAACGCTTTTTTATGGGTTTTTCCAAGGTTTTCCAAGTAGACACCGCCAAGGGGTTAGGCAAACGGTTTTTTTTCTTTTTTAAACATCTGAAAACATGGTGCCCCTCTTAAATCAAACTGGTTCTTATTGAAATGAAGCAACAATGAAATTAACCTATGTTCTAACCTAGTTTCCTATGATAGTTAACCCAGATTAGACTATTGGGTTAAGAATTTACTCTACCCTGGGGCTATCTGACCAAGATTAGATAGTGTGGCCAGATTTATTCACTAATCTACCTAGACACTTTGGCTAAGATTAAACTGTTTAGCCAAATTCATTCACTACCCTATCAACATCAATTTAAAAGGAACTTGGCCATGCTTGAAAGGTATGGACCAAGTTACTATTATTGCATGGGGCTTTTATTGAAATTCTTTTTATGCCCTCTTTTTCTTTTTCTTTTCTTTCTTTTTCTTTTTCTTTCTTTTTTTCTTTTTCTTTCCTTTTTCTTTTTCTTTATTTTTTCTTTTTCAAATTATTTGCAGAATGAAATATCATTTTCCAACAAAAACACTAGAGATAGATAATATCCCATTCACCAGTTGATCCTATAACTTATAAGATGATAACACATGGTCTGCATGGATGCCTCGAAGCAAGGGTTGGGGGCCATGCTAATGCAGGATGGAGTGATAGCTTATGCATCAAGGAAGTTGAAGAAACACAAAGAGTTATACATGACTCATGATTTAGAGTTGGCAGATGTAATGCTAGATCTGAAACTTTGGAGGCCCTATCTTGTGGGGCAAAACTTTGAGCTCAAAACGGACCATCAAAGTTTAAAACATCTCTTCACTCAAAGAGATATGAATGCTAGGCAAAGTAGATGGAGTGATTTTATGAGTGAGTAGGATTTTGGTATTGCATACATCAAGGGAAAGGAAAATGTGGTCATAGATGCCTTGAGTAGGAGACCACGTATCTTCTCCTTCGTAATCTTAAAGGTCAATCTGAGGGAACATGTGTTCACAAAACTCCCAGGAGATAGTTGGTATTTAAAGGTTACTTCAAACCTCTAGAGCGAGAGGCAGTTAGATCCAAAGTATGAAGGATATAGTCTAGAAATAGATGGACTATTAAGATATCAAGGAAGGATGTAGATCCCTGAGAATGGGGATATTCGAAGCATCATACTGAAGGAAGCCCATAGAGCACTTTATTGTGCGCATCCAGGTGTGAAGAAGATGTACGCAGATATGAAGAATCTCTTCTTCTGGGTAGGCATGAAGCACGATGTAGTCCATTTCGTTGCCAAATGATCAGGAGCTCAGGACCAAGTGTCGTAAAATTGCTCAAAATTGAACTTGCTCAGAAATGGTTGAAGTTGGGATGACGGGATAGGTCTCGTCGATACGATCCTGTTGGCACGAACGGCACGCAAAACCGACTCTGCATGACAAAGTTATCTCAGTCAGAAATTTCTTATTTCATTATGAAAACAAAAAAATATATATAATGAAATTATAAAAAGAAAAATTAAAAAAAAAACTATATACAATGGGTTTTAATACCAAAACATGTCGTGGGCGCGTTGGCCGCCACTTGGCATCAATATATGTATATAGTTTTGGTTAAAAACCTTTGGTGGCGCGAAGCACCTTGCATTATATTCAAACTCTTATTTTAACCGCGCAAAACAAATAGAGCAGACAGGATTCGACCATGGGTCGACCACATGACAGCCCCGCGTCCTTACCACACGGGCTAGTGCTATTACTTGCAATGGAAAGCGCATTTTTTATTTATGAATTGCACACATGTTTGGAGGGGCGTAAAAGAGGGGGCCAGCCCCTAAGGACCAGCCCCCGTTGTGCACAAGACCACGGGCTATAACCGTGGCTTTAACCTATTGGATGCGGATTTTTTATACACCCGGTTAACTGCCACCGTTGCATTCACATTTACATTGCTTAACCGTTAGGTGCCACGGTTGGCAAACGTGGTTTACAAACCATTGAAGTCGGCGGGTTAGTTGGAGGCCATGTGATCGAATCAACCATTGACGTTAAATGCTAATGGTTGGAGCATTTTGGGCGGAGTCCGCCTTTTTTGGCATTTGGCTATTTTTAGCGAGGCTAACTCGAGCTATTGCGAATTTAGTGGAGAAAAGGAGGAGGAATCAGTTATTGCCATATCTTTGGCTAGGGAAAACCATTCTTGACGAAATTTTGATGGATTTTGGGTCTCTTCGACCTTCTGGAGCCAATGGAGCAGGTTTTAGAGCCATATGAGGTCATTTGCAGGTGATTTTACTTCGTGGAAGTTCCAGGATCCATAAGGGCCAAATCAGTTTGGGAGTTGCATTGGGATTTGTGCAGCCAGTGAATGTGGAACGAAGGTCACTCCTGAAGTTTATCAGAATTCTGAATCTATTTCTACAGCTCGTTTTTCCTGTTGAGTCATTCTTCTCATTGTTTAGCTTCAGGGAATCTTTCAGGGCCACCAGGGCCATTTCAGTGCTTGAGCTGTTTGGAGGCTCTGTTCATCCATTTTTGGTGATTCAAAAGCCTATGTC
>JZKD02S0456235.1:1703289-1736018 GCA_000966675.3 Picea glauca | reverse complement strand
AGGGGGATTTGAGAGAGGAGGATAAGGAAAAAGGGGAGGACTTTGAAGAGGATCTCATTTTTGTTTGAAGATTTTTGAATTTCTGAAAGATAGAGGAGGATGAGGAAATTTGAAGAATTATTTTTGGGGAACTCTCACAGGGCACTGTTGTTGCTGGAAATTTTGGGCTCGAGGGCCAGGAAACCACAAGGATTCCTGGATCTAGGGATCCAGATAGGATTTTCTGAGTTGGTTGGGAGGTTAATATTTACTTTGGGCAAGAACAAGAACAAGATCAGACATAAAAGTGACTAGATAAACCAACTTGTAGGTGGAGGTATGTATGTGTTGTTTTTATCATTATTTTGTTGTTGTTGTTGATATTATTATGTTGTTATCATTATTATGTTATTACTCTCTATTCTTGGTTTATTCCAAGTATAATAAAATCATAAAATAAATTCTAAACTAAATTTTAGAAAACATTTTAATTAGTTTGAGTCTTGAAAATAACCAGTCTCTACATATGGTATCAAAGCCCGGTTTCAAAACTGAAATCTGGTCTTGACCACTCACAACACTGGTATTTTCTCTTTTTCATCTGCAATCCAATTTGGGTTGTTACAAGACAATTCATAAAAAAAAAATTGTAAAAAAAAATTAAAAAAAAATCAGAAAGTTATGTAGTAATCTTACAGGAATCCATATGTGTGCTCAAGTTTTTGACTTCCTTCAATGGAAAACTCCTTATATTGAATTTCATAAAGTAAAAACTTATCACATGGAACGTGGATGCTCCATTTTTGAAATGATTCAACTACCACCTAGGCTATCCAGGTCAAGGGACTGCCCCCTAGATTTTGATGTCGATATAAAATAGTACCTAAATATATTGTTATTCCCATGGTAATAGTAGGAGTTCCAAAACCCCACTCCCAACCAAAATTATCTTGTATCCAAACAAGAACACTATTGGAAACAAGATCACCAATGTTAATTGATAAATAAAACCAATAAAAAAAATAAAAATAAAAATAAAAAAAACTTTTTTTTTCTACATCATCTGTCTCATCAAATTGGTCTGCTCCAAACTTGAGGCATATACAGCCACTTGAGAAATACCAAGAGTGGATACAACCTTGTTTTTTGTCCCTCTATTATTCCCATCCCCACTAACTTCAAAAAAATATGTCCACCATGATGAACAACTAGAATCTTAAGATCTTCTACACATGTTATCCCATCCTCGTAGAAGTTGTCACCAGTGGAGATGATGAAATATACATTCAGATCCTCTTCCATCCTCCCATATATTACAAATTTATACAATGAACTCAATGTAATGCATATATGGAATAAATAATAGGTAAGTGAAGCCAAATATCATATAAAAAAATGAAGGTTTTAAAATCATTCTCGATATGCCACCAGGGATTGGTTGTAGAGCCATTTTCTTCCCCAGTCTCCAACTTCTAATAAATTGAGAGACCCATCAAAAAATTTTGTTACAAGCTATCCACATGATAAGAACAAGCACAGTAACAGGGCAATTACATCAATCTAGGACTCAAATTTCATTATTAATGTTGATAACATCTTCCTTCATGCAATTTTGTTTTTGGTCGGATTCTCCCAGGCACAAAATCCCTTGGAGAACAAATAATTTGATGAATTAACTATGGGAAGAATCAAAAATGGAATTTCTTATTTGTAGAAGTTGGTATCTACCTCAAAGAATTCATTTTTTTTTTATTCTGAATGATTGATTAATAATTATTTCTGAATTTTGGAAGCTGTTTGGTGAGGCAAAATTCTTGTTTTAACTTGGGAAGGCATCCAAAAAGCATGAAAATATCAGTGAAGAATCTGTAAGGGGCTTGATCGTAAATATTCCTATCTGTATATAAGACACAAACTCCTTAAAGTGTGGTCCAACATAGGATTCAACTACAAGGATAATAACTTATAGCATGGGTTACGTTAATGAAAATATGGTCAGTGAGCAGGAGATATGAGGAAGGAAAAACTAATAACTCTTCCATCATATCTAGTAACTAACGAGAAAGTAATGAAATTGACTTGTGAATATACACAATGATATGTAAGATCTCTTTTTGCAAGAACCTACTATTTCTTTGGTTTGTTCAAAAACTACATTAAATGTATCTCTAGCTTCCCATTGTTCAAGAGTCTATCCAACATAAGCTACTACATTCAAACCTTGAGACAGTGTGTAACATACCCACCTTTCCCCATTAAATTACTCTCCATAGGGGTGGGGCATAATAATTTTTTTTTTCCTTAAGTATCTCATCTCGAATCATTTCTTTGAGATGATCTATTCTCTCCCACTTACCCATAGATTTATAACGACTCCTACCAGACACAAATCCAACCCTTATTTTATATCTTACAGCTTCCCAAAGTTATTTGGGGTTCATTAGTGAGGACCATGTGGCTTCATCTCAATCGTGCCATCTCTAGGTTCCTACTTCCCACAGGGAAGGTCCATCCATTAGTCTATCTAAAGACTGAATTAACCCTCGTCTAACACACCAGTTAGCGGGGAAGTCGGCGTTTGGATTTTTTTAACTACTCTAACCCACAATTATCCAAAAGAGAAAACTTTGACTCATAGATTGGGCCATTTAGAAGGGTCCCAAAGGATCTAGATATACATGGTCCAGATCACTTCACTACTTTGGGTGTCGAAGGTTTTGGCCACTCCAACTCACAATTCTCCCAAGGCGTGAACTCCGAACTCATAGATCAAATGGTTGAGAAAGATCTTGAAGGTTCCATAGAACCATGGTCTAGATCACTTTGTGACTTTAGGCTTCATAAGACTTAGTCATGCTAACACGCGATTCTCCCGATGCACGAAATCCAAACTCATATATCGGACGGTTGATGTGGGTCCCAATAGATCCTTGGGTCTATAGTCCGGATAACATCGTGACTTCAGGTTTCCAATGGTTTTAGGGGTTAACTCTCATTTTATTTCCCATGGCCAATGGACATGACAACCCTTGGTTTCCTCCTAATGGGTCTCATTTGTTCATCTTTCAAACAAGGAAATATCTATCTCCCCTTCTAAGACCTTCGCATTACCATTTTCCTGAGCTTTATACTGAATGGGTTAGGGACTTGGGACTGGAAACTGACATGATAAGGGGCTCTGGGAGAGGTATCATGTTCATACGGATGGTTAAAATTCGACACGATGTCTCATATCTCAACCGTTTAACGTCTTACACCCCGAAAAACCTCTGAAGTTAAGCTGGGCATATAGTCTATTGGTGGAAACTGTGAATTCACAAGGATATAGAAGCATACACATAACGTAGCCATTCCACACAAAAAACATTTATAAATGAAGCTATATGTGTGTGTGTGTGTGTGTGTGTGTGTGTAAAACCAAGTAATCATGCATCATTCTAATTCACCCATTAAAGCATGGAAAAGACTTATTAGAACCAGACAATGTGAAGAAACTACTGGAAGGGGTGCCCATTTCCACCCAACTGTAGGCTCAGTCACTCCAAATAGATTTACCAATAGCCACCCTCGAGCTGGACCACGATGCTCTGCAACACTACCTTTTCTTCTCACTCAGCCACAATAGGGACAAAGGTTACTCTCATGTTCCCGCAGGATCTTGGAAATGGTTTACATGATACCAAGCAAGGAGGACTAGCCTCATTTATCAGCTTGTATCCAAACCTTCTCTGCCATTTCCTATATCCAAAACGCTTATTTTTCTAATGTTCCTTGAATCCCTGAGATTCACTTCCCGCCTTTGTTCTCTTCATGGGCGTGTTTTTCATCTACCCACCACACCTTCATTTCTCACCTATTTCAGCAAGGTCATGTGTGGCTTGAATTCCTAGTCCACAGTTTGGAAGCCTTACAGATGATTTTTATGCCCCATCCCTTAATTAAATCTTGAGGAGGTCTTTCCACCCACCAACCTGACTGTAATTCATTTCTGGGTCAGAGGATGGTTCTGGTCCTGAGAAATTAAATCCAGTAAGGATTGGTTTGGTGAAGGGTAACAAAACCATTCATGTTCCACTTCACCTTCTCTTCGTGTAGCATTTGTGGTCTTTCCAATTACACCCCCCTCTAGTGTTCATGCAACACTTTCCCATTTTATTAGTAATTAATTAGGTTAACATTCATTTACCTTTCCAAACAAAGGTCCATCGAATAAATATTCACACATTTAATGTTTTCCATAGTCCCTTGGCCATTTATAGTTATATTTACAAGTTGGGCGAAACAGGGTGTTACAATTCCCTCCCCATTAAGGGAACATCGTCCTTGATGTTCTATCTATTAACATATCTCATATGTGCATAAGTGAACAAAAATGAATATGTCTGTCTCATAGCATCCTCCATTTCCCACGTGGCCTCATTTGGGCCAAAGTGTTTCCATTGCACCTTGACCTGTGCAATGGTTCAGTTCCTGACTGGGGTTTCCTTCCTATATAGTATGCATTGAGGTTCTGGAAGGAATTCTCCTTCTAGTTCCACCTCGATCATAGACTAGTCAATTATATGTTTAGAATCATGTACATATTTCTTCAACAATGAAGCATGGAAAACATTATGTGCTTTTACTGTGGGAGGGAGTGCTAGCCTATAGTCTACAGGTCCCACTCTATCTAGAACTTCAAAGGGTCCACAATACCGAGGTGCCAACTTGGCACAAACTCCCATCTGCAGGGAACTCTTCCTAGTCCTAAATATGAGATAGACGTGGTCTTCCATTTGGAATTCTATGGGGGTTCTCTTTCTGTCGACGTAACTTTTATGTCTATTCTGAGCAATTTTCAGATTTTTCTTTATCTGAACCACTTGTTGTTCCATTTCCTTCAACATTTCAGGTCCAATTGTAATTATATCCATGGGCTTACTCCATCTAAATGGATTATTTCATATCCTACCATAGAGGACTTCGAAAGAGCTCATATTTAATGATTCTTGGTAACTGTTGTTGTAGGAAAATTCCACCAGGGTCAGGTAATATTCCCACCTTTTAGGTTGATGCATTACATGCATCCTTAATACGACTTCTAATATTTGGTTCACTCTTTCCGTCCGTCCATCGGTTTGAGGATGATAGGTTGTGCTAAACAATAATTTGGTCTCCAAACAAGCCATCCAGGATTTCCAAAAGTTTGAAGTAAACTTTGTGCATTTGTCAGACATGATCTCCTTAGATATGCCATGTAATCTGAATATCTCCTTTATGAATATATTTGGCAATATCTACTACCTTGTAAATCGATTTGACGGGAATAAAATGATCAGACTTGCTCAATTTATCCACCACTACCATGAAGGCATCATTCTTCCTGACCGATGCTGGTAATCCGATGGGAAATGCATGGAGATGGTCTTCCATTTCCATTCTGGGATTGGTAGAGGTTTTAATAAACCTACTGGGTGTCGATGTTTTGCTTTAACCTACTAGCATTCTAGACATTTAGATAAATACTCATTTATGTATTTCTTCAAACCAAGCCAATAGAATTGTTTCCTAGTGGTTGTGACTATGGCGGCCAACTCCAGATCATGGGTCACATAGTTGACTTCATGCTCATTCAATTTTCAAGATTCATAGAAAAATATGCTTCCTTCTTGCATAAGGACTCCTCCAATTCCTTCCTTGCAGGCATTTGTGCATATTAGGAAGTCATTATCGGGATCGACGATCCTCAACATGGGCGCATGAGTGAGAAAGTCTTTTAGTGACTGAAACCTTTCTTCACATTTCGATGTCCAAATGAATTTAACCCCCTTTGTAATGTCCCCTGGCCACCCATAGGCCAGGGAATGCCACTCCAGAGAAATATCTCATGCTCTGACACGAGTTGGTAACATCCCCATCCTTAAACAAGACAGGCCATGCTACTCTAGGGAATTCTTTCATTCTCTTACTGTGGAACATATGGTAACATACCTAGTAATCAATTGACCTATGCCACATAAATTTTCTCTTCAAAATGCATGCAACTTAAACATATACATACAACGCTCTTGTGAAAGATTTACATATAAACATAAACAAACAATCACATTCTATAATATATGATTTCATACAAGAATAACAGTAACCATAGATATGCAGCATATATAGGAAAATACCCATAAACATACAGCCAATTATAATCACATATATGATAAAATGTAACATAAGCACATAAATAACAGTGCAACATATAATTTTAGCATATGATTGGTACTTACCTTGGAAATATTGTCACGAACTGTGTACAGACCATCCATGAACCTCCCAGACTTAGACTACACTGTTCATCACTCTCAACAGTGAGTCAACCCCGAGTTGGGACTGAACTCCACCCAGGTAAAGGGTTCCTAACTAGGCTAAGGCTCATGGACAATAGGAAAGACTCTGTCTCAGGTGATCACTCAACTAACAACCTACAAACTCTCATTCCCCACATGCCTGTCCCACCAAAGGAAGTGTGCCCCTTCTTTGATCAACAGTCCCTCGGTTTCCCCACTTCCCTTCCAGAGCTTCAACAACAGGCCAGACCAGAAGTATTAGAGCACTGTAGCTACAGTTTAGCACCTTCAAGAATCAATCCCCAACAATTCTCTCTCTCGAATAATTGCTCACAAGACTGACAACCCACTTATTCAATCCCACTCCAAGCTAACCAAGTACACCAATCGAAAAATGTTATGGAAACAGGATCAGATATGGTGAAATGGATGTCTCAAGGATAACTGATTGCATGAGTGAAAATAGTCATGGAATCATTGACTGGATAACTGAGTGAAGGAAGGAATCATCGTGAAAACTGATCGTGAAAGTGATGGTGAGAATGATGGTCAAGCTACTGGTAAGAAATCCCTGTGAAAAAGTGACCAAATGAGCTAAGTCCCCATGATATGAATGCATGTCCCCAACTTGAAACTTGTCATACTGGTAGTTACTTTGGTCCACTTTTCCCCAACTTGAGAACTTAGGATAAAATAATTATCCATACTTTATGTTTATATTCCTTTTTGGCTTAAGCTCTCTAGATTATCCATTCCCTTAACTTTTGGCCCTCCCTTTCCCTATTTGGTGAAGTTCGTTCCCCCATCTCTTTTATCATGGTCGGTCTGCACCCAGGGATGTATTTTATATTAATCATGAGTCATGTACAAAATAGACGCATTGGCATTTAACATCTAGGCATTCAAGCCTAATACCAAAACATAAGCATCCCAACTTATAATAACTAGATCACCAACCTATAACACATATCATATACACGAGGCTCATTGTCCTCCATACTGTGCGCACTTTAGTTACTACGCACGGTATCCAGGAATGTGCACACTACATCATTTTACTGCGTATTTCATGCATGCACTATGCCATGGGAAGTGCATTACAAAATGATGTCAAAACAACTCACCAACTTAAGTACACTTATATTACATTTACAATTGGGTTCAGCTGAGGAATATTACAATCCCCTCCCCTTATTTATGCGATGTCCTCAGTGCATCATACACCCATATACAAGAAAATCTTCAAAAAGATGTGGGTATTCTATCTACATTGCATCCTCATGCTCCCAAGTAGCATCCTTAGGACCATACCAGTTCCATTGAACCTTTACAAGCCCTATGGCTCGGTTCCATATCTGCTGACTTTCCAGTCCAAAATGTGCACTGGATGCACTTGAAAAGTGCCTTCTTGCTCCACCTGAATCACATTCCAATCAATAACATGATTAGCATCAGGTATATATTTCTTTATCAATTATACATGGAATACATTATGAACAGACATAGATGTAGGCAATGCAATCATATAACAACTGGACCAATCCTCTCTAGGATTTCAAATGGCCCACAAAATCTAACTGCCAACTTGGCGCAGCTTCCCAGCTTTTACTTTAAAGAAAACATGATCACCCACTTTGAATTCTTTGTGGGTTCTATTCTTATCGGCATAACTTTTCTGTCTGTCTTGGGCATCTTTTAAATTCCTCTTAATTTTAATCATTTGGTCCTCCATCTCCTTGAGAAACTTTGGCCCTACTACTGTCCTATCAGCTAGATTATCCCAACTCACTGGATTATTGCACTTTCTATTGTAAAGTGCTTCAAATGGGCTCATCTCCATCGATGCCCGATACCCATTTTTGTAAGCGAATTCTACCAAGTGTAGGTAGTCTTCCCATTTCGATGGTTTTTCCATCACATACATTCTCAGTATATCTTCTATCACTTTGTTCACCCTCTTTGTTTGTCCATCAGACTCGGGATGATAAGTTGTACTAAAGTTTCGATTCATTCTGAATCCTTTGAACAATCCTTTCCAGAAATTTGAGGTGAATCCTGTGCAATCATGCCACTTCCTTCATGAAAATATCAACAACATTTGCTTCTTCCTTGTGAGTAGTTTTTAGTGGAATAAAATGGGCATCTTTCGTAAACTTGTCCACCACCACCATGATCGAATCATGCAGCTTTCCTGTTCTAAGCAATCCCATAATAAAATCCATTGTTACCACTTCCCACTTCCATTCAGGAATGGGGAAAGTTTGCAACAACCCTATTGGGTGCCTATTCTCAACTTTAACTTTCTAGAATTCCATATATCTAGTGATGCATTCAGCGATATCTCTCTTCATACCTGGCCAAAAGTAATGGATTTTGATCACTGCCATGGTTTTTTGATATCCAAGGTGCCCTGCATAAGGAACATTATGAATTTCTTGCAAAATCATACGTTTCAAGTCCTGGACTTTTGGAACAAAGTTTTTGTTCTTGTACAACAGTATTCCATCTATTCCCAATTTATAATTATCCACCTTTTCTGGCATCTTACCCTATTGTAGTATTGCTACCAATTCTCTGTATTGCAGATATGCATTTGTAGCCTCCGGAATTTTTCTTTTAATATTAGTCTAATACATGGTAATGGTTGTATCATGTAATTCATGCACCTTCTTGCTGATTGCATCAACCACTTTATTCTCTTTCCCCTTGATATGTTGTATATCAAAGTAATATTCGATTAGAAATTCTAACCATCTTGTTTGCCTAGAATTTAGATTTTTCTGATCAAATAAACATTTCAGACCATTGTGGTCTATTCTTATCTCAAACCTCTTTCCCATGAGGTAGTGTCTCCATTTCCTCAAGGCATGCACTATGGCTTCCAACTCCAAATCATGAGTGGCATAGTTTCCTTCATGATCCTTCAACTTCCTTGATTCGTAACATATGAAAAACCCATTTTGACTGAGGAATCCACCAAGTCCTTCATTACATGCATTGGTGCATACAATGAAGTCTTCATCTAGGTCTACGATCTTTAATATTGGAGCACTTATCAATAATTTTTTCAAGTGTTGGAAACTCTTCTCGCAATCCAATGTCCAATGAAACTTCACTTCCTTCCTTTACAAGGAAGTGATTGGGTGTGCAATATTTTAGAATCCTTCAATAAATCTTTTGTAGTAGCCTACAAGACCCATGAATGATGTTACCTCTGTCCCATTATTCGGCGCTGACCATTCTTTAATGGCATCTACCTTCTCAGGATCCACTACTATCCCATCCTTTTAAATGATATGCCCTAAATAATGAATCTATTTCTGATAAAATGAGCACTTTCTCAATTTGGCATACAACTGATGTTTCCTTAATACTTGCAACACCATCCTCAAATGATGTTCATGCTCTTTCTCTGACTTGGAATATATAAGAATGTCATCCAAAAAGACAATGACAAACTTGTCCAAATATTCTCTGAAAACACCATTCATTAAGCACATGAAAACAACTAGTTCATTTGACAACCCAAATGGCACTACTGTGAGCTCATAATGACCATACCTTGTCTTGAAGGTGGTGTTGTTTATATATTCTTCTTTAATCATTAGTTTATGGTATCCTAATATGATATCTATCTTTGAAAATATCTTTGCATCCTTCAATTGATCAAAGAGGTCATCAATCCTTGGTAGAGGATACTTGTTCTTAAAAGTCACTTTATTCAACTTTCTGAATTCAATGCACAATCTTAGTGTTCCATATTTCTTTCTCATGAACAAGACTGGGGAACCCCAAGGTGACACACTTGGGAATATATACCCTTTCTTCAGAAGTTCTTCAAGCTGCATTTGCAACTCCTTCAATTCTAGTGTACTCATTCTGTAAGGAGTCTTTGATACTAGCGTTGCTCCGGGCATTAAATTTATAGAGAAATTAATGTCTCCCCTTAGGGGTAGTTCAGGTACCTCCTTGAACACATCTTCAAAATATTCTAGGACTGCATAATCCTCCAAATTTGGCATCGTATCTCTAGGTTTCTCCACCAAATGAGCTGCAATTATTTGACATCCTTTTATGTAACATTTCTTCAGCTGCAATGTTGAAGTTTCTCTAATGGTTATTGCCCTGGGAATTCCCTATAATTTCGTTAGTTTCCCTTCCTCATATAGGCAAGTAAATGCTTTGTTGTGATAGTCTAAGAGACTGTGATGTTGTTCCAACCAATCCATACCAATTAGATAGTCATAGGAACCTAAAGGAAAGATGATGAAATATGCCTTGGTGTTCATTCCATTCATGTATATGAGGCATGCCTTAACCATATCATTAACTTTTCTTCTGGCTCCTATAGGTAGCTGCACCAACTAGGATTTCCCATTCTTGATTTTTGGCAATTGCAAACTTTCCACCATCTTCGTGTTTATATAACTATGACTAGCTACTGAATCAATTAAAATAACAATGGTTTGGTTGTTGATCATACCTTCCACTTCAATCATGTGGGACTGATAATCTACTTGCTTATTGTCGAGGGCTGCATAAATCCTTGGCACATATCTGCCCATGTCCTCCATTGTTTCATCCTATTGTACATTGTGAAAAGCCCTACCTTTTTCACCTCTATGAGGACAATCTTTGAACCTATGATCTCCTTTACAACCCCAACATTGCATAAGTGGTTGCCTTGGACCTTGACTCCCTGTGTCAATTGTTCTAGGTTCTTTAGACATTTTTTGTCCTTGTGGATTATTTCTAAAGAATGGTGGCTTAGCTCCCTTCTTCCTCTAATCCATATTGAATTTCTTATTGTCTTCCCAAGCCTTTTGGAAATTTGGCCTTGCTTCCTATTGATCATATAGGCATTTATCTCTCCTTATGGTCTCTTCTAATGTCTTGGGATCATCATACTATATTTTGTCACTGATGAATGATGGAAATCCACTCAAATACCTTTGAATTTTGACTGTCTCATCCTTGATGAAAGAGGCATACTTCAGCAGTTCTAGAAACCTTCTCTCATATTCATCTATGGTCATACCTCCAAGCTTGAGTTCAAAGAACTCTTTCATTTTCTTGTCATAGTATCTCTTAGTCAAGTATTTCTTCTCAAAATTCTTCTTGAATTACCTCCAAGTAACACTTTTCTCTTTAATCTGTCACACCTGCACAATTTGATCCCACCACATGGAGGCCTTTCCTTTGAGTTGATAGATAGCAATTATACCTTCTGCATGAGAATAATAATTATGCAATTGAAAATACTTTATCATGCCCAACAACCATGTTTCTGCATCTTCATCCTTCTTGTGCTCGCCATCAAATGTAGGAGGTTTGATTTTGTTCATTTCTCCTCACAACTCATCCACCCTAGACCTATTATACCTTCTTACAAGGGATAGACTTGAGTTGTTTCCTGCTCTCTTATTAGAATGCCTTGGGGACTGATGGTGATGTCTAGTAACACTTTTTTCTTTTCTTTTCTCATTCAAAGGCTTGTGACTTCTAGATTTTCTTGAGCCACTCTCCTTAACCAATTTATTTTCTATTCTATTCAAGCTCTCCAATAACTTCATGTTGAATTCATCCTCCTACTCTTTGGCTCTCATAAGCCTTTCATTATCATCTTTATGGATTTGGACATCCTTCTACAAATTCTTAATGGTCTCAGCCATATTCATGTTTTCATTCCTTTCTTCTCCATGTCCGTTGGAGTTTGTTCCTTCAATGCCCAAATGGACATCCACCCCTCTACTCTCATCTTGCTGACTGTAATTCCCCTATGCTTCTTCCATTCCTATGAACTTCGAATTGGTATGAACTAATCTAGTTGTTGTTAATTAATGCAGTCGACCCCTCACTGGCATGCCCGCTTCCTCAAGACCTTATTCTCTCTTCGGCCCGAAGAACGCCAAAGTTCTTCTATTTCCCTATCGGGAAATCTACACCCACAGATTCTCACTCCTGCGCGATCCCCCTTTCTTGACTTATCGGAGGATCGGAACTCGTGGCTTCGCAAGTTCTCTGTTGATCACTGGGCTCCCAAATCTCCGAGACCCAATGGCATTTTTCAACGCTGAATTTCTCTCGCCTTATGGGGACTTCTGTCCTTATCACAGTTTCGCAACTCGCGATATCAACACTTCACTTTAACCACTCCCGACTCGCGGTGTGCCAAAACTTCGATGCGCACGTGCGAGTTGACCCTTCAATGATCTCTTAAATTGTCGGGACTTCGGACTTCACGGGATCGCGAATCCTAACACCAAATATTCAGGACTTCTCACAGCAAGGTCCCGATGACTACGTACCACATGTACTCCACTAACATTGACTATGGCCCACATGACCCTCCGTCGGGATATCACGTCTCACGATATCGCAATTCTCATCACGAACTTTTGGAACTTCACCTTGCGAGTCCCCGATACATGATT
Organism: Picea glauca; assembly: GCA_000966675.3. Taxonomy (NCBI): domain Eukaryota; kingdom Viridiplantae; phylum Streptophyta; class Pinopsida; order Pinales; family Pinaceae; genus Picea; species Picea glauca. The sequence goes on along the minus strand of JZKD02S0456235.1, from coordinate 1,723,288 downwards.
CTACGTGTAGATCCGACGGCTCCGGTGGCCTGGATCAATGGCTCTGCCCCTCCTGAGCTTCGAACCTTCAGACGTTCGCGTCGTAATCTCCTTGCACCTCCGCAAGATCCAATGTCCCACGAAACTTCGTGAAATCTCCATGAAGGATTTTGATCGTCCGTTCTTCCTTATGCAATCCACAAAATTAACAAAGTGTCCCCCTATGAGACTTGTTTGCCTGCTCGCCAACCTGCAACGCTTCCTCTCAGACTTTCCATGGAATCTTCCCTGCACTTACCCTTCAGTGAATTCGAAGTTCTATTCCTCCTAAGCTGCCCTGCAATTCTCAATTACTTAGAAGGAACTTTGCACGTACTCCTTGCGGCAAATCTTCAACCTTGTCTAAGTGTTGAAGTCGCTTGACTCTGCGCACTCTTGCAGCAGCAGTATTTCAAAGATTTTCTCAGGTTCGCAACCCTGAGGCTTTTCCTTGGCCTGCACACTCCTTGAACGGCACTGTGCCTAACCGCACCTTCGAGAAAATGAGAACAAAAGCTATCTCTAATTGAACCCTTCTGTCGACGCACTCCTTGCGGACAAATTCAACTGCACTCCTTGCAGGAATCCTCTGGCTCAATTAGAGAAACAATTGAAACTCATTCACTCACCCTCTCAGACTTCAGTTCATACATGAAATCACATACACAACATATAAAGGCAAATGCATGACAGGAAGCCAATATTCATGAGCATAACATCAATACACAGAGAAAACAACACAAGCCATGAATTTGAATCAAAGCTTTATTCTATTAATTCAATATCTGTACATGGGTGTTCTTCATACACAGCTCTCTGCTCGCTCTTCTCTTCTTCTTGGGTTGATTGATAATGTTACAACGTACAAAATGAGGGTGTCTATATCTGTTTTCCCTCTTGGACTCTAAAGCTATCAAATCTATAATTAAATTCCTATCTAACTACATTAACTATATTAAATGTTGACTATCTACCTAAGGACGAGAGCTATCCGCTCAAGGTCCAATACAATATACAAGTGTGCCATCTCTTAAATGATTCATTTAAGATCTACGCAACAATTTCGAAGCATTTTCAAAAATGTGTGTTGGCTTGTCCAGCTGTCCTCCGCTTCCGCGCTAGCTCGCTTGATGAGTTGGCGATGCTCCTGCATCATACTCCTCGGCTTGAAAAATTTCATGGGCTCCTGTCCATGAGCTCCTGCACAGTCTATCCATGCTTCTGTATTTCCACTTCAGTCACCCAGCGGGCATCTTCCACTGGGTGGCCCTTCCATTTGACCAAATACTCGAAGTATTCCTTGTGACTGGTCTTCTTACTCACTGGCTTGTCCAGTATGCATTCCATCTGCGGCTTTACTGCTATTGACATCTGCTTCATCCACTGGATCACTGGCTCCTCAGTTCTAGTCTCTGCTTCTCCAGTCCTATATGGGTATAAATCTGGGATATTGAATATCAGAGATATTCCAATGCCATCCAGCAACTCGATTTCATAAGCGTTTTCTCCGAATTTTCTCAAGACCTTGCATGGTCCGATTTTCTTCATTTTTAACTTGTTGTATGTTCCTCTCGGGAACCTTTCCTTCCTTAAGTGTGCCAGAACCAGATCATCAACTTTGAAATGAAGTTGTCTCCGATGCTGATCTGCTATGCGCTTGTATTCCTGACTTGATTTCAGCAATCGCTCCTTCACCTGGTCGTGAAGTTCTCTCATCGCCTCAGTGAATTCTTCTACACTAGCACTGCTAGTCGTAGTTTGTTCTGAATCCCTTAGTTCAGATACTCCTCTCGGCTACACCCCATACACAACCTGAAATGGACTTTTTCCTCTACTCTGATTTACTGAATCATTGTACGCAAACTCTGCCTGTGGTAACATATTATCCCAGCTGCTATGGTGCTCTGTCACCAAGCTTCTCAGCAAGTCTCCCAGACTACTGTTGACCACTTCGGTTTGTCCATCCGTCTTAGGATGATAAGCCGAACCAAACGTCAATTTAGTTCCTAGCTTCTTCCATAAGGTCCTCCAAAAATGCCCTAAGAATTTGGTGTCCCTGTCCGAAACTATGCTTTTCGGCAATCCATGAAGTCGAATGACCTCCTTAAAAAACAAATTTGTGATGTGGGTCGCATCGCTGGTCTTCTAGCATGGAATAAAATGTGCCATCTTTGAAAACCTATCCACTACCACAAATATGGAATCAACACCCCTTTGTGTCCTTGGCAAACCCAACACAAAATCCATGCTAATCGCCTCGCATGGCCTCTCTGGTATGGGCAATGGCTGATAAAAACCTGCATTCTTCTTCCTCCCCTTCGAATGATGGAAAACTCTACATCTGTCAACAAATCTCTTGACATCTGCTCGCATCCCCAGCCAAAAGTATGATTCGCTCAACTTCGCGAATGTTTTTTCATGGCCAAAATGTCCTGCTAATCCACCGCTGTGCTTCTCTTTCAACAGATTCTCCCTCATGGAGCATTTTGGAATACATAGTTGATTGCCTCTGAACAGTAATCCCTCCTGGATCATGTAATCTATCCAAGGACTCCGATCTCTGAGAATTGGGTTCTCAGCTGCTTCATACGCTTCTCCAAAATCTGCATCACCTGCGTACATGTCCCTGAGATTATCAAAACCCAATGTTTTGACTCGGAATTCTTGCAGCAACAAACACTTCCTGCTCAAAGCATCAACCACTTTGTTAGCAGTACCCGAAATATGCTTAATCACAAATGTGAAATTCTACATATATTCTACCCATTTTGCATGTTTCTGATTCAACTTCTCCTGTTGAGTCACAAACTATAATGCATGATTATCACTGTACAACACAAATTCTTTTGGGATCAAGTAATGCCTCCACTTCTTCAATGTTTGTATGATAGCATAAAATTCTTTGTCATACGTGGAGTATTTTAATTTTGCTTCATCCAGCTTCTCGCTGAAATATGTAACTGGCATGTCTTCCTGACTCAAGACCGCTCCTATGGCAAACTCGCTTGCATCACATTTCACTTGAAATGTCTTCTGGAAATCCGGCAACACCAAAACCGGTTGTTTTGTTATCTTCTGCTTTAACAGATTGAATCTCTTCTCAGCCTCTACTATCCAATGAAAAGAATTATGCCACTTCTTCATTGTATCCATCATTGCTGTGCTAATTCCACTGAAATTCATGATGAATTTTCGGTAGAAACTAGCCAGTCCATGAAAACTCCTCACCTCAAAAATATTTCTCGGTGATGGCTAATTCTTAATCAATTCCACTTTATTCGGATCCATCTTCAATTCATTCGTCGAAATAACAAAACCCAAGTAAATGAGCTCTATCTTCATGAATGAGCACTTCTTCATGTTTATCAATAGCTTCTCCTGCTGTAGCTTCTTCATCAAAATGGCCAAATGCTTCAGGTGTTCAGCCTCTGATTTACTGTAAATCAGTATGTCATCCAAATACACAATGATGAACTTCCCGATGAAATCCCTCGGGACTTCATTCATCAACCTCATAAAAGTACTCGGTGCATTCTTCAAGCCAAACGGCATGACTAGCCATTCATACAAACCTTCGTTTGTTTTGAAAGATGTCTTCCACTCATCGCCCTCTCTCATGTGAATCTGATGATATCCACTCTTCAGATCAATCTTTGAAAAAAACAATTCCCCACTTAGGCAATCCATCAGAGAATCCATTCTCGGCAATGGAAATCGGTACCTGATGGTTATCTTGTTGATCGCTCTCGAGTCAGTACACATTCTCCATCCTCCATCCTTCTTTGGACTGAGTACTGTTGGAACAACACATGGACTTAAGATTTCCCTGACTAATCCTTTGTCCAATAAATCCTGGACCTGCTTCTTGACCTCTTCATTTTCTTGCGGCGTCAACCTATACGCGGCTTTGTTCAGCAAACTAGCTCTTGGTATGAGATCAATATGATGACTCACACTCCTCATCGGTGGCAACGAACGAGGTAATTCATCCACGATGATGTCAGTGAACTCTTCTAGCAGTTCCTGAACCTCTTCAGGCAGATCATCCACTCTTGTACTAGTCAGAACAATCCTCGGCTTTCTGACAACAAAGAATTGTGGATCTTCTTTCTTCTTCACCTCCGTAAGAAGCTCTTTCCCACTCATGAGAAGTATTGTATTGCTCACTTTCGGCTTCACCTCCTTATATTTTATCGGAAGCAACATGTGCATTCTCCCATTCTTCTCCAGAGTATATGTGTTCATCCTCCCATCATGAATCACATTTCTGTCATATTGCCATGGTCTACCCAGTAATAAATGACATACATCCATGGGAATAACATCACACAGAATTTTATCATTATACCCACCTATCTTGAACTCTACCAAGCATTGTTTAGTAACAGTTACCTGGTGTCCTTTTCGTAGCCATGAAACTATGTATGGACTTGGATGATCAGTCGTCTCCAGCTCCAGCTTTTCCACCATATCTATAGAAACGAGATTATCCGTGCTACCACTGTCAACAATGACCTTGCATACCCTGTCTTTGGTCTTGCAAGTTGTTATGAATAGTCTGGTCCTTTGGACTAAACTTTCTTGCACCTCCTTCTCGAGTGTCAAAAGGACTTTTCACATCATAAGCGATCTTTTGCCTTCAGCGTCTTCTGCCTCAACATCTCGCCTCTGCGCTTCTGTGATGTGAGCTTCACCAATGTCCTTCTTTTTCTCTGGACACTCGTAAGACTTGTGCCCATTCTTTCCACATGTGAAACATGTGATGACTCCACCTCTTCCTCTACCTCTACCTCTAGTACGAGGAAAAGTATTGCCATCATCATATCCTCTACTCTGTTCTGTATCCTGCCCTCTCTATTCAGCATATGGCCCTCTCTGTGAGGTTCCACCTCGCTCAACTTTACCCTGAGGTTTCTTCCATTCCTCCTTGGCCTTATGGTATTTATCCTGGGCAACTGCTTTGCCTCTGGGCTGACTTCTGCCTCGCCCTTGCTGACCTTGCTTAAAGCTCAGATTCTCTTTGGCTTTCAGAGCCATTTGATATGCATCCTCCATTGTTTGAATGGTTACCATGCTCAATTCATCCTGAAGGTCGTATCTCAGACCATTCAGATATCTGGAAACCTTCTCATCATCGCTCTCCCAATGACCTGCTCTGATGTTTAGTCGATAGAATTCCTCAGTGTATTATTTCACTGTCATCAGCTTCTGTCTCAGGTTCTGCATCCTCCTGAACAGAGTAATTTGGTAATCTCTTGGGATGAACTTCACCTTCATCTTTGCGATCATTCGATCCCAACTCTTGATTTTATGCTTTCCTATGCAGCGTCTATCTGCTTGTATCTCGTCCCACCACAATGCTCCATTTCCTTTCAAGCGCGTAACAGCATGCTTGACTTTCTTATCCTCTTCGACATCTTCATAATCGAAGTAGGTGTCAAGAGCTCTAATATAGTCTAGAAGCTCTTCTGCATCCAAATTTCCCTCATAAACTGGAATGTCCATTTTTTCTTTCACACCCATCCTAGTGATAGCTTTAATCAAACGCTCATTTGTTGCATCCTCGGCTGCAACTTCCTCCTCACGTTCATCTTCAACTTCATCCTCTGAATCGCTGAAATCTCCCGCACTAACTGTGCATCTTTGAGTTGTCTCCATGTCCGCGAGTCTTGCTCGGAGGTTTCTCATCTGTCTCTCCATTTCTGGATTTCCTACCGGCCTGCCCCTTCTTTGCACCTCCCTATCTTCTGGATCAGGCGACTGTCTTTCTCTTCTGGGCAGAATGGTGAATCCTCTCCTTTGCTACAGAAATCAAAGAGATATTCCTGCTCTGATACCACTTAATGCAGTCGACCCCTCACTGGCACGTTCGCTTCCTCGGGACCTTCTTCTCTCTTCGGCCTGAAGAACGCCAAGGTTCTTCTATTTCCCTATCAGGAAATATACACCCACAGATTCTCACTCCTGCACGATCCCCCTTTCTTGACTTATCAGAGGATCGAAACTCGCAGCTTCGCAAGTTCTTTGTTGATCACTGGGCTCCCAAATATCTGAGACCCGATGGCATTTGTCAAGGCTGACTTTCTCTCGCCTTATCGGGACTTCTGTCCTTATCACACTTCGCAACTTGCGATATCAACACTTCACTTTAACCACTCCCGACTCACGATGTGCCGAAACTCCGATGCGCACGTGCGAGTTGACCCTTCGACGATCCCTTAACTCGTTGGGACTTCGAACTTCGTGGGATAATGAATCCTAACACCAAATATTCAGGACTTCTCGCGGCGAGGTCCCGATGACTATGTGCCACCTGTACTCCACTAACCTTTATTGTGGCCCACACGACCCTCTGTCGGGATATCACATCTCCCGATATCGCAATTCTCGTTGTGAACTTTTGGAACTTCACCTTGAAATTCCTCGATACACGATTCTAAGTGTAGATCCGATGGCTCCGGTGGCCTGGATCAATGGCTCTGCCCCTCCTAAGCTCCGAACCTTTAGACATTCACGCCGTAATCTCCTTGCACCTCCGTAAGATCCAACGGCCCATGGAACTTCGTGAAATCTCCACGAAGGATTTCGATCGTCCATTCTTCCTTGTGCAATCCACGAAATTGACGAAGTGTCCCCCTACGAGACTCATTTGCCTGCTCACCAACCTTCGACGCTTCCTCTCAGAATTTCCATGACAGCTTCCCTGCACTTACCCTTCAGTGAATTCGAAGGTCTATTCCTCCTGAGCTTCCCTGCAATTCTCAATTACTTAGAAGGAACTTTGCACGCACTCCTTGCGAAAAATATTCAACCTTGTCTAAGTGTTGAAGTCACTCGACTCTGTGCACTCCTGCAACAGCAGTCTTTCAAAGCTTTGCTCAGGTTCGCAACCTTAAGGCTTTTCCTTGGCATGCGCACTCCTTGCACGACACTGTGCCTAACTGCACCTTCGAGAAAATGAGAACAAAAGCTATCTCTAATTGAACCCTTCTTTCGACGCACTCCTTGCAGGAATCCTCTGGCTCAATTAGAGAAACAATTGAAACTCATTCACTCACCCTCTCAGACTTCAGTTCATACATGAAATCACATACACAGCATATAAAGGCAAATGCATGATAGGAAGCCAATATTCACGAGCATAACATCAATACACAGAGAAAAAAACACAAACCATGAATTTGAATCAAAGCTTTATTCTATTAATTCAATATCTGTACATGGGTGTTCTTCATACACAGCTCTCTGCTCGCTCTTCTCTTCTTCCTGGGTTGATTGATAATGTTACAACATACAAAATGAGGGTGTCTATATCCATTTTCCCTCTTGGACTCTAAAGCTATCAAATCTACAATTAAATTCTTATCTAACTGCATTAACTATATTAAATGTCGACTATCTACCTAAGGACGAGAGCTATCCGCTCAAGGTCCAATACAATATACAAGTGTGCCATCTCTTAAATGATTCATTTAAGATCTGTGCAACAATTTCGAAGCATTTTCAAAAATGTGTGTTGGCTTGTCCAGCTATCCTCCGCTTCCGCGCTGGCTCGCTTGATGAGTTGGCAATGCTCCTGCATCATTAATTATGCAAAACGTGCAGCCATCGAAACTTATCAAGCTAACAATTCAACAATTCATGAGAAATATGAACCATTTTGATTCAATATAAATATCAGAATTATCTCTCCTGATTGCCTAGTGTTATCACCATGACAATCCTAGATAAGACCCAAGTCTTGAGAACATAGGTGCGCGATGCCTTCAAAGATACATCTATGCAAGAAGGTGGTTTATTGAAACCACTTTCTCCAAGACACGGTATCACGTTCTTCAACATGTCAAATCCACCACTCGTGGAGTGGGCGTTGGCTAGTCAGATCACCCCGTTTCACTCGTGTGGTACTTTTCATCCATGTGACATGAGCTGAATGCCACCATGTAATGAACTCAAAAGTTAATCATTTGAAATGGATTAGGCAAGCATGGAAACCCAATGCTCTTGTACATAGTCTGTTTGCGCTTCATAATTGGAATTCTATAACTACTAATCCTCAAGTATGAAGGTATTTTCTTATCCATAAACGAAGTAATATCCAAATTGATCAACTTTCTTCTCTCTGTAAAATCATTTCGGTATCCACAAACTGAGATACATGGACAAGGCTTAATCTAGTGAGACTGGTTATTCGGGCAACATCCTAGACTTTCCTACAAATAAGGAGGAAAGGGTCCTTGAGCACATTCTAGCGACTAAATTCCACACAGAATCGGATATAGACTTGTAGTTGGAAGTCAGGTTGAATCCCACTATGAATGATTTAGTCATCAACAGGCCAGCCGCTAAGAAGAAAATGGGCAAGCAATAGAAGAAGGAGGAATCCACGGCTAGAACAGCCGAAAGTGTTGGAGAGAATCAACCGGTCTAGTTAGATTCTTTAAAGGAGGAAATGGCTAAGCTGAAGTGAGTCTTCAACTAAAATTAAGTATGTTTTAGTGAATTTTTAACAGCTGGTATGGAGGTAAGGAGCACTAGAGATGATAGGTCTGTTCTTAAATGGCCCTTTTACAACAAGATAATTTCTATCATTCCCCTTTTTGTAATTTTGTGATTAATATGATTATATAAATACAGAAGCGGATTTTGGACTATTTATTAAAAAATTCTATCTGGTGGTGTTATGAATCTTGTTTTATTTTATTTTATGCTTTTCTTGTAAGCTTATATTTCACTTCCATCTATATGAATCATAGGAAAAACTCAAAATTCCTTTTAATTAATTCTTTGATGTGGCTGTGTGTTTCTTTTTCTTCTAATATTATGCAAATTAAACTCAGACTCATCGCCTTCCAAATGATTTCGCGCACACTAAACTTCGACCTATACATTTATATTTAACATGCATAGTAATACCAGAAGGTAAAATGCATTTCTGTGCACCTATATTCACTATGCATTTATTCTCCGTCATGCTGACAACTTGCATGCAGTACTTTTGAGTTGTACGTCAATATCCACTGCACACAGTTTTGATATCATGCATCGATACTCCATATGCATTTACCCCTATGCATTGCACCATGTCAAAGTTCAATAGGTTCCATTGCGCACAATAATCTGCGTGCACCATTGAATACACTGTCATGAGACAACTTATACTCATACTATGCACGTACCAACAAAACTCCTCTGTGTTATGAAATACTTGCGCACACCATGTGCACATTACTATGTGTGTGCTCACCACGTAAGGCTAAACTCAGCATGTGCATCTGCACACAATATTCTTCTACGGGGCGCCACAATTTACCATGCACACTTGCACACCAACGTTTTCCACGTGGTGCCAAAATTTACCACGCTCGCCAGAACGCCAAAATTTTCCATGGACTCTTCGTGACTTGAATTTTGGTCACTTCAAAGTTACTCTTCCATGAATACTCGCTTCATTTGAACCATTCTGGTCCATCCAAGCTCAGTTTTGAAAATGAATCTCTAATACCAATTTGTAACGTCCCTCGACCACCCACAGTCCGAGTAATGCCACTCCAAAGCAATCTCTCATGCTTTGAAACCAGTTGGTAACATCCACAGCCTTAAATAGGTCATTCCATGCTACTCTAGGGAACACGTTTGTTCTCTTACTGAGGCACATATGGTAACATACCCAGTAATCAACTGACCTATGCCACATAAATTTTCTCTTCATACTGCATGCAACTTAAACATATACATACAACACTCTCGTGGAAGCTTTACATATAAACATAAAAAAACAATCACATTCTCTAATATACGATTTCATACTGGAATAAAAGTAACCATAGATATGCAACATATACAGGAAAATACCCATAAACATACAGGCAATTATAATCACATATATGATAAACCGTAACATAAGCATGTAAATAACAATACAGCATATAATTTTATCATACAATTGGTACTTATATTGGAAATATTGTCACCAACTGTGTACATACCGTCCATGAACCTCCCAGCCTTAGATTACACTTTTCATCACTCTCAACAGTGAGTCACCCCCGAGTTGGGACTGAACTCTACCCGGGTAAAGGGTTCCTAACTAGGCTAAGCCTAATGGAAAAAAAGAAAGACTCTGTCTTAGGTGCTCACTCAACTAACATCCTACAACCTCTCATTCCCCACATGGACGTCCCACCTAAGGATATGTGCCACTTTTCTGCTCAACAGTCCCTCGGTTTCCCCACTTCCCTTCCAGGGATTTAGCAATAGGCCAGATCATAAGTCTCAGAGAATTGTATATGAAGTTTAGCACCTTTGGGAATCAATCCCCAACAATTCTCTCACTCGGAGAAATGCTCACGGGCCTAACAACCCACTTCTTCAATCCCATTCCAAGCTAACTAGGTACACCAACTGGAAAAGGTTATGGAAACAGGCTCAGATATGGTGAAATGGATGTCTCAAGGATAAATGATTCTGTGAGTTAAAATGGTCATGGAATTATTGACTGGATAACTGAGTGAAGGAAGGAATCATCGTGAAAATGGATCGTGAAAGTGATGGTGAGAATGATGGTCAAGCTGCTGGTAAGAAATCCCCATGAAAAAATGACCAAATGAGCTAAGTCCCCATGATATGAATTCATGTCCCCAACTTGACACTTGTCATATCAGGATTTACTTTGGACCACTTGTCCCCAACTTGAGATCTTAGGATAAAATAATTACCCATACTTTATGTTTATATTCCTTTTTCTCTTAAGCTCTCTAGCTTATCCCTTTCCCTTAACTTTTGGCCCTCCCTTTCCCTAATTGGTGAAGTTCAGTCCCCCATCTCTTTTATCATGGTTAGTCTGCATGCAACAATGTATTTTATATTAATCATGAGACATGTACAAAATAGATGCATTGGCCTTTAACATCTAGGCATTCCGACCTAATACCAAAACATAAGCATCCCAGCTTATAATAATTGGCTCACTAGCCTATAACACATATCATATACACGAGGCTCATTGTCCTCCATACTATGTGCACTTTGTTACTGTACACGGTATCCAGGAATGTGCGCCCTACATCATTTTACTACGTAGTTCATGCACACACTATGCCATGGGAAGTGCATTACAAAATGATTTCAAAACATCTCACCAACTTAAGTACATTTATATTACATTTACAATTGGGTTCTGCCAAGGGATATTACACCCTTCCTCTAGAGGGCAGTGATTGGACAACCAATATTGGTGTTGCAACCTAGGTATACATCCCCTTCTTGTCCTCTCTTTTCCATATGCCTTCATCAACTTTTTCCTTTTTCTGGTTGGTTAAGTCATTTCCCATTACTAAGTGACTTGGTTCTTGTTTGCTTCTTGCATGTTTGAGTATTCACACGTTTCTTTTTTGTTTTTCTTGAAAGGATGAAATATATGTTGGATTTGGTTCAAATTGCCTGTCATCACGTGCACCATTGATTGAGCTCACCATAGGTCTACCAAGTCTTTTATATGTACAGGAAATTCTCGTGCACATGATGCGACAATCCAGAACAAACAGGTGAATTTTCAACAGTAAGGATCCACAAAGTAAATCATATCAACAATTGTCATCCATTCAGAAATGCAGAATTGCACAAAGTTTAACACCAAGAGTCATCAGAAGACCCGAAGCCCACATTGTCGAAGACTCGAAGAGAATATGGGTCGTTCATCGATCATGACACATGGCAACAGATCATCTACTTCGACGATTGTCACTTCATAATTTTTCCAAGAACAAACATTTGAAACTCCAGAAGAGCCAAGGACCTGAAGTCCCAAAGTGAATCAGGACCATACATCAACGAAGACATGTAGAAGCAAAAAGTCACTTCGGGGATTTTCCTCCATGATATCTTCACGCTTGACATTTGAAACTCCCGAAGATACAAGGACCTGATGTAGTGTCCCCAAGGTCGAGCCCCGATGTAAACTATGATCTGAAAGAGATTGTAAATATGTGTTATAGGCTGGTGAGCAAAGTTTTGTATAAGCCAGTAGGCTTATGTGTTTGATTAGGCCAGAGAGCCTAAGAGTTGAAGGCCAAGGGCCTGGATTTTGTATCTATATGTATGCAGCACATCAATAAAATATAAACACCTGCCAGGTGCAGACCGGCCACGATGAATGAGTGATGGGGGACTGAGCGTCCATAGAGTGGGCAAGGGATTAGGGGCTGAAAGGTGGAAAAAGGGGCTGAGTGTTGAGCCTAGGGGCTAATCCTAGGGGGCTTAGACCTGGAATAATATTTTAATATTATTTCCAAAAAGATCCATGTGCATATTATTTTATCCTAAGTTCCTAGCAAAGGAAGGAACGTGCAAAGGGGATGCACATTGTGGAACGCATGCAGTTCCCAGGGTGACAAGTGTCAACCTTGGTGCATGCAAATATAATCGTCGATATGAACCGTGTGAGGGGATTTTTCTCCATTCGGACCCAAACCTCTAAGGGTGGAACCGGTACAACCTCTGCAAGAATACCCTGGTTCATCCCTGAAAACGAAAAATCCTGTGTGAACCTATGAAATACCCTAGTACAGCTCCTATATGAACAGTTCGAACCTGTGTTGACCCTGCATGAATTTTTTGTCACGCGTTCCCAAGAACCCGAGCGTGAGTCTATCCCGTGTTGTCAGATTGAGAAATAGGAAGTGACCTTCCATTGTTGAACCAGTTAGAAAGCCCGAGTCTGTATTCCTGATTGTCTGTGGTGGTCACGCATTGCTAGTTTGTGCGTAGCATACTGGCTAGAGTAAGCTTGTGCTGAGCTTGTGTATGACCTCTCTCCAGGTGAGGGAGGTGGTGGATGTTGGAAGAGGCAGGTTGCCAGGCCTGCGAGCAACTCTTTCCAGGTGGAAGAGTTCACTGGGAAGTGTTTTCTTCCAGAGAGTGTCCAGCACCAGCTATGGGCTCTGAGACTTCCTGATCCGGCCTGTTGCCGACACCCAGAGGGGAGGTTAGCATCGATGGACTGTGCGTGTGAAGGTGTATACTCCCGGATGAAACAGGCATGTGGGGAATGAGGGTCTGGTAGTAGTGGGAATAAGATGGCATCTTTGGGAAGAATCCTTCCAGATATTTTTGTGTTGTCTTCCCTGTAACCTCAGCCTAGCCTAGGATTCCTTGCCTTGGGGTGGAGTTCGTTCCCAGCTTGGGGGTGACCCACTGTTGAGCTGATGATTAGTGTGATCTAAGGCTGGGAGGTTCATGGAAGGCCTGCACTTGGTTGGTGATTTCTACAGCTGTTAAAATATAAGTATTTGAATTATTCTTTAATCATGTTGTGCATGACCGTGTTGTTTATGTATCATGTTTTCTGCTGTGTAAATGAATTATTGATTGGTATGGAATGTTTAATTTATAGCAGTAATGAGATATGTTTTACTCTATAATTTAATTGTGTTTAATTGTGTTAAATGCATGTGGTTATACTGGTCTGTGTTTATTATTAAAAAGATGTGTACAAATTGGTATCCGAGCACGAGTAAGCTCCGAACTGCGAAAAAGGTAAACTACACCTGAAGTCCTGAATTAAATCTAGACCATCCATCAGATGGGACACATGGAAATAAATTAGTTACTTCGACAATTCTCCTCTAGGAAGTTTCAAAGCACTAACAATTAAAACTGCCAAAGACCGAAGTTTCAAAGCACATGAAAATGAGTAGTTGAGACACGTGGCACACTCATGAGTTAGGAAATGTGGAATTCATTTGAGGTCATTTGGTTGTGTCATTCAACCATTCCCACGTGACATGTGTCACCTCATTTTTCTAGACACCTCGGTAGTCGTGACATCATACGACATCAGGTCGCCACGTACTTTCACGATTTTCCTCTAGGATATTTTCATGTTTGACATTCAAAACACCCGAAGCCCAGATCCACAAAGAGAATATTGACCATTCATCCATCACGACAGGCGTCAGCGGATCATTCACTTCAGGGATTTTCCTCCAGGAGATTTTCATGTTTCACATTCAAAACGCCCGAAGCCCAGACTCCCAAAGTAAGCATAGACTGTTGATCTCAAATCAACTTGAGCCATTGATCCTTGTCGTGGGTAAAGATCACCCAGATCTCAAATCATAATCATATCGATGACTATAGTTCATTGCAGAGATGCAAACTTCCCGGACGTTAATTTTCCAGAGCAGTCTCGCAATTTAAACCATGGTTTTGTTGGAAGGGTATGTGGCATCTTCTGCTGAATTGCAAGCCCAAAGTCGGTCTGAATTCAAACCACCCTCAACAACTCCCGCAATCATGTGCTTGAATGATGTCAGCTCATCGCATCAACTCACATGTTATCTCCCCTCATCCCACTCACTACTCTCGCTCCTCTCACCACCCAACACTTGTCCTTTGATTAAACCCCATGTTGATCTCCATCAGTGGTGGCCCACCTCTCCAGATCAACAGTCCTCAAGAACTTGGACCCCTCCCCTCTAATCTTCTTACCACCTACACCCCCCTCTGAGTTCCTCTCAGGTTTTTTTTCAATACCACTCCTTCTCTCCTTTCGCCACCTTTTTCCACTCACTCCCCAATATATCTACTCCTCCTCTCCCTACACACCACATATATCCCTCACTACATGTCATCTACCCTCACGTCCATTCAATTTGTATCCTAATTGGATTCTCTCCTCCATGTCTCCCCTGATGTCTGATGGACCGAAAAATATTCATGTGAAGCTATTTCATAGGTACAGAAGGCATCTAGCAGGATTAACGCAGGGTGTGCTTGGCTTCCGAAATATCAAGCGTAGACAGAGAGTTAAGTCTTAGTCACAGGTCAATGCAGATTAGTTTCATAAATACTTCAGTGGACTTTGTTCATACAATTAGTTATCTCCAGTGACCTCCAAAAGCCTGCACGGATGCCAGCTCTCAATACAAAGCTCTTTTTTGTCACCCTTTGGCCTATATTTAGCCAACTCAATTCCTTCAACACATGCATCAGTTCTGTCACAGAGACAGTAGTAGTTTTATTTGATCAAGTCCAACATTTTCCTAGATTAGATGCAAGACTGGTCTTCTGTGTGTGATAAGAACCACTCTTTTTGTTTAATTATGGTATCTTTGTGAAGTTAATATTTTGTTTTACGAACAATTCCCTAGATCAAGGTCTCAGTCCCCTAAGGACGAGAGCCTCTACAATTCTTTTAAATAGTTATTTTTTGGATATTGTAAAGGTCATAATTTTTAAGGAAAGAATAGCAATACAATAGACTGGTTGGACCCGTTTTATGCATGGATTAAATATCTCTACCTGGTGAACATACTCTTGATGACAGTGTTTCGTTCAACTCTTTGTGTGTTTTTATTCTTATCTTGAATACAATTTTTTATTTGTGCAACGTACATTTAATTTCCTTTTAGCTATTCTATGACTTATTTTTAATGATATGGAACCTGTCAAACAACTAATGCTTTGGTAAATATTTCTTTTTTACAACCTGTGCGAGTTATTGTGTTTTGATACATGTTTGATGTCTTGAAATGATATTTTAAGTATTGAACTTATTGCAGCAAATTGTTCATTGAGTAGTTTGTTGTTTCCCTATGTTTTATATAATTTCATCGGTCTGTCATTATTTTTCCATCAGCCAAGGAGGGCCCTCATCCATATCATTTTGCCAACCCAACCTTGCCTTTGTCTTAATAGAATAACCCTCTGACCAACCAACAAAATTTTAAGGAAACAATTATTCTAAACTGATAGGTGGTCTAGATTTTCCCTTTAGCAGTCAGGTGAAGACCTTAGGACCAACACTTGAAAAACCCTTTTATAAACATCTTATAGTATCATGATAAACCCATAAAGGATATGATATCTAAAACATCCTTTGGGGTATTCCATTCCATGATGGATCTGATCTTGTCAGGGCCTACTGCTACCCCTTCTTCAGATATGACATGGCCCATGTAATGTATTTTCTTCCGAAAAAAGTCACACTTTCTAAGTAGAGTTGATGCTCTCTTAGTATTTTAAGTACAATTCTAATATGTTCCTCATGTTCCTCTCTATTCTTGGAGTATATTAAGATACCGTCAATACAAACCAATACAAATTTGTCTAGGAATTTGTTGAGTACATTGTTCATCAAGCACATAAAGGTGGCAAGGGCATTGGTTAATCCAAATGGTACTACCACAAATTTGTAGTGACCATATCTCATCTTGAAGGTGGTTTTGTAGATGTTTTCATCCTTGATTCGGAATTGATGTTATCCAGATATAAAGTAAATCTTTGAGAAAATGGAAGCACCCCCCAATTGATCGAACAAGTCATCGATTTTTGGTAAGGGGTACTTGTTCTTTATGGTCACCTTATTGAGCTATCTATAATCTATGCACAGTCATAGTTTACCATATTTATTCTTCACAAACAAGACTGGTGCTCCCCATGGAGACACATTGGGTGAGAGGTAGAATTTTTCCATCATTTCCTTTAGTTGTAGTTTGAGATCAACTAGTCCAGGTGTACTCATCCTATAGGGGGTCCTAGATATTGGCACTGCTCCTAATGCAAGTTCTATGGAGAAGTCAATGTATCTCCTCAGAGGTAGACCCAGTATCTCTATACTCTCTTAGTAGGGGATGGCCTTCTAGGTTTGGTATGTCATCCTCAACAGATTCCAATACCTATATTGCATATAGAGGACACCCCTTTCTACAATACTTCTTCATTTGAAGGGATGATATTTGTCTCACTGATACAGGTTTCTGAATCCCTTGGAGGGTTATCTTTGTCCCTTCTTCATTTACACATTCTAAGGTTTTATGGTAGTAGTCCAACTTAGTGTTATAAGTAGCTAGCCAGTCCATACCAATCAAAAAGTCATACAATCCTAGGGGAAGTATGTTAAGGGTAGCTTGGGTGGGCAATCTGTCCACCGTGAATTGGCAAGCTGGTATGACCTCTGCTATTTTTCTTTTGGTTTTAGTAGCTAATTGTACCAACCATGGCTTAGCATGTTTATGTGGTTGCAATTTACACTTATCAATGGTGTGAGTGGCCACATAACTCAAATTAGAAGTAGGGTCAGTTAAAATAGATACTAGATGCTTGGCAATCTACCTTCCATCTCCACCACTGAAGTTTGGTGGTCGACTTGTTTATTATCCACGGCTGCATAAATTTGTGGCATACTCCTGGCCACATCATTGACAGTGGTAGCTTCTTGGACATTGTAAATTATCCTATTGTTATGTTGTCTGTGTGGACAATCCCTCCGTAGATGTTCTTCTCCACAAAACCAACATTTCAAGGGTTCTTTATTTGGGTTATCAGTCTTTCCTGGGTTTGATCCAAAAGGTTTATTCCCACTCTCAGAGGAGAAATTATACTGGTGTACGCTTTGGGTAGGAAAACTCATCCTTGAATCCTTCTTATAGTTTTTAAATCTTGGGGATTTAAACTCATTTTTCTGGAACCCCGAACTATTCTTCTGCTTCCAACCCTTGCAAGGTTCTATCTGAGGCCCAAACTATTCATAATAATATCTCACCTTCCGAATAGTGTCGTCTAGGGTCTTTGGCTCATTAAACTCAATTTTGTTCTGGTAGGTCTTAGGTAACCCACTAATGAATTGTTGCACCTTTTCCTTTTCTACTTTTATGTAGTGTACATACCTCAGCAGCTCAAGGAATATACTGACATATTCCTCTATGGTGAGTTGTCCTAGCTTGAGTTCATATAACTATTTAGTTTTCTTGTCGAAATATTTTTCTGACAGATAATTCTTCCTGAAGTATTTCTCAAACCGTTCCCAAGATAGGTCCTCTTCATGAATCCATTTCACATTCTTAAGGTCTTCCCACCAAATGGAAGCCTTTCCATTCCAATTGAAAGTGGCTACTTGGGCCTTCAAGTTTTTAGAGAAATCATGGAATCTGAAATACTTCTTTAGTCCAAGGCCTCTGCCTCCTCTCCTTTCTTAATCTCACCGTTAAAAGAGGGTGGTTTGGCCTTCCTAAATTCTTTGAGATTTTGACTTTTGGAATGATTTCATTTCTTCCATTTTCTTTGAGAATGTGAACTAGTTCTACTACTAGAATATCCTTCTGAGTCGCCAGTTTCCTTTCCAGAGGATTCATCCAATGCTTGTCCCCTGTCTCCAGGTTGGAACTTTCTTGAGGTACTCCTACCAATGTGTCCACTTAAAGGACCACATTTTTGTATCTCAGGTAGACTTCAAATCCTCTTTGTCTGTCGTCGATCCACATGACTGGTTCTAGGTCCCTATTGCAGTTGTCTTTGCATGTCAGATAAAATCTGCAGCAAGACTGCATTAATTTATGTTTGCTTATCTTTCTCTTTTATCAAACTCTCGTTGTCAGTCGTGCAGCTCTGTAATTCATCCATTAGACTTCTCACAGTCTTAGCCAGATATGGAGGGGTATTTATTGTCCTCCTCTTGTCAGACCCTTTGTCTCTATTATGGGAGTCATTCCCCACTTTGTGGTATGTCACCATTCTATAAGATTGCAGTTTCCCGCGGTTGATCAACCGCTTGAGTGTAGAAAAAACACTTGTTGTTAGATAACATTATATTAGTTCATAACCATCACATAATTCATATTTCTTAAATACACACACACACACACATAAGTGATTTTTCATTATTTTCTAAAATAAGGGGTGAACCAGGCTTTTTAGGAAGGGAATAAGGTAGGATGTCGCCCTTTAATGTGGTTTCTACGCAACTTTTCCATGAGCCCAAACAAGCCAAGTGTTGTAACCATGCTCTGATACCAATTTGTAACATACCCTAACCCATTAAATTACTCTTCATAGGGTGGGGCATCATAATTTTATTTTTCCTTAACTATCTCATCTCGAATCATTTCTTTGAGATGATTTATTCTCTCCCACTTATCCATATCTTTCTAACGACTCCTACCAGGTGCAAATACAACCCTTTCTTTATATCTTACGGCTTCCCAAATTTCTTTAGGGTTGATTAGTGAGGACCATGTGGCATCCACCTGGCTTCATCTCGATCATATGATATCTAGGTTCCTACTTCTTGCAAGGAAGGTACATCCATTAGTCTATCTAACGACTGACTTAACCCTCGTTTGACACACCGGATAGTGGTGAAGTAGGCGTTCACAGATTTTTATCTGCTCTAACCTACAATTATCCCAAAAAGTGAAATATGACTCATAGATCAGGTCGTTGAGAAGGGTATTGAAGGATCCAAAGATCCATGGTCCAGATCACTTCTCTACTTCAGGCGTCATAGGTTTTGGCCACTCCAACTCACAATTCTCCCAAGGCATGAACTCTGAACTCGTAGATCGAATATTTGAGAAGGATCCTAAAGATTCCAGAGATACATGGTCTAGATCACTTCATGACTTTGGGCTTCGAAAAACTTTGTCATGTTAACACGGGATTCTCCTGATGCGCGAAATCTGAACTCACAGATCAGACGGTTGAGGTGGGTCCCAATAGATCCTTGGGTCTACGGTCTAGATCACATCATGACTTCGGATTTTAGATGGGTTTAGGGGTTAACTCCCATGTTCTTTCCCATGTCCAATGACCAAAATAGCCCTTGGTTTCCTTTGAACGAGTCTCATCCATTCACCTTTCAAACAAGGAAATATCTATCTTCCCTTTTGAGACCTTCGCATTACCGTTTTCCTAAGCTTTATCCTGAACAAGTTAGGGACTTAGTTCTAGAAACTCACACGGTAAGGGGGTCTAGGAGAGGTATTCTCTTCATACAGATGGTTACAGATCAACACAATGTCTCATCTCTCAAATTTTTAATGTCTTACGCCTCGAAAATCCTCTGGAGTTAAGTTGGGCATATAGTCTATAGGTGGAAAGTGTGAATTCACAAGGAGATGGAATCATACGCATGACGTAGCCATTCCAGACATAAAACATTTATAAATGCATATATATATATATATATATATATATATATATA
>JZKD02S0456235.1:1673823-1685844 GCA_000966675.3 Picea glauca | reverse complement strand
GGACAATAGGAATGGTGTCCATGGCATTAGGGAACTCGTAAAGACTTGTAAGGTAGGAATTCCAGTCCGTTAAGGGAATCCTATTATTTTCTTTAGTATTGCATTTTAGAATTTGTCTCCAGAACTTCTTAGGATCCAACTTGTATAGTTGTGAAAGTTTCTCTTACCTTTTATTGATATAGTATATTTTTTTCCTTTTAATTAGGGCTTTGTACGTATTGATCTTATTGAATTTTAAGGGCTCATTAGAAGAATCCCTAATGGATTTCCTACCAATGTTACATTCTTTATAATACCAAGGGTTGGTTGTTCTATTATTCTTTTTATGGGACACCTTGAAAGAGAACTTGTTAATATAAGTGGAAAGGGTAGTTGTAAAATTATGATAGAGTTCTTCAATGTTGTCCTTATAAGTTAGGAGGTTTAATTTACTATTTAAATCCTCTAAGAAAATGCCAATTTTACTTTTGTCAAAGAGCAAATTCCTTTGATTATCAAAATTATCTTCAATGGTGCTTCTATGGATGGAAAAATTTAGAGTTAGGGTTAAAGGTTTATGATCAGAGCCAGGCTCATGGTCATTTAAAAGGTTAAAAGTTGTTATTTGGTTAGAAATGAGGATATCATATATCACATAATCTACAACACTACTACCTATCCCATGAATACAAGTCATTTGGTTGGAGTTTGGCCACTTCATTACTCCATTGCAGATTATTAGGTCATGAGAGTTGCAGAGCTTGACCAACTCAGTACCAAACAAATTCTCAATTAGGTCTTCAGAGCATCTTTTGTAGCTATTAGATAAAACAAGGTCCTAATCTAGCCATAAAGGATTATGGTTGGAGTCATCACTTAAAATAGTATCTTGTTTGGTTGCAGTCCTAGAATTAAAGTCTCATAGAAGGAGGATATTATCTTCATTTTTCAAATTATAAATATCATGTTCTAAATTATTATAGAGACAATTTTTATCTATATTATTTTTCTTATAAAAAGTAGAATTAATAGGTGCAAAATAACAAATTGTTATGTACGTATTCTTAGCATTGGTGTCTGAAATTTCTATCCAAATGTATTGATTAAGAGGTTCAATCTTATGAAGTTGAATGTGAGGAGAAATTTTTTTTCTAATATAAAAAGCTATGTCTCCAATCCCTCTATGGTGGGATTTTTTGTTCCATGTCGACCACAAGACAAATCCATTATCCTTCCATGTTAGGTACCTTAGACTCCTCATGCTCCCAAGTTTCAGCTAGACAAATAATATCAATATCACTCAGGATCCAACTTATCATAGGACCTTTGCACCATGGAAAGCCACGACAATTCCAAAAAAGGATCCCAAGTGTCCCAAATTCCTATTTATTATTATCCTTTTGGTCTCTATCTTATCCCTAAAAATAATTTTTTGTTTTCTAATGAATGTCCATTTTCCTTCTTTCCCGACTTCTTTTACCTTTTGAACTTCCTTCCTTAATTAATCTTGGTCTTCGGGAATTAGGTCTTCATTTATAAATATTCCTGACCCTTTTAAGCTCAGAGATTTACTAAGTATGTTATATTTATGGTCATTACAATTTACTTTGACATGAATCAACCTATCTTTGAGATCAATTATTTTTCTTATCCTCTTTGCTTCTATGAGGTAAGTTGTATCAATTTGTGATTTACTTTTTAAGTCCAGAGAGACTACAGAGATTATTTTGGGTAAAAAAGGTAAAAACTACAGAGATTAGTTCAAAACCCTAGATATATAATATTAGAAATCAAACATATCTTTCAAAATATATAGATATATATATTATTGCAGTTGAAAACCCTAGATATATAATCTTATAAATAAAATATCTACTTAAAAAAAAAAAGTATTATTCCCCTTCAAAACCATAGAGATATAATTTCAAAACCACAGAGAACTAGTATGTCTGTTCCAAACACCGGAGAAATATTAATTTCAAAACCACAGAGAAGTAGTATTCTCGTTCAAAACAAAACAACAGAGAAATGTTATTTCCATTTAAAATTGCTGAGATATAACATTGTACCAAGATTTATAGTACTTTATATAATTCTATAACACTTTTTACTTAAAGAATAGTATAAACAATTATTTAAATTTTATTCAGTATTATTTTTAATGTTTTTAAATGTAAATTCATAAATTTGGAATTTTAATTTTGTTTATGATAATAAAAGTTTGTACTTATAAATTGATTCTTCTTGACTCTATTTATTTTTATTTTTCAGATTTCATGTCTCGCTTGTTCAGTGATATACATATTGTACCCAAAAATTCTATCATATACATTTTGCACCCAACAATTCTATCATATACATGAGACTGAGTAATTTATAGAATATTATAACATTGTACCAAGATTTATAGTAATTTATATAATGTTATAACACTTTTTACTTAAAGAATAGTATAAATAATTATTTAAATTTTATTCAATATTATTTTTAATTTTATATGTAAATTTGGAATTTTGGAATTTTAATTTTATTTATGATAATAAAAGTT
Source organism: Picea glauca (assembly GCA_000966675.3). NCBI lineage: Eukaryota > Viridiplantae > Streptophyta > Pinopsida > Pinales > Pinaceae > Picea > Picea glauca. Next base: position 1,683,317 of record JZKD02S0456235.1, on the reverse strand, counting down.
TGAACCTAGAAATTGATCCTTCTTGACTTTATAGTTAAAATGGATATATACTTATATATACTATTTTATATAAATATTAATAAACAAACTATAAATAAAATTTGTGATATCTATCATATAATATTAATATTAAATATCGTATTCATTAATAATATGTGATAATATTTTGTTAAATTTTATTCAATTAACTATTCAAATTTATTTTTATTTTTCATGTCCAACCTGTTAACATTGAAGGCTCTGAGGCTATTAGGTAAATATTTAAGGATGTCAGAACCATCCAAGGGCCTCGCGTTGTGTAAAATTTAAGAAAGAATGATTATGGCGGGCTTTACTTACGTTAACATATCAAACATTGGGATAAATTTAGCTAGCAGAAAATGACAGACATTTGAACTAACATATAAAACATTGGGAGTATACACTAAAAACATTTGGATATACTAACATACAAAACATTGGGAATAGCGAAGTCGTCAATAAAACATCCAATCTGCAGATCATGACATATAAAATTTAGTAATTTTTAAAATATTATATTTTATTCATTATTAATATGTGATAATGTTTTGTTAAATTTTATTCAATTAATTATTCAATTTTTTTTTTATTTTTCATTTTTCATGTCAAGCTTGTAGTGATATACATTTTGCACCAAACACTTTCATCATATACATTTTGCACCCAACAATTCTATCATATAGATGAGACTAAGTAATTTATAGAATATTATAACATTGTACCAAGATTTATAATAATTTATATAATGTTATAACATTTTTTACTTAAAGAATAGTATAAACAATTATTTAAATTTTATTCACTATTATTTTTAACATTTTTGAATGTAAATTTGGAATTTTGAAATTTTAGAATTTGTTTATGATAATAAAGGTTTGTATCTAGAAATTGATCCTTCTTGACTTTAGAGTTAAAATGGATATATACTTGTATATACTATTTTATATTAATATTAATAAATAAACTATAAATTAAATTTATGATATCTATCCTATAATATTAATATTAAATATCATATTCATTATTAATATGTGATAATGTTTTGTTAAATTTTATTCAATTAATTATTCAAATTTATTTGTATTTTTTATTTCCAGTTGTTTCGGTGATATACATGCTAAGTAAACATTTAAGGCTTTGAGGCCTCTTAGGTAAACATTTAAGGCTGTCAGAAACAGAACCATCCAAGGGCCTCACTCTCTGTAAACATTTAAGAAAGAATGTGTGGCAGGCTTTAAGTACGTTAAGTACTTAATAATAATAAAAAATAGACAAATATTAATTCACCTTCAAACAATGCATAAAAAATATATATGATTCAAAAAGACCGTATACGATCAAATTTTTGGATTTGCTAACATATAAAACATTGGCAATAGCGAAGCCGGTAATAAGACCTCCAATTTGTTATCTAATCAGATCATGACATATATGGTATGTTTTATTATATAAAAATCAATAATTTTTGTTCCCTAGTTCCAACATTAGATATTACACAAATATTTGTTGTCAAAGGACAAACTAATACTAGGTCAACAAATTAGTGATCTCTATAGTCCCTCTATACCTATGGTAGGGACTAATAATAAAGGAGAAGTGCAAATTATGATAAAGGAGTGTATAGAATAAAATTATGTGATAGTAAAGAAAAGTGACAAAAAATAAACTAAAGAAGAGTAGTAGGATATATATATATATATATATATATATATATATATATATATATATATATATATATATATATATATATATATAAAGTCAAGGTAATGAATGTGTGTAATAAAAAGGAAAGAGAAGTAATGTAGAATAAAATATTTGAATTGAAAAAAAAAATTATAGGAAGAATGTAATGATATAAATGTAAGATACATAAAATATATAAAGTATATGAAAAATATAATTCATTATTAACAGTAGTAAAGGGAGAGAGACATGTGGTAGGATTGAGAAATGACATGATTATGTAAGCATGATGATATTAAAAGATTAAAAAAAATATGAAAGAAAAAATTATAAAGAAAAGTACCCATACAAATAATAAAGTAATGAGTAAAGGATGGGGTAACTAAGATATGTAAAACATAGAATCAATATAAAAATTAGGAAAATCAAATAAAACATTACTATAATATATATATATATATATATAATGGTAATAGAAAGCAAGGTATAATCAAGGTGTAAGTAGAATTATGAATGAAAGACGAGGAGTAAGGAGATGTTATGGGTAATAGAAGATGTAGTGAAAAATACTACTAATGAAGTGAAATACATATATGCAAGGCATAAAGACAAGAAATAATATAGTAGTGTTAGTAAAATGCATTAGAAATAAAAATGTAAACATACAAATAGAAAGTAAAGAAAACAAGTTGTCAAAGTAACATAAAGGAAGATAAAGAGATGAAGAAAACTGGTTATGAAAAGGGAATGTAAAAGTAAAGGTAATAATTATCAAACAAGGTTGTGTGGCGGCATAGTCCCTGCTGGGTTGAATTGGGATAGGAAAAAGTAACAGAGTCAGATGGAAACTGCAGTGGAGATGTGGCCAGCAACATGAAGCACATGTGGCATCCATGTAGTAAATGACACATGTCCTATAGAAACCCATTTATTTTTTGAAAGTGTATAACAAAATACAATTTGTGCATAGTGGAAGATAAAAAATTATGACGACACAAATATGAAAAGATATAAAAAAGAAGTTTAGTTTGAAAAATATTAAATAAGTTACAACTTCCTGGAAATTTAAATGCATTTGAAATATAGATTGGTCAAAGATAAAAATGTATGAGGAAATAAATATAAAAGGAGATAAAAAAAACAGTTTTATTTGAAATATATCAAAAAATAAAAGTCTATAACATATTCTTGGAAATTTCAATGCGTTTGTCATATAGAATAGGATTGGGGCTCTCATGGACCATAAGATAAATATGTACAAGAAACAAGACTGTAGAAAGAAGAAGTGGGCGACGGTAGAGTGAAATACCTGAAAAATAAATAAATTGAAAGGTATCAGTCTTTGGCTAGACATTTCTATTTAAAAAAGTGGAATAACTGGGTTGATAAACAAAGTAGGATGTGATCATTAGACTTACATTGATGGTACATATGACCCCTTTTGCTATTTTCTTGAGGATGCCTTTTCATTGATGTCATCGACGATTTTTAGAATCATGTTAACTACTTGTTTCCTTTTGTCGGTGTCCTGCTTCAATTCCCTTTCAAGCCATTCTTCAATGTAGCTTCTCATTGGGGTCATGTTGATATCATTCTGGATTTTTATGTTGAAAAATTATCTTTCTAATTCACCAAAGTCGATAGAAAGATTATGTAGAGCTTGATCAATTTCCTCATTTTGTACTGAATAGTCGACTAGCCATTCGTCGACGTGATCTTGACCATATTCAAGGATGCTGTAAAACTTTTCCAAAGACAACATTTTAAACATATGAACCTATTTATTGAAGTCTTGCCTAGTTAATGCCAAGGAGTTGACGATTGAGATGGGGTCTTGGAAGTCGTTGGTCCTTCTAGATAAGTTTATTCTGGACAACCTTGTGAATAATTTGTCTTTCTTTGATATAGCTTGTTCACATGACTGAACAATGAGATGCAGGTTCTTCACTTTTTCTTTCCAGCATGAATTTAATTAACCGATCTTGTTTTTGGATGGAAGATCTTGTTGTCTTCTTCTTGTTTATGTCATGTTGTTGACAATGGTACCAAAAGGAAAGAGCATGTTTAAATAGAAACTTTCTTCATATTTTTAACTTTGCCTACAAATGTTCAAGCAAATTATGTGCCCTGGTGATGCAGGAGCATCGCCAGCACATCAAGCGAGCCAGCATGGAGCGGAAGACAGTTGGATAAGCCAGCACACATTTTTTTAAATGCTTCGAAGTAGTTGCGCAGATCTTAAATGAGTCATTTAAGAGGCGACGCACTTGTATATTGTAAACGAACCTTGAGCAGATAGATCTCGTCCTTAGGTAGATGAGGCATTTAAGATAGTTAATGTAAAGTAGATAGAATATTTAATTCTACATTTGATAGTTTAGAGTCCAAGAGGGAAAACGGATATAGACACTCTCACTTGTACATTGTATTATTATTCAGATTTGAAGCAGGAGAGCAAGAAGAGTAAGTAGAGAATTGTATGAAGAACACCCATGCACAAATATTGAATTAATAGAAGAAAGCTTTGATTCAATTTCATGGTTATGTTTTGCTTCTCTGTGTATTGATGTCATGCTCAAGGATATTTTCTTCCTATCATACATTTGCTTTTATATGCTATGCATGTGATTTCATGGTTGAATTGAAGTCTGAGAAGGTGACTGAATAAGTTTCAATTGTTTCTCTATTTGAGCCAGAGAATTCCTGCAAGGAGTGCAGTCGAATTGTCTGCAAGGAGTGGGCTGACAGAAGGGTTCACTTAGAGATAGCTTTTGTTCTCATTTCTTTGAAGGTGCAGTTAGGCACAAGTGTCATGCAAGGAGTGTGCAAGCCAAGCTAAGTCTCAGAGTTGTGATTCTGAGTGAAGTACTGGAAGACTGCTGCTTGAAGGAGTGCGCAGGGTCGAAAGACTTCAACACTTAGAAGTTGTTGAAGATTTACCGCAAGGAGTGTGTGCAAGAAGTTCTCAAAAGGACTTGAAAAGTCGAGAACATGCTTAAGAGGAGTAGGCCTTCAAATTCATTGAAGGATTGCACAAAGAGGTTGTGCATTGGAGTGTTCGAGCCAGTGTTGAAAGCTCGCGTGCAGGTGAGTAAGTCTTCGTCGGGAAGTATTGTGTTCATTTCGCAGAGACTCACTTGGGAAAGAGTGGACGGTCGAAATCCCTTGAGGATATTTCATGAAGTTCCATGGGCTGTTGGATCTCGCGGAGGTGTAAGGAGGTTACGGTGGAAGCGTCCAAATATTTATGAGCTCTGGGTGAAGCAACGACTGATTGATTCAAGCCAGGAGTATAAGCGCAGAGCAGACCAGTGAAAGAGACAACTTCAGCTTGAAGTTGGTTATCTGGTTCTGGCACATCTGAGGAAAGAAAGGTTCCCAAGGGGAACATACAACAAGTTAAAAATGAATAAAATCAGACCATGTAAGGTCTTGAGGAAATTCGGAGAAAATGCTTATGAAATTGAGTTTCCAGATGGCATCGGGATATCTTCGATATTTAATATCTTGGATTTATACCCATACAAGGCTGGAGAAACTAAAACTGGAACTGAGGAACCAGTGATCCAGTGGATGAAACAATTACTAGTTGTAGAGAAACCACAGATGGAGCGTATACTTGACAAGAGAGTGAGAAAAAAGACCAGGCGGAAGCAATACTTCGAGTATTTGGCTAAGTGGAAGGGTCATCCAGTTGAAGATCCCAGCTGGGAGACTAAAGCAGAGATTCATAAGCATGGACAGACCGTGCAGGAGCTCATGGACAGGAGCCCATGAAATTTTTCAAGCCGAGGAGTATGATGCAGGAGCATCGCCAGCACATCAAGCGAGCCAGCATGGAGCGAAAGACAGCTAGATAAGCCAGCACACATTTTTGAAAATGCTTTGAAGTAGTTGCGCAGATCTTAAATGATTCATTTAAGAGGTAGCGCACTTGTATATTGTAAACGGACCTTGAGCAGATAGCTCTCATCCTTAGGTAGATGAGGCATTTAAGATAGTTAATGTAAAGTAGATAGAATATTTAATTCTAGATTTGATAGTTTAGAGTCCAAGAGGGAAAATGGATATAGACACCCTCACTTGTACATTGTATTGTTATTCAGATATGAAGTAGGAGAGAAAGAAGGGTAAGCAGAGAATTGTATGAAGAACACCCATGTATAGATATTGAATTAATAGAAGAAATCTTTGATTCAATTTCATGGTTATGTTTTGCTTCTCTGTGTATTGATGTCATGCTCAAGGATATTTGCTTCATGTCATACATTTGCTTTTATATGTTGTGCATGTGATTTCATGGTTGAATTGAAGTCTGAGAAGGTGAGTGAATAAGTTTCAATTGTTTCTCTATTTGAGCCAGAGAATTCCTGCAAGGAGTGCAGTCGAATCGTCCGCAAGGAGTGCATTGACAGAAGGGTTCACTTAGAGATAGCTTTTGTTCTCATTTCTTCGAAGGTGCAGTTAGGCACAAGTGTCATGCAAGGAGTGTGCAGGCCAAGCTAAGTCTCAGAGTTGCGATTCTGAGTGAAGTACTGGAAGACTGCTGCTGCAAGGTGTGCGCAGGGTCGAAAGACTTCAACACTTAGACGTTGTTGAATATTTACCGCAAGGAGTGCGCGCAAGAAGTTCTAAAGTCAAGAACAAGCTTAAGAGGAGTAGGCCTTCAAATTCGTTGAAGGATTGCACAAAGAGGTTGTGCATTGGAGTGTTCGAGCCAGTGTTGAAAGCTCGCATGCAGGTGAGTAAGTCTTCGTGGGGAAGTATTGTGTTCATTTCGCAGAGACTCACTTGGGAAAGAGTGGACGGTCGAAATCCCTTGAGGAGATTTCATGAAGTTCCGTGGGTCGTTGGATCTCGCGGAGGTGTAAGGAGGTTACGGCGGAAGCGTCCAAAGATTTTCGAGGTCAGGAGGGGCAGAGCATTGATCCAAGCCAGTTAGGGCTGTTAGATTGATCGCGAGACCGCCTATCAGGATCTCGTGAGAAGAGTGTCAAAGATTTGGCAACGGGAGTCACGAAGTCGCGAGACACAATATCCCGATAGTGACGTAAGTCGTGTGGGACCACAGGAGTGAGTGGAGTATAGGTGGCATGAAGTCATCGAGATCTCGCCACGAGAAGTCCCGAGTATTTGGTGTCAAAATTCATGATCCCGCAAAGTCTGAAGTCCCGATGAGATAAGAGATCGTCGGAAAGTCAACTCGCACGTGTGTATCGGTGTTTCGGCACATCGTGAGTCGGGAGTTGGAAAACCGAGAACTTGGCATCGCGAGTAGCGAGTTCACGATAGAACCGAAGTCCCGATAAGGCGAAAAGGAAGTCAGCGTTGACCGACATATCGGGTCTCGGGGATTCGAGAGCCAAGCGAGAAAACAAGAATTCGCGAAGCTGCGAGTTTCGATCCTCCGAAAGTAGAGAAGGGAGGATCGCGCCGAAGAGAACTGTGGGTGTAAATTTCTTGATAGGGAATAGAAGAACCGTTGAGTTCTTCGGGTCGAGGGAGAAAAGAAGATCCTGAGGTAGCGGACGTGCCAGTGAGGGTGCGACTGCGTCACCTGGTTCCAAGGGAATTCATGCTTTGTGATGTTTCCCATGCCTCAGTAACCAGTTCCACTATTTTCTTGATATTATTCTCCACATATCTTCTATAGGATGCGAGGAGGCTCGAGGATCTTTTTAACTTGGTTGCAGGGGTGGCAGGCATGGCTATTGCCAAAGGATTGGCAAGCAATGGCATAGGAATCAAAGCCTCTTCCAATTCCTTGACCCAGTCCTTTAGTCTGGTATTCTCGACCTCGATGCCTCTAATGGAAGCATGAAGTGCATCTTCGCTTGCTATGTGAAGTTGAAATAATTGGTACGACCGCATGTTCACAAGGTTAACCTGTCAATAAGATTTTCCTTTCTTTTTTTTGCATTTATTTTTTCAATAATCAATTTTTTGGATTGGTTGTAAAAAACAACGCTCTAGAACATGAAGGATTCATCTTTGTCAAAAATTTTGGTATCAGATATGTCCATTAGACGCTATGTTGGATGGCATCTTTGGGTTGATCAAGGTAGTAGAGTACACTATCCAGATCATGCTCAAGATCCATGTTCTCACTCTGAATTCCAGGCTCTTCCACCTGTCCCACATTTTTTTTCTCTTCTAATTTACTGGAAGATCATGAGAACTATCAATTTTAGAGTGAGGAGTGTCGTTATCTTCTCCTCTGTTTGAAGAACTATAAGTTTCTTGGTTGCTATGGTGGGACATTGGAGCGATGCTTTGGGATGTTGTACTTTTGGGAGTGTTATTCGTCGATTGAACATTCTTGTCACTAGGGCCTTTTCCCAGTTTCTTGTATAATGTAGTGTTGCTTTGAAGTGTGTCTAGGTCATCGACATCATAAGTATGAGCATTGTCACCAGTGTCTCTATTTTCTATCATGTGTTTTTTGAAAAAAGAATTGTCGAATCCAAGTGTTTGTAAATGTTGTATAAAAAAATTATTGAGGTTGAACCCTCTTAGGATTTCAACATATCTCAGGTTCAATTTTCTAGAATGCACTGCGAATTCGTCAATTTTGTTGACGTTCTTCAAGACAAAGTCCCCAACTTTCCAAGGCAGAGGAATGAACTTTTTTTTCTCTTCTTTTGGAATAGATGAAACCAATAGTTGTGTTTTCATGCTACTTCTTTGACAAACATTATGTCTATAATGTGACATGGAAGGAGAGCAGTTTTTTCCCTAGAGCCAAAAATCCTTATCACAGTGTAATTATCCAAATGTTCAAGTGTCCCCTTACTATCCAAAAAACTAGTTGCATGTTCAGATATGTGAGGAGCATCTTCTCCCAACAACAAAACTTTGAAAACAGACATGAGGCCATTAAAAACCTCATAAAAATAGTGGGAGGCCTTGTTCTTCCACAAGGCCTGGTACCAGAACATTACTGGGTCGAATTGCTAGTTTACATTCTTGGACAACAACAGTTCTGGAAATTGACAACAATTTGTTATCGCAAAAACTAACTAGGATGACATATTAAATTTCCTTTCCCTTTTGAAGATTGACAATTGGGAATAGATTTCATGGGAAATTAACTTGCCCCAATAAAAAATGGCTTGTTCCTTGACTATGAAATAAAAAATATAAAGAGTCATCCAGGAAATAGTTGTTGTGGACTCCTGTCCCACTATTCTTGTAAACAGACAAGCAATTTCACGGAATGGATTTCTAAATGAACTACCCTACAAGCTTGTGATATCTTCAAGAACTGCAATCAGGTATTCCAATAAATGGGGCAAGTGGTCCAACCTGTTATTATGCTTTGCTAGGAACTACTTGAAATATTCTCCTTTGAACGTCAATGTTGGATCTGACAATCTTAACATCTAGTGGAAGACCTCAAGTGACAAGAAACAGAAGAATGGTCCCGCATTGGAATAATTCTTTTGTTTGAAATGAATTTATCGGGGCACCAAGAGACCATCTCCTTATAGTCAAAAAATTTAGGGACACAGCCTGCACGAGAAATCCCATAGGTCCAAATTACTTCATTCTGGGTGGGAGGGGTTGAGTAATAATAATATGCCCTGGACCACTAGAATTTCTAGTCCTCACGCCTGAATATGTTCACTGTATATCCACAAAACTATTGTCGAGATGATACCATAGGTTTATGAGAACATTGGTTTTCTCCAGACAATGGTTGAAATGAACAGTCGAAGCCGATAATATAACTCTCCGCAAAATATTCGTTAAATGATTATGAATGGGAAATCTCCTTGAGCCTTTCATTG
>JZKD02S0456235.1:1659706-1673420 GCA_000966675.3 Picea glauca | reverse complement strand
ATTTTATGTATCAAAATTTTTTACTGCAAAACGTGTAAAACGGAAGAGAGCATGATGGGGGATTTCAACAGTCAGTTTGTATATTTGTGGAATTCTAGGAAAGTGGCTAAGTATGAAATAGTGAAACAGTCAATCGGACTCATTTTCGGAATCGAAGATTGAAGATTTTGTGAATAGACCAACCCGGCGACACACAACTAACATTCCATGATGTTTGAAATTAACACTTGGAAGGGATAATATAACCATCTGGAAATTTTGGTTTTATGCGTATTAATGGGAGATTTACTCAAATCCTGGTTTAGAATTAATGCTTGCTAATTGCATACTTAGAAATAAAATATTATATATAATTGCTAATTGCTAATTGCAAAAGGGCGCGGGCACAAGAAACAACGATTAGGAATTGGATATTTCTTGAACCCGCCAACCCAATGATCCATGGAAGAAATTCAAAAAAATGGTGAAGTATGGAAAGTAGATCGATGAACTTCAAAATGGAGTGACAATAGTTCCACAGGAGATGTGAGGACTTGATGGTAAAATTATGTGTCTCGGAAGTTTTCAGTGCAAAATGTACTATATATATATATATATATATATATATATATATATATATATATATATATATATATATATATATATATATATATATATACATTTCTTTTATTATAGACAATTGTGAAGGTCACAAAGACAAGGGAGAGAAAGGAATGAATGGCAAGGTCTGAAAAGCGATCGAACAGGATTCAAAATAGGGTTACGAGGGATACTCAGGAGAGGCGAGTGTCCTATGGTCCAATTTTATATATCGTAATTTTTTACTGCAAAATGTGTAAAATGGAAGGGATAATGATGGGGAAGTTCAATGATCGGTTTGTATATTTGCAGAATTCCAGGAAAGTGGCTAAGTGTGGAATAGAAAAATGGTCGGTCAGACTCATTTTTGGAATCAAGGATTGAATATTTTGTGAACGGACCAACTGAATGATGCACAAATGACATTCTATGATGTCTGAAATTAACAGTCAGAAGGGATAATATAACCATCCAGAAATTTTGGTTTGATGTGTATTAATGGGAGATTTCCTCAAATCCTGGTTTACCATTAACGCTTGCTAATTGCATACTTAGAAATAAGATATTATATATAATTGCTAATTGCTAATTGAAAAAGGGTGCGGGCACAGGAAACAACAATTAGGAATTGGATATTTCTTGAAGCCACCAACCCGATGATCCGCGAAAGAAATTTGAAGAAATGGTGAAGTATGGAAAGAAAAAAGATCAGCTTCAAAAAGGGGTGACAATATTTCCATAGAAGACATGAGGAACCAACAGTTAAATTGTATTTCTCGGAAGTTTTCAATGAAAATGTGCACCACGGAAGAGGGCATAATAGGTAGACTGTAATATGGAATACGGTATGATCTAATCCAGTTGTAAATTTGCATATCGCGGAAGTCACGGTATTGTTCGCAGGTCATGGAACAATAGAAGTCCAATCTAGAGCCTGCCTACTAGGAATCTGTGATCAAAGAAGTGACTGGGTATGAAATGGGGAAGCGGTCGGTTGGTATCGCGATATAAGAGCATGAGTGCAAATGTGAACCCCCAAGTCCAGCTACCCGCACAGCTAAACATTTTCGAAAAAAAAAATAAGTGCGAGAAAGATAAAGTTCACGGAAAAGAGAAACGAATATTTGTCTAAGCATAGAAGATGGAAAATAAGGGCTAATATATTCATATATGTAATAGATATCCCATTTCCTGCAAAGATATATACTTGGAAAGAAGTGTGAAGGTGGCGGGCACAAAAAAGAGTGACTAGGAATATGATATGTGAGTTTACTTGGCTCTTGGTTGTATGCTTCGTATATCAATTTTTATATCGTGGAACTCCGAGTGTTGTTTGCAAGACACAGAACAATAGAATTGCATTTTTTTAGCCAGTCAGCCCACAAGTCCGCCTGTCAATCTATTTAGCATGGAACTGTGGGTGTTGTTTGTAGGACACAGAACTATAGAGGACATTCTTTTCCCTTTAATATAACGTCTGTGAGGCAAATGTAGTATGTGGCTCCTTTTAGCACTTTTCCATCCGTAAACAATCACAATCTTGAGCATGCTAGCCCTAGAGTCTGTATGTCAATTTGTATATCGCGCAACTCTGAGTGTTGTTTGGAGGAAACATAACAATAGAAGTGCAATGTTGAGCCATCCAACCCGCAAGTCCACCAGTCAATTTGTATATCGCAGAACATTGGGTGCTACTTGTAGGACACAAAACAATAAAGGCCCAATTTTGAGCCCGCCGGCATGAGAACCCGCGATCCAAAAGGTCGCTAAGTATGGAATGAGGAATCCGTACATGAGGGAACCCTTGTTAGCCTATTTTGAAACCCTTGGTGGATGTCTTGGTGTTGTTTGTAGGAAACAGAACAATGGAAGTTCAATTTAGAGCCCGGGTGTCTGGGAATTCGTGATATGAAAAGTGCTTAAGCATTGAATGGATACTAGTTGGTCAGAGTCTGATTTTCAGAAAAATGACTAAGTAAAGAGAAATAGAGAGTAGAGGGGAAAAAGAAACAACAAATTGGTCAAGTATAGAAGAGGGAAAAGAAGGTCCAATATATTCAAATCTGCAATAGATATTTCATTTCCTAGCAATATTTTTTCTATGAAGTTGTATACATATTGCATATACTTGGAAAGAAATCTAAAGGTAACGGGCACATGAAACAACATCTAGAAATTTGAAATTTCCTGAACCCATGAACTCAATGATTTTCCAAAGAGATGTCAATAAATTGTCAAGTGTGGAAAGCGGATGTATGGGCTTCAAAATAGGGTGACGGATTCCTGAGGAGTCGTAAGGCCCTGAGTGTCAAATTGTATATATGAGAACATTTTGGTGAAAAATGTGTAACATGGAGGAGGGGATTATGTGGGAGACCAAAATTAAATCTGCATATCGTAGAATCCCTTGTGTTATTTGCAGGTCACAAAACAATGGAAAGTTCTATTTAGACAAAGGGGAAATGCTCGGTCAAAACGCATGAATCCGCCAACTCGTGTAGCAAGGCATTTTTGGGAAAAAATGATTAAGTAACTAGAAAGAGAAACCATAGGGGATAAAAGAGTGGGAAAATAGAAAGGTAGAGGGTAGTTTTCATAAGCATGAATTGGTTTCAAACAAGCACCATTTTTGCAAACCATCATTTTCTAGTAATTGTCAGCAAATGCTTTGTTGAAGATTAGATTTTATTCCAACTTGTGGGTGTAAGTGTGTTCTTGATACATTTTTCCATGGCTGCAACATATTAACTTAAGTATTAAACTTCTTTCATTATGGGTTGTTATCATTAAAGATTAATAATTGCATGTCTAGAAACAAGAATAACGATCCTGCTGCAACATTTTGATTTGGTATTGCTATGTTCTATCTACATTACGAATAGAATTGAAAATTGGTTTGAAATTGTGTGTAATTAATTTTGTGTTTGCATAAAATCTCGATGGATCGACAAAGTACATTGTCCTGTAGTTGTTATATGCTCCATTTTAGAAAACATTACCTAATAAAATACAATATTCAAGAACTACGAGACTACCGAAGCATGCCAATGAGAAGAGGTGTTAAATCCAGAAAAGAAGCAACAACCAAGACTCTAAGAATTTTTTTTTTAATAGCAAATCCATCTAAAAAAAAAAAAAAAACACTAAGCACTGTACATGTATCCTTAGAAATTGGACCGAATTCTTTGGGCCAAAACATTGAGTGTATATGCCACAAACAGAGGCACGGGATCCGCAACATGCAGGAGCCATCGAGATGCTCTTCAACATGCATACAAAACTGATTACCATGCCTCTTTTTTTAGGAAATCCATGCAGTTTTATCCTTGATGGATCATCCTGTGGTAAAATTGATAGTTCTTAGAAGCTTCCCGTGAGGAAGAAGATGAAAAACATTGCAGGGAAAATGGAATAGCCCTTAACTGAAAGTTAGGACACACCAAGAAACTACCTCTCCACAGTCAAAAACTTCAGGGACACATGTTTCACATTCAATTCCAGAGGCCCAAATTAGTCCATTCTGAGTGGAAGGAGATGAAAAGTAGAGATATTCCTTGCACCAGCGGGAGTTCTAGTCCTCATTCCCTAAGATGTTAATTGTATATCCAGAGAACAGGACAACAGTCTCGCAATTGAATAGTTTTTTGGCTTGAAATATATCTCTGGGAGCATAAACAAATCATTTCCTTAGAGTGAAAGTATTATGCCTGAAACAGACTAATTTGGACCTTTGGAGTTCCTACTTTTGAGATGCAAAGAATCTATTGCGTTCAACGCTAGTTTCTTTTCTGAAACTCTTTCTTTTGGTGTTGTCAGGACTTCTATCACTGAGCTGGGAAGTTATGCCCATTATGATTGATTCCAATTTGGGCACAGGAGTGGGAATAATATTTTCATTGCAATCATCCATTGTCCTGTCATCTTCCATTAGATCATCTTCTTCCATCTCAGAATCCATTGCATCAACCTCTGCACCAGCCATCGATGCAATTGGGCAAGTTCTCTGAGCAGGAAGGGTTGTGTTAAAAAATATTATCGTATGGGGGGTTGTTTTCCCTAAGGAAGGGGCACCTTGGTCAAAATGAGAGAAAAGGGGATTAGAAAGCCACAAATGGTGTTTAGCCTAAGTCGGGGATCTGATTTGATATTTTGGTGCCCACGCAGTCCCAGTCATCTCGTCAGCTCCCTATCATCATAATCCACGTCTACTTGTCAAGTCCTCCCTGCAAGCGTCCAACAAAGCTTTAGATGGTGAAGTTCAAAGTGTGGCTCATCCTGATCCCAATGCAGACAGTTCATGAAAGTGAGGCAACAATTGAGACATTGTCTCACCACATAAATGGAAAGCCAAAAAGGACTGGTAGAGCAGATCTTGCATCTGATAGGGGAAGGCATGCGTAGAGGAGACTACATGTGCAGTCTGATTGAGAAGACACAAACATATGGCATTCGACGAGAAGATCAAGCACACCTCTTATGGGAGAATGTTTTAGTATATGTATGTATTTTTTATATTTTCTAATGGTCAATGGTTGAGATAGGCTCTCGTATTATAAAATTTTAATGAAACACTTTGGTTATCTAGTTATGTAATTTGATGTGAGACTTCTTGTTTAATGAAGGTCAAATTCCGTTTCCATCTGGTTTTCCTATGATACTGAAGTGTCCACGATTGAAGGATTCACATGGATTGTTATGGATGTGTTGTGATGTATTTTTTATCATAGTTCTATTTTAATTCTCTTCAGTTTCCTGAAAATTTGAATTCAAGAGGATCTTGTTTTCAGAGTTTTTCCTCCTTAGGTTGTTGGAAGACTTAATGTCCATAGTAGACCTTTACATCTTATCCTCAATTTCTTCCTCCTACTCACCCTTACTACAACTTACTGGTTGAAGTTGATCAAAACCTCATTTGATTGTGCATATTTCCCCAGATTTATGAGTTAAAACAATATTCTCTTGAGTCTGTCCCATTTGACCTCTTTAAATCCATTAATCATGACCTATAACCTTATGGGTATTGGGCTTACCGTGGATGCAATCTAGAGGTGACTTCTAGTGACAATATTTATAGCATTGTTGACGGGGATGAATTGAAGATTTTCCCTAGGTAGAACAACAACGAGCTTCTGATTGTGAAGGTGCATCAGAAATCAGAACCTTTGAAGATTGCGCTTGCACTTGGCGACTCCATTGTCTCAACTCCACTATTACAGTGTGGCTTCTTCTGGCTACACCTAGTAGCCCTTCAGAGAACACAATGATCAGATTTGTTCTTTGATGGTGAACAAATATCAGACACACTCTTACTGCATATATTTCACCTGGTGACTCCATGATTAAAGAATCGATTGGCGACTCCACTGGTTCGATGGGAAAAATCCTGGCTTAGAGGTTTTCTCCTTTAGATTTTTATGTTGTTTTTGGTTTTTCTAATGTTGTCCCTACTATGGATGAATGGGGTGATTATTTGTCCATATTTAGAGAGCGAAAAGAGGACAACACTACTCAACATCTCTGTGAGTTTCATGAACTCATGCATCAGTGGGAGATACATAATGAGGATGTATTATTAAAAATATCCATGTTCTCGTTAGTAGGGTATGCTCGTGAATGGTATCATTCTTTCCCCCCTACTAGTATTTCCTCCCTAAGGGAATTTCATGCAACATTCAATAGGCATTGTCAAAAGTATTATTCTTCTAAGTTAATCTGTCATAACTGTTGTGAGGAGTAGAGATATGGTGTTCAGGACATAGGTCATTCTTGCAAAATATGTGAGGATGAGGAACATCCCCCAGAAGAGTTGATATAATCAATTTCTACAAGTATAGAAGAGTTCAAGGCAGATTTTGCTCGTTGCTCTTACGAAGAAAATGAAAAGAATATTCTGGTCCTGGAAACTGATGTTCTTGGAAACCCTACTTATGATGAATAAGTGATGTCAGATATTGACCACGAATAAACATCTTTTGATGGATATCCCAGTGAATATGATGAAGAGCAGAGCTCTTCCATGGTTCCTATTTATAGTGATTGTGAAACTGATTCTGGGGAGAGCCATGAAGGAGAAAAGGAGGAGCCACATCTCTCGGCTATCTTGGAAAATAATTTTTCCCCTTTCAATTTCTCAACCATATCTAGTTATCCACATCCAGTGCCAGCTATAAACAAATGGGATGATTATCTTCTGATATTCAAAGGAAGCAAGCATGACCATCCTAGTGAGAACTTATTAAAATTTCATGTATGCATGTTTGAACATGGATTCTTTCATGAGGATGTTTAGATCAAGTTGTTCAGTTTTTCTTTAGAAGAAGATGCTCTTGGATGGTGTCTATCCCTCCCTGCTTCTAGTATCCATTCTTTGAAGGATTTTCACAATGCTTTTAATTTGTATTACGGGAAGATTTACCCAACTCATCTTATTTTTTATGACTGTTGTAAGAGGTTTGCACTCCACATTCTGCAGAAGATAGAGTGTTCCTTGTGTGATGAGTTCAGTGAAGATCTGATTGAGAGAGAACGGAAGGATGAAAGTGAGTATTTTGCAAATACATATGAAAAAGTTTTCTCTCTCAATTTCCCAAGAAGAAGTCCTTCCAAATATGATTGATGATGGCGTTGATGATCACATAACTATGGATTCATTATTTTTTGCCCCTAGTACACCAGTTGTCTCAAATTTAAAAGAAGAAATGGTTGAAGAAAAGAATCAAGATATTGTTCTTTTCTCTTTGCAAGATAAAAGCGTTCTACACTCACCTACCCCTGAAGAGTATTCAAAAGTAGAAAGCATAGGCTATCAATCTTCTTATGAAAGTGAAATCTCCTAACAAGAGCAACATGATATAGAGAAAGAGCCATCCTTAGATACACATGAAGAGACTTCTTTCTCTCAGCTAGCATATGTTTTCAGAGAAGAAAAAGAAGAAAAGGAGCAAGAGAAGGGGCAATTTATCTCTTGTCTAGAGCCTGCAAGTGGTAAGCCATCGTCTGAGTCCAGTCAACCTGCATCAGCCTCTCACCCACCTGATATTTCCATAGAAATCCAACAATGTGTGAGTAGTCGTGTAGCAGAGAAGGCTGCATGTTATAAATTTTATGGAGTTTTCCCCTTGTCCTATGAGCCTATGAAGGAATACATTGAGTTGTATTTCCTTCATGTTCTGAAGCCGCCCATCTTTATCGTGACCTTATCATTAGGAGGAAAGTTGAAGAATGTAACCATTCTGTTGCCACAGTTGCATTCTCTGTTATCAATCATTGACAGAGTAAACAAATTCACAGCTAGAAAGTTGTGTGAGTGGCTATGGTGGAAGTTTTCTTTCACCTAGCACTATGTAAAAATTAATTAGTCTAGGATGTACATAAATAAGCTCATTTTGAGCCCATGTGATTTTCTTTAATTTTCAAAATAGTGTTCTTGTCAGTCTGTATTTTGATCTTGACTCCATAGGAAAATGCAAAAGGCGACCAGAACTACTGAAGATATTAGAGCCTCGCAGGGAGGGCTCTATCCCCCATGGAGCATAATGTTAACACATATTATTGTAAGGGGGGTTGTTTTCCCTAAGGAAGTTCCACCTTGGTGAAAATGCGAGAAAAGGGGATTAGAATCCCACAAATGGCGTTTAGCCTAAGTCGGGGGTATGACTTGATATTTTGGCACCCATGCAGTCCCATTCATCTCGTCAGCTCCATATCATCAACATCCATTTTTTCTTGCCAAGTCCTCCTTTCAAGCATCCAAAAAATCTCCAGATGGTGAAGTTCAGAGTGAAGCTTCTCCTGATCCCAATGCAGACAGTTCATGAAAGTGAGGTGGCAGTTGAGACATTGTCTCACCACATAAATGGAAAGCCAGAAAGGACTGGCAGAGCAGAGCTTGTGTCTGAAAAGGGAAGGCATGCACAGTCTGAATGAGAAGACACAGACATATGGCATTGGACGAGAAGATTGAGCACACCTTTGTTGGGTGAATTTTTTAGTATATGTATGTATTTTTGATATTTTTTAATGGTCAATGGTTGATCTAGGCTCTCGTATTGTAAAATTTTAATGAAACACTCTAGTTATCTGGTTATGTAATTTGAAGTGAGACTTCTTGTTTAATGAAAGTCAACTTCCTTTTCCATCTGGTTTGCCTCTGATACTGAAGTTTCCATGATTGAAATATTCACATGGATTGTTATGGATGTGTTGTAATGTGTTTTTTATCGCAGTTCTTTTTTAATGCTCTTCAGTTTCTTGAAACTTTGAATTCAAGAGGATATTGTTTTCAGAGTTTTTTCTCCTTAGGTTGTTGGAAGACCTGATGTCGAGAGCAGGCCTTTACATATTCTCCTTAATTTTTTCCTCCTTCTCACCCTTACTACAACTTACTGGCTGAAGTTGATCAAGACCTCATTTACTTGTGCATATTGCCCCAGTTTTCTGAGTTAAAATGAAATTCTCTTGAGTTTGCCCCATTTGACCTCTTTAAATCCACTAACCATGACACATAACCTGATGGGTATTGGGCTTACCTTCGATGCAATCTGGAGGTGAATTCAAGTGCTAATAGGTTGCCTTGGAATTCTTTTGCTTGAAATATATCTCTCGATGTATCAAGGGACCATCTCCTTTTTTTCTCCTAGGCAGAGGGAGATGAGTAGTAAGAATATGACATGGAATACTGGAACCTCTAGCCATCATGCATGAAGGTGTTTATTGTATCTAGATAGAACTACTGCCACAAGTTAATGATAATTTATGTTTTCTCTAGACGTTGTCTGAAAAGAAAATTGGGGAGGGATAATATAACCCTCCGCAAATCCTGGTTCAATGTGTATCAATGGAAGATCTCCTCGATCCTTTCATTGATCAATGACAATATCTAGGGTTCTTCTGTAATGAGTTGTTACCATTAAATCTCATTTATTGCATATTTAGAAAAAAGTGCGAAGGTGACAGTGACGGTGAAGAGCAATTAACAATTAGAGATTTCTTAAAGGCGCCAACCAACTAGTGCATGAAAGAGATTGCATCAGGTTTGAAATGAATACTTGGAAAGGATAACACTCTTCTCCACAAATTCTTGTTTAATTCATATTAATAACAAATCTTTTTCAGCCTTCCGGACATTAATGACAATCTTAATGGTTCCTGCATGAAGAACTACTAGCATTAAATCTTAATAATTGCATATCTAGAAAGAAGTATGAATGTAGAAGTGATGGTGAAGAGTGACCAAGCATTGTACATTTCGTTCACCCGCCAACCCGCGAAACAGATTCCAAGAAATTCCCAAGTATGGAAAGAGGTTAGGCGGGTTACAAAAAAAAGGGTCACAAGATATACCCAGGAGACATGAGGGGACGATGGTCAAATTGTATCTCAGTGACAGATTTTGGCCGTCAATCTGTATATCATGGAATTTCGGGTGTTGTTTGTGCGTAGGGAAACAATGGAAGTGCAATGTCGAGAGGGAAATTTTTATATTGAAGAACTTCGGGTGTTGTATATAAAAGCATGAGACATTTGAAAGAAGGACCAAGTAAACAGAAAGTTAAAGAATATGATATGAAGGGGAATTTGTTTGCTAATTTGTAAATCACGGAAGTTCGGGTGCTATTTGCAGGCAACGGAACAATGTAAACGCAATGTTGAACCTGCCTATGCAGGAACCCGTGATTCAAAAAAAAAATTCAATATGAAATGGGGAAGCAGTTGGTCGGGCTGGTGATATAAAAGTAACAATGGAAATCTGAAAAAGTGAATCTTCCAAATCCCGTACCTAGACATTTTCTGAAAAATGAGTAAGTAAAGAAAGGGAAAGCAGAGGGAAAAAGAGAAAGTGGTTGGGAATTTTCAAAAGAGAGAATTTCTATAAGAAAGCACCATTGATGGTCTTGACAGTAATTATGAAGTTCATTAAACATGTTAACAGGTTCTTCAATCAAGGAATAGATACAGTGAGCAATGTTTATAGTTTCCAGGATCTGTTTGTATAAGAGAAGCGTCAAAAAGTTACAAGAAACTCAATTTTTGGATGTTTAAGTAAATTTTTTGTATTGTTAGCTTCATTGCAAGTATAACAATGATGAATTTGAATTTTAATGTCCTCTTGTTCATATTATTGTTCCTTTCGACTTCACATAGTATATATTCTTTTATTTCAATTTGTTTTCTAATTTGTAGATCGTGAAAGTCTGGGTGTTGTTTGTAGGCGACGAAACAATAGAAACACAATGTTGAACCTACCCATGTGGTAACCCGCCTATTT
Source organism: Picea glauca (assembly GCA_000966675.3). NCBI lineage: Eukaryota > Viridiplantae > Streptophyta > Pinopsida > Pinales > Pinaceae > Picea > Picea glauca. Next base: position 1,662,574 of record JZKD02S0456235.1, on the reverse strand, counting down.
GGAAACCCGCAAGTCAAAAAAATTGTACAATATGAAATGGGGAAGCGACCAGTCGGGCTGGTAATATAAAAGTAAGTTAAATCTAAAGACGTGAATCTTCCAACTTCCGCACCTAGAAATTTTCCAAAAAGGGATTAATACATGCTAAATATGTACTTTTATAAAGTATGAACATGAGATTTTATAGAGCATGTACAGATCAATCATTCCATACTTAGCCACTTTTTGGATCGTAGTTTTTCGGGCTGGCGGGCTCAAAATTAGGTCTCTATTGTTGTGTGTCCTACAAATAGCACCTAGAGTTCCATGATATACAAATTGACAAGAAGACTTGTGGGTTGGTTGGCTCAACATTGTACTTCTATTGTTTCGTGTCCTCCAAACAACACTCGCAGTTTCATGATATACAAATTTACAAACAGACTCTGGGGCTGGTAGGCTCAAGATTGTGATTGTTTACGGATGGTGATCCCTATCAACTAACTAACATTATCTTAAAACATTATTTTCAATACTAAGTTATTAATAATAAATATTGATATTGTACAATTTAATTACATAAAATTATTAAAGGATGTTAAATATCTTATTTAAAAGAAAAACCCGCGATCCAAAAAGTTTTTACAATATGAAACAGGGAAGCAATCGGTCAGGTTGGTGATATAAAAGTAAGTGGAAATCTGAACACGTGTATCCGCCAACTTCCACACCTATAATTTTTTCGAGAAACAAGTCATACATACTAAATATGAACTTTTATAAAGTATGGACATGATATTTTATAGAGCATGTACAGTTCCCTCATTCCATACTTAGCCACTTTTTGGATCGCGGGTTCTTGGGCTGGCAAGCTCAAAATTGGGCCTCTATTGTTTTTTGTCCTACAAATAGCACCCAGAGTTTCACGATATGCAAATTGATAGACGAACTTGCGGGTTGGTTGGCTCAACATTGCACTTCTATTGTTTTGTGTCCTCCAAACAACATTCAGAGTTCCATGATATACAAACTCATAGATGGACTCCAGAGCTAGCAGGGTCAAGATTGTGATTTTTAATGGATGGCAATCCCTATCAACTATCTAACATTATCTAAAAACATTATTTTCAAATACTAAATTATTGATATAAAATATTGATATAGTACAATTTAATTACATAAAATTACTAAAAGATGTTAAATCTCTTATTTTAAAAAAAAATGAAGTAAACAAAACAAAATTGTTTTAAATTCTATCACCGCAAGTATAACAACGACCAATTTAAATTTTAAGGGCCTCTTGTTGATATGATAGCACCATTGGACTTCGCACAGTATATATTCGTTTATTTCAAATTATTCTAGGAGATTAATTTTACCAAGTTCATCGATCAAGGAAAAGTGCTAAAACAAACCACATACTACATTTGCGTCATAATGTTATACAAATTGACAGGAAGATTTGTGGGCTAGCCGGCTAAAAAATTGAAATTCTATTGTTCTGTGTCCTCCGAACAACACTCGGAGTTTCGCGATATACAAATTAAGAGACAAAGAATACAACTAAGAACCAAGTAAACTCCAAACATGCCACAAGCAAGATCCCAAAAGGTTCCATAGAGTAGCGTACATCGACCTTTGCATCAAACAATTTGATATATAAAGAAAATATGTCACAGCATTGGTTTTCTCTTACATTCAGTATATGTTCCCATGAGAAAATAATCGGGGCCATGGGATATATGGGGTTTGCTTCCATGCTTCCCATTTTTGGACCGAACAATCTTATGTGCATGCAATCTCTATAGCAAGATCTAAACATCTCAAGCCGATGTTTCAATCCATGTCGAGTTCCTTTATTTTTCAATTAGGGCATCGAGAAAATGAAGATACCATATCACAAATTTATAGTTGGAGACAAAAATTTATTTTATTCGTGCACCTGAAAGAAAATTGCAAAAATCTTGTCATGGCTAAATAGTTAAAAAACAATTGTCGAATTTGGGCACCCAAAAAACATGCAGGATCCTCCATCAAAGAAACAACCACCCACCATGTTTTATTTTCTTTAATTTGCACACTGAAACAAATATGAAAAATCCTCACTGTGAGATGCAAGAAAACATCAAAATAACAACATTGATTACATTTGTAATTAGATTCTCAAGTACTCGAGCCTGACAAACATTCATCTGGGTGTTGACGAAATATTGCAGAGACACGCTGCAAAATTCTTACTGAGAGATGCAAGAAAACATCAAAATAACAACATCGATTGCATTTGTAATTATATTCTCAAGTACTCAAATCCGACAAACATTCATCTGGGTGTTGAAGAATTATTACAGAAACACATGAGATATTTTTGTTTCCTGCCAAAACATGATATGTTTTTTTTGCTTGTTTTTTTCTTTCTTCTTCATCAGCCGATATGCAATATTGCATTGTCCTCATTTAGGGTAAATTTGTTGTGTATCTGAAAGTTGCACATCATGTAGACACTGCTTTCCTTTTTCTGTAGGTATGCTTCATACAACAATTCTGCTAACTGAGGAAGAACTTCTTGTAACAGAGGCTGCTTAATTGTACATTGCACGGTTGTGTTTCCCACAGTTCGCATGGAAGCATTGAGGAAATGTACATATATATATATATATATATATATATATATATGGACATTTTTCACTACATCATAGACAATCAATCGTATCATCACTTATCAAAGCGGAAGAAAAAGCAGGAGAGTTGCATTTCACACATACAGACTCAAACAGGGTCGAGTACGCATTTGTTGCAACCAAAACACCTTCAACCTAGAAATGCGAGCATAGGAATTAATACATTGAACAATATAATACACAACTGCACCCCCCCCCACCCTCAAAAAAA
>JZKD02S0456235.1:1633558-1659656 GCA_000966675.3 Picea glauca | reverse complement strand
TTACAAATGTTCCTTGGGTTGTGTGAAAGATCCTTTCTCTAACATCCCTTTTCTTTGTTATATTTTTGAAGAGCATAAGTGGAAACTTCCCTTTATGCAATTGTTGTTCCATTGAGAAAAACAAATTTGAATAGGTATTAAACAATTGTAGTTGCAACATGGAACGGTGAAATATTTGTGTAACTTACCTGAGATACATGCATATGCAAAAGTAAAGGACAAAACTGGATATGGAGAACGGTACCATTGCCTTATCGTTTCCTGACTCTCCATATTTTATATGGAGAATGTGTTGCGAGCCAAGTTTTCTCGCTAGTGTGACAACTGCGCTAATGGTTCCAATTGGGTAAATATAATTGCTCTATGCAAGATGATTGATAGTTGCATCAAGGACGAAATGATATTTTGAACAAACAAAGGGAATTTTTTCCACAATACTTGTTTCGTTGAGTGAAATAATACAATCACAATCACCACAGTCATATTCTGTTTTGGGCAATATATTAAAATTTGTAATGGATATCCCATTACCTGACAATATCATTTCTGCATGTTTCTGGACAAGTTGTGTATGAATAGTCAGTGTGACTATCATCATGGCCTCCTTTTCTATCATGTCAGCATGCATAATGGATCTAGTTTTGTTTTCCTTGTCAAAGTAGGTGTTATAGAAAACCATTATGTCCCCGATGAACAGTTGTCCAATTCGGCGATTGTTCAAGCCCTGTATTGATAGTACTTTGGGTGTTACAAGTCTAGACCTGGTGATAATTTTTTAATAGGAAAACTAAAGTGAATGGTAGTGTGCATTATTTTTTTGTATTCTTTTTTCACTAGCATAAATCTACAAGTAGGCGCATAGCTTCGATGAACTATGGAGCCAAAGTTTTGCAACCACACCTCTTAGTCTGCATAACCTGCACTATGTTCGGTGTATCACTTGTACTTGTTGATACTTCTTGTGAACTGCAAACCATGTATTGCAGATGACATCAACATATTCACCATGCCATAGATGAATAAATAGCCGAGGATATTTTTTTGGTAAACATACTAGGAACATAATGTATGCATCTTTACCTTTGGCCTTGTCGGTCTACTAATGTCTGGGATGACTGACTGCTCATGGCCATGTCACTAGTCCAACTTTTTCTAGTGCAAGCATGTGTAGATGAACATCAGGAGGACAAAACAAGCACATGCATTGTATACTGTCCATAATAGTTCTTAATGTCACATGCAGGGTGGAAGGAGATGGAATACAAAATAGGGTGTCAAGGGATACTCAAAAAACATGAGGACCCAAGGTTCAAATTGTATGCCTCTGATTTTTTGACTGAATAAATGTGTAACAGTAAATAGGGCATGATGGCGGGGCAAGACGACCAATTTGTATATTGTGGACACCCGGAAGCTAAGGGAGAAATCTTGAACTCGTCAGCCTGGCACCCGCAATTGACAAAGTGGGTAAGTATGGAATAAGGTAGAAGTGTGACCATAAATTTGAACCCGTGAGTCCGCCAACCCGCGCACCAAGGCATTTTCAAAAACACCACTAAGAAGAGCAATTAGAAAGGAAAAGGTATAACCAAAAATGGAAAAAGAAGAAATGGGGAGGGCACAAAGGCCCATTGCTGCCAAGTCATTATTTTGTAGTCTAATATTATATTCCCCCATCCACTTTGTATATTTAATTTACTAGCACAGTTGGTATACCTTTTTGAATATTGTACCACATAACCCTTTGATGTTGCACAGAACAATTCATCTTCCTATCCAACCAACTTGTTTCTTCCAAGGTGGCAACGTCGAATATACAATAAACACGAAGGAAAGCCAGTATGAAGACAGACATGTAAAAGAAATAAAAACAATTATATTTATTTCAATGTAACAACAAACAAAATATGATTCACGTGAGAATAAGTAGAAAGATACATAGAATATACATACAGGGAAAAAAAAAGGGTGCAAAGCAACAGAATAAGAACAACAAATAAGTAGACAATAAATGAAATACTAAACACTGGAATATGAAATAAGAGTACATGTATCCACCTACGTAACTCCTCTTCTACATTTGTGCCAAAGATTCCATCGTCCTCTCTAGCCATTATGTTTGTTTAAATGTAGAAATGCGGGAAAAATACAACGGAAATGAAGGAAGTTATTATGCAGGAAGACATGTAATGAAGATAAGTTATTGTGTAGGAAGGTACGCAACATCTACATACAATAAAGTAGGTGAACACATATATAGACAATAAATGAAATACAAAACAACACAATATGAAATAACAGTACAAGCATGTACCTTTTAATCTCCTCTTCCACCGATGCAGTCAAGACTTCTCCATTTTCTCCATCTATTATGTTTGTTTGAATATGGGAACACAAAAAATACAATGAACATGAATGGAAGCTAGTATGCACCGGAGAACAAGTAATATGTACATACAATAAATGAGATTAAACGAATAGAATAAAATATAGGCAGAACCATGAACCTTTTCTTTTCTCCATCCATGGTTGTAAATATATAATTGTTTCCCTGCCCAAAATATATTACAAGCCACAAAATATTACCAAATTGCATGGCCATAGCTAAATAATTTTGTTTTTCTATAGAAAAGTATCCAAATATTCTACCAGTCATGGAAATACATGTTCTTTATCCTCTACAGAGATTGTTGTGCCCATGATACAATATTTTGGTTTTCCATGGCAAACTATCCAGATATGCTTCCAAACATGGAAATATAATTTTGCAGTATCTTTGTTGTACATATCATATCTCAAGTACAAGACAAATTATATTGTGGTCACACTAGTCTATATAGAGGAAAAAGAACATGTATTTTGATATGGGCACATTCCACCATACATTGTTTATAAGTGCATCTTGCACATGTTTTATTTCAACAAAAAAACAACGGATATTGCAATTGCACATGTACTTCTCGAACTATTTTTTATGCAATTATTTTCTATCATGTCAACACTGAAGTACCAACAAAATTTCAGAGAAGAACAGATCTTGACCTCACCAGACATAGAAAATAGCACAATCACATGTCCACTCATGGGTGCAAAGGCTTAACACTGCAAAGCGCCGAAAAAATAATAATAATATATATAGAAAAAAAAATAGCTCCAACTAACGGCACAGGACCCCAACCTTGAAAAGCCAAAGTAAACAAAAGAAAACAACAAGCACTGAACTAGTGAGAAAGCATGAACAGGCCCAACTATAGCCCTAGGGCCCCAAATCGTAAACCTGAGCCAAACAAACACAACCAACAACAGACGAACCAATGAACCAGTGAAAAAGCAACAACCACTGAACCAATAAACAACATATGCATATCCAACGATTACGAAACTGCAGTCAAAGCACAGAAGGAACCAGAAACATATGATGAGAATGCCAGTAGAAATAAAGAAACATTCTTACTTGCAAAATGAAAACACTAAACAACAAAGAAGAAATTGAAAATGAAACTATGGCATGGAAACTTACTCTGAAATGATGAAAGGCAGAAGCGCAGGTCAAATTGTGAACCAAACAACAATAACAACCAAAAATCGATGAACCAGCGAAGAAGAAGTAATCACCAAACCAGTAAAACAATGTATGTAGCTTCAACGATGAGGAAATTGCATTCCAAGGTTATACGAACTATGAAACATACAATGCCTATTGAACTGGCATTGGACAACAATATTGTCCAAATTCACTGCAACATTGTATGGAAAATTTTGAGGAAAAATGTATTCTCAAAAGCATATTTAGATAACCATTTAAGGCTGCTAGGCTGTCTAAGGGCCTCGCGGTATGAAAATATTTAAGTTTTCATGCATGTTTGAGGACCTCTCATCATGTAAACAATTAAGCTGTCAGGCCTATTCAAGCACCTCAAAAAAAGTGTCAATACATTTCAATACAAATACAAAGGAGTAATAATAATAATAATAATAATAATAATAATAACGCAAATAAAAAAATAAATCAGAATACAAGGTTATAAAATTTTGAATTATCGATCACTATAAACCTTGGATATCTAAATATTTCAATATGATTAGTACAGATAAAAAAAGTACCATACGTGATAAAACTTTGGATATGGCAACATAAAATTCATTGGGAATAGCGAAGATGGCAATAAGACCTCAAATCTATCATCCAATCAGATCATAACATATATAGTTTTTTTATTATATAAAAAATAATGCTTTTAATTCTCTATGTCAAACATTAGAAAGTATGCAAAAATTTGTAGTCAAACGACAAACTAATATAAAGTCAATGAATTATTGATCGTGATAGTCCCTCTACACCTTCGACATGGACTAATAAGGAAGTATAGTAAGAAAAGAGTGAAAAAGTAAGGAATGAGGGGAAATGATAATGCAAAAATTCATTATGTGATAATTAAATGGTAAGGAAAAGAAAATAATAGAAAATACAAATAAGAAAGAAAATAGTAGAAGTTAACAAGTGATTATAAAAAAAGGGAGTAAATGAAGGAATAAGGCAAAAAACGAAGAAGATAAAAATGAAGTGGAGTGGAATGAAATAACAAACCATTAAGTTACAATATCACATTACAATAATTTAGCATATCATAGTCAATATTCTTAGGCATGGAAATTTTTTGTGTGCCCATCTTGTGGGTGAGGGTGTGTGTATGGTCAAGCTAGAGTGATAATCAAAATTGATAATGATTGTTTATAATTATCAAGGTATCCTAGATGGAATGTATGTATAACTTAATGATAGTTATATCAGACTAAATTTAAGCATCACTTAAATAGAGAATCGATGATGAGCTACGGTTTTAACCGGCGATCAAACCAATAGGCTATGCTTTATACATGGGGGTCCTATATGGAACTTATGGTGAATAAATTAAAAAAAAAAAGTGCATCTTTGCATTAGTTAAGTAACAAGTGGTAAGAACATAGAGTCAAGACATAGTAAGTCGTTTGCTAAATAGGAGTAGTGGAATCAATATATTAATAGAATTCAACATGTTTTAATCAAGTGAAGGTCCAATGGGACCAATATAGAATAGGGTTTGCTATCATAGAAGACACATATAAGTTGTGTCGTGAATTTTTCCTTATATTGAGAATGACCATAACTTTGGGAAGAAGTGTTGTTCGGAAGGGTGGGTGTATGTAATGCCAACTTTTGACTTAGATAGCGAGAATTACTTAAGGCCTAATCACCTTTTATTTTCTATTCGTTGTGAAACTATTAATGATACACTTGAACTTTTAAGACATATGAACCTATGTGAATGCTAATTCTATGAATGTTTAACGCTATTTGAATTATAATGGATATTATGCAATCTATTTATAACTTGAAAATTTTGACATTTAAAGTTGTTGGTACGTGGTTACTGGGTTGAGATTATGATTAAATGCATTCACATGATGATAATTCATGGATATGTATGAGTTGTGTTATAGACTAATCTGCAGGTCAAGATGCTATGAAATAGCCAAAGAATAATGATGATAAAAGTTTGATGTCATGAACATCGACTAGGAAACAATGTGGTATAAATTTTGTATGTGAAATTATATTGGTTCAAATGCATTTCTATGATATGTGGACAAGTGTAGGTTTTCCAGGTGATAAGACTACCTAAAACTAAATATACGATGACAAAATTCCTAGCAACACAATGCCACTATATGTTCCATGGTAGGATGTCGACCCTAGTCCTATTAGGAGGGGTGGAGGCATTTCTCACTGTGTATCCTCTGAAACCCGGAGTCATGGGAGGGTGGTGTTAGCTCACACTCCCTTAGACGTGTGATGATGACTATCAGTTTCATGTTGGGGAAGCTTGGTCAAGAGAGTTGACACTTCCACTTACAGGTTCTATTTGGAGTTAGGTCAATACAGTTGACACTCCAAGTTAGTCCAGCAGAGAAAGGATAGGGATGGAAGATGGAAGTTAGGGAGGAAGGATGAATAGAAGCAGTTGAGAGTGTGTGGGGATTTCGCCTTATAGAAGAATTTCTTGATTTTCTCTTTTTGAAAAAAAAATATATGTGTATATATGTATGTTTATATTTACTTAAATAAACTACAATTATCTAAGTGAATGGTGTGTGTGCTAAATTATTGTAATTGAGGAATTCAGTGAACATTTTAAATAGTTTACTATCTTTTATGAAATGAATGGTCTCGTTGGTATGATTGGATGCATACACGAATTACTTTAGGTATGATAATTATTTGTATTAGTACATGTACGAGTCTCGTATGTGCTAGGTACACATGTATGCCTTGAACAGGTACACTAGTATGTATAAGTGTTTCAAATTGATGATGTTGATTATTTGTGGTGGATGTATGAATTGTGTGTCGTTACCCTTGTATTGTAAATTACTCTAACTTCGGGACGAAGTTTCTTGAAGGGTGGGTGTATGTAAAGGTTCAAATTGATTAATTTTATCATAGTTTTTAATTTAAATTTAATTAATTATTAAAATATATTAATGAGTCCTTTATTATTTTATTATTAAAAGGTGGGTGAAGTAATTAATGGGGGGGGAAAGGTTGTTTGAGAATTAATAGGGGATACAACTATCAGGGAATTAATGGGGGGATAAGGTTGTTGGGAATTAATGGGGGGATAAGGTTGTTAGGAATTAATGAGGGGGATTTGAGAGAGGAGGATAAGGAAGAAGGAGAGGACTTGGAAGAAGATCTCATTTATGTTTGAGGATTTTCGAATTTCTGAAAGATAGAGGAGGAGGAGGAGGAAATTGAAAGAATTTTTTTGGGGGAACTCTCACAGGGAACTGTTGTTGTTGGGAATTTTAGGCTCGGGGGCCAAGAAATCACAAGGATTCCTGGAGGTAGGGAGCCGAAGAGGTTGTTCCTAGTTGGTTGGGAGGTTAATATTCAGTTTGGGAAAGAACAATAACAATATCATACAGAAAAGGGACTAGATAAACCAACCTGCAGGTGGAAGTATGCATATGTTATTGTTATCATTATTTTGTTGTTGTTGTTGATATTATTATGTTGTTACTCTATATTCCTGGTTTATTTCAAGTATAAGAAAATCATGAAAGAAATTCTAAACTAAATTTTAGAAAACCTTTTAATTGGTTTGAGTACTGAAAATAACCAGGCTCTACAAATCTAGATGGCCTAGAAAATATAATAAAACTGTTTAGACCTTGTTAGAACATAGTACTTAATTAATTATTAAATTATAACTAAGAAATCTAACAAGAGTCTAAGCCTAAGATGTTTGACTAAATTAAAACATAAAAAGGGAATGAAGGGAATTAGACTAGCAAATTAAGTGAGAGAGGAATTAAGAATAAAGTTGGATAGATGCACATGTGTGCATTAAAATAATAAAATGAATTTTAAATGAGAAGAAATTAAAACATGAGAGAATAGGTGGTCCACATAGAGTAGCATCTTGAGTCAATCAACTACCAATCCTAACTAAAAGAAGACTCCTAATCCAACTTAAACTAAAATCTAGTCTAGTTAGGGGACACAAAATAAAAGAAGGATTGGGGAACTAAGGGGCAACTAATAGCAAAAATAACAACAAATTGGGGAATGTGAGGGAAATTGTCTAATTTAATAATAATAAAAAGAATTTACATGTGCAACTTTGGCAGAGTGTAACAAGTGGTGTGGGTGAATAATCATTAATTGAATTATTAAAATTTGTTTATTGTGCATGAGAGGACATGTGTCATTTAGAATTTTCTATAAAATAAATGGAGAGGAAGGGAGAAGGGATCTCACTTTTACTATTGTTATGCTGCCAAAAGTTTGATAAACTAGTTTACTTGGTGAGAGTCGGGTTTCAAAACTTGTGAAGGAGGTGGAAGCCTTTCCTTGCGAATTGATTTCTAGTTTTTGGTGTATGACCCCTTTGCCGCTCGGGGTGGCTAAGGGGGAAGAAGAGTACCCTAGAATTGGCTAGGATTTACCGATGAAGTCTTGAGATTAACAAGCAAAGCAAGGAGGATGTGCACAAAATTGAAGTGGAAAACCACCACCAACAACAATACTTCCTAGTTACGGCATTTGGTTTTAATATTAAATGGAGTTTTATTTGTAAATTGTATATTAAGGCATAATGAAGAATGATTTGGTTAATATGATCTATATATTTTACTATTCAAAACGTTGAATATGGAGGGACTGTTATTACAACTGTATTGTGTTAATATTTATTACAGAATAAAGAATTTGTAAATGCAAGTGCCAATGTTCAATCCTTGTCGAGATTTAATTTTAATACTGTTAAAGTTTAATTATGTATCATATTAGAAGTTAGAAGCTAAAATAAAATGATAGAATTAAATAGCACTTGCAACCCTTTATGCATGATTGAAATTTAGATTACCTACGTGATGCGGCACTCTTGGCACAATGATGAGCTTCCTACTCTTGAAATTTAGATTACCTACGTGATGCGACACTCTTGGCATAAAGAATGAATGTTGACTAGGAAATAGAGGAGTTGGTTGTTCACTACTATTAAACCCTTTGAGGATGATCCCATTACTAAACAAAAACTTATTGCACATACAACCACAACCAGGGGTGAGTCCCTCTTAAGAAGTTGCATGCCACCAAAATCGAGAGAGGCACCGACTTTTACGTTGAGCGTGTGAAGCTCTACAAAATCCTTTTTACATAATATAATTACTTGAACTACCTTGCACGGGAACCCAACAATTATTAATGCAAATAGATGTAATAAGGAAAACCTCTTGAGTCGCAAAAACATCGTAGTCAACCAATCCTTGAGAGAGTAGAATCTCCTCTTCAGTAACTCGCGTCTCCCTCTTCTTCTACGATTGATTTATTTTACATAGTTGTGTTACATGTTATGTTATGTTAATAATAATAATAATAATATATAAGTGTTAATATATGCAATAATGTTATGTTATGTTGTTAATAATAATAATATAAGTGTTAATATATGAAAGTGAGGTAACATTATAATATGAATGGTAGTATAGATAATTATGGAGGAATTGTATACCTGTATAAATTATTGAAGGAAGGAATGATATATTAGAATGAGAATGTTCTTCGTATCAATAATTGTATTTTATTGTATAAGGTGCATTAATGATGGAAATAATCCATGACTTTTATAACTTAGTCATTCAGAGATTATGACCTATGAAATAATTTCAACGATTACTTTAAATTTAGAATCGAATGGACTAAGTTTTTTGAGTAATAATTTAGTTAACGTTCTTGAATTATGAGTTATAAGTGAATGTTAAAGATTGTAAATATAATTTCTATTTCAAAAGGGCCTTCTTTTTCCAAGAGAAAACTATCACAATTATATTGATTTTAATATAATTTTTACATCCGTAGTGCACCTTTACTCTTGCAATACATAAAATTTGCATGGAATAATAAAAGATGTACCTCCAAAGGTATTATCTCTGATACAAAACAAGGAATGAAATCTCAAAAAGATTTAGTCTTCCAGAAACAGCTAACAATGCTAATATTTTGGAAAAGAAAGTCCCCAAACCAAAAAAAAAACACAAAATCTCTCCTCAATTGCTTAAAAGATTACAAATAACAATCCATTGTAGAAAGGACAAAAGTCGCTAATAGATCCTTGTATGACAAGCAAGTCCTTCCCCACCATTAGACCGAGTATACAGTGAGATAATTCCTTCAGGAGCTTGTAATGCACGTTTTGAGAGTCCATCCGCTTCTTTGTTAAATTCACGATAGATATGATAAAAATGTAATTCCTTAAACTTCCTGCTCAGCACCCTGAATCTTTGCTTCCATCCTTCTAAGGAGCTTACTCGGAGATCACCTTTATAATTTATCCAGTCTATGATCACCTTAGAGTCACCCAGGATCTATGAATTGTTGAGAGAAATTAGATTTGCTATATATAGAGTTGCCCACGCTCCAATTAGCTTTTCCTTAGTATTAGATCCTATACCAAAATTGAGATACCACTTATAAACCATGATTGTTGAGCCTCGAATAATACCTCTCGCTCCACTACAAGTGCCATCTGACTTGGCTGCACCATCAAAATTGGCCAGAAGATACTCTAAAGGAATATTTAATCTCTTTAATCGGAGAGTCGAGGAAACACGCTTTTCCACTGGAATCTATAAAGCATTGAGTGTTCTGATGACCACCTTGCTAACGGATGTGACCTTCCCTTCGAAAATCGATGCATTCCTTTCGAGGCAAATGAACCAACAAGTTAATGCAGCAAGACTAGAAGGAATAGTCTTGTTGTTGTACCAATTATTTAGACAGTTTTCAAGGTCTGATCTAGCCCAAGATTGGTTATAATGCTTACTAGAGATTATTTGTTGCCAGACACTTTTCGTGAACTCGCAGTGTATGAATAGATGTTCATTTTCTTCATTCGCTTCATTGCAAAGATGACATCGCACAGGCCCCTGCCATCCTCTGTGCTTAAGTATTTGCCACGTCAATACTTTGTTCTCGACCGCAAGCCAAATGAACAGTTTTATTTTCAATTGTATGTTCCAGGACCAAAAATTCTTACGCCACCCTGTGGCCAACTAAAAATTAAGAGTGGAGAATAAAGTTGCATAGACATTTTTTGAAGTCAGGTATCCAGAAGAATCCCCTCCCGTCCAGATAAACTTGTCTTCGTTTTCAGTTAGAGTTACTCCCGCAGCTTGTAGTGCTCATTGATACCTGTCCCATTCCTCTGCCTTATTAACTGCAAGAGCCAGTTCCTCGCTACTAATCCACGAGGTCATAAATGTCTCATGATCATGTGGACTCCTAGCTTGAGCTAAGACTGAAACACGTTTTTGACTAAGAGTATTTAACAGAGATTCTGATAAAATAGATGCCTCTCCCATACCCAATATTCTGTCTCTACCTAAGTCGACTAGGTGACCAGTACTGGGTTTCCAGCTGAGCCAGTTAGTAATCAACGGAACCACCTTTAATAGACTATTCCAAATTCTAGAAGCTGAATGGTGTTTGAATGTCACAGAACAAATCCAGTTTTGTACAAACATATGGGAAAGGTACTTCTCCTTTAAAACTGATTGCCAAAGTCCATTCTTTGTTAATAATCTCCAAAGTGTTGTCGTAGTCATTGGTTTGTTGAATGAGTAAATGTTTAGTAAACCCCATCCCCCTAGCCTTTTTGGGCGAGCTAGGGTCTCCCAACGGCTTAGATGAAAATGATTTGTGTCCACACTCCCATTCCAAAGAAAGTTATATAGTAATTTTCATAATTTATGGAGAATGGATTGTGGAACCGATGCCAGTGAGAACCAGTAAACTGGTTGACTCTCCAAAACTTCTTTTCACAAAGTGTACTTGCCCCCCATTGACAACCATCTATAGCTCCAGTGTTTGATTCTCTTCTCCACTTTGTTAATAAGCCAATACCAATATTCCGATTTTTGTAATCCAACTTTGAGATAATACCCAAGATATTTAAATCCCACTGCAATATCCATAAAATTATACGAAATAGAGAGCTTGAAAGAAGTGAGTTCCATCTCTGATAGACCCAAGTAATGAACTGTTGATTTCATGGGATTCACCTTTAATCCAGATGCCATACAGAATTTACTTATGAGTTCCATGATCACTATCCATTCTTGCACCGAAGCATGAGCTAGAAGTAAAACATCATCAACGAATAAGAGATGAAGGATCTTAGTGAGTCTGGAAACTTCATTTCCGGATAATGAAACATCTCTTTGTCTAGATTTAATAAGAAAACATGGCTCTCCATCACCAGAATAAACAATAATGGTGACAACAGACATCCCTGATGGAGGCCTCGCCCACTTCTAAAAAAATTGGTGGCCTCGCCATTTACCAGAACAACAAACGATGCAGAGCTCACACAAGACATAATCCAGTTTGTCAACATCACGCCAAATCCACCTTGTATTAAAATCAATCTCAGAAAATGCCAATTCACACAGTCGTAAAATTTTTGGAGGTCGAGCTTTAGTATAAGCGCTTTTTTGTTTTTCTTTTTTATATTGTGTATACATTCATGTGCAGTCCCAATCACATCATGAATTTGACGCCCCTCAAAGAAGCCAAATTGTTCCAGCGATAATGCCCTCGAAAGAAACAGTTTAATATGGTTGGCTATAACTTTTGAAATAATTTTATATACCAAATTGCACAATGAGATAGGTCTGTGTAAATGTGTTGAACCTGCACAGAATATATCTAGCTAAACAATAATACACACATTTATAGAGAGAATTTGAGAAAGAAGAAGAAGGAGAGAAAGAATGGAAGAATTATGATTAACCGTTTTGAATAATGAATAATTTACACATGATATACTCTGTATAACTCAATGAGTTTGCACTGGAGATTAACCAATGCACCATAGTGGTGGTCTAGAGTGATCTGGACACACACCAGTAGTTACGGGAGTGAACTGGCATCTAGTCTAGTCTCTTAGGCAGTTACAGGAGTGAACTGCCACCTAGTTGAGTTAACTAGTCAACTAGCCTCCAGTTAACTGACTGAACAGAGAGTAGTGAGGAGTTAACTCAGGGAATCAAGGCTAATGTGCTAGTTTTGTGATGATCCCAATGCAAGGTCGAATTAGCATGGTGATGGTCCCAATGTTGCATGGTGACAAAACCAATGCAACATCTAAACTCAACTCAACTAGTCAAACTGAAGTGTCAACTAAAAGAGAATATTCTTCGGGTGGAATATTCTCCCCTAAATTATAAGAGACTGGATAATGACTAATTATGATTAATAAACAAGGAAAAACCTTAGGAAAAAGAAATCCTAAGTGTGTGTGAAGTAACTCCAACACCCCCCCTGAACATCACTATGGTGAAAATAAAGATTGGGTCCCGGCAACGAGGCCATGTTAGGTACCCAAGTATAAAAGATACACTGAAAATAAAGCGAGGAAAGAGGGAAAACCTCATGGGAACCCCCCCCACCCCCTTGAGGTACAAT
Organism: Picea glauca; assembly: GCA_000966675.3. NCBI lineage: Eukaryota > Viridiplantae > Streptophyta > Pinopsida > Pinales > Pinaceae > Picea > Picea glauca. The sequence goes on along the minus strand of JZKD02S0456235.1, from coordinate 1,646,647 downwards.
GTATGTGAAAAGAATAACTACAATTGTTAGGCAATTGTGTCCTTCACTCCAAGATGACTTCGCAGAGAATGAAATTTCTGCTCAGTGAAGGTCTTGGTGAAGATGTCTACCATCTGTTCTACTGAAGGACAAAACTGTAAGTCAATGATCCCCTTGTGTACTAAGTCCTGGATGTAGTGCATGTGGATCTCGATGTGCTTCGTCTGTTGCCTCTAAACTGGATCTCTGCAAAACTTCAGAGTGCTCTGGTTGTCACACCAGATGACGATCGGCCGATGAAACTGAATGCCCAACTCAGTGAGAAAATGTTGTAGCCACATAGCCTAAATGGTTATGTTAACTACCCCTCTGTACTCTGCCTCAGTTGAAGATAGAGAAATTGCAGCTTGCTTCTTGCTCGACCAATAGATAGGCCTAGAACCACGACTGAGTGAGTAACCAGATGTGGACTTGCGATCAATGTTATCGCCAGCCGAGTCAGAATCAGTAAACCCATTGAGATCTAATGTAGAGTCTGTTGCATAATGAATCCCAAAGTTGATGGTACCTTGTACGTATCGAAGGATACGCTTTGCAACCTTCCAATGTAGCTCATGCAGCTCCTGCATGAACCTGGAAACTACGCCAACTGCATAGAAGAGGTCTAGTCTGAAGTGTGTGAGATACAACAAGCTCCCCACTAGTTGTCTGTACAGTGTGTTGTCAACCAGTGGAGTCTCCCCACCATCCTCAAGTTTGACTCCTGATAGGAAAGGAGTCGGAGCAAACTTGCAGTATGTCATGTGAAATCTCTCAAGGAGATCTCGTGCATACTTGGCCTAAGACAGTTTGATGCTTGATGCATCCTGACTGATTTCAAGTCTAAGGAAGAAGTGTAGTGGACCCATGTCCATCATCAAAAACCTGTCATGTAGAATCCTCTTGACTACAACAATCGCTGAAGTCGGGCACCCGGTGATCAACAAATCATCAACATAAAGAACTAAAAGTAGAATTGAATCAGTTGTCCTGAGCATGTAGACATTTGGGTCTGATTTACAACTTACAAAGTTCTGTGACAACAAGTAGGAATCCATCTTAGCATACCATGCCCTCGGAGCCTGCTTGAGGCCATAAAAGTGACTTCTTCAGTTGACAAACCAAAGATGAGTCCTGCATAAATCCCTGGGGCTACTACATGTAGATATCCTCAGAGAGATCACCATGAAGAAATGCATTCTTCACGTCCATCTGATGGACTTCCCATCCCTTGGTTGTTGCAATGGCAAGTGACAATCGTATGGAATCCATATTCGCTACTAGAGAGAAGGTATCATCATAGTCAATACCATGAACCTACTGAAAGCCTTTGGCGACAAGCATGGCTTTGTATCTGTTGATCTGTCCATCCGCTGCACTCATGGTCCTTTAGACCCATCTGCATCTGACAAGTTTCCTCCCAGAAGGAAGGGGAACCAGATACCAAGTCTGGTTCTCGAGGAGGGAGTTGTACTCCTCCGGCATGGTGGATTCCCAAAAGGGATTTCCAGCAGCCTCACCATAAGACTGTGGATCGAAAGACTGAACCAAGAAAAGATGCTTGGATGGAAATGGTTCAGTGGTAGTGAGTGAAACAAGAGGCTCCTCAAAATCAAATTGAGTCCTCCTGGTATCGATTGGATCACCAACCAGATCCCCTGCATCCTAAAGAGTAGTTTGTGCCCACTTGGGCCTCTGCTCTGGCTCTGCAACTGCATCTGGATGCTCTGACTCTGCATCTGACTGTACTGACTCTGAATCTGAATCATCTGAGTCCTATGAATTAGAACTCTCATCTGAAGAAGAGTCGGCATGTGCATTCTTATCATCTCAAATAGGTAGAAGAGTGAAGGTGTCTGCATGCAGCTGCTGAGGTACATGCGAGACACTTTCCTCGAATTGGACACTTCGCTCAATAATGAGCTAGTCTGAGGAAACATCAATAAGATGATATCCCTTCACACCGTCGGGGTATCCAACAAAAATGCACTCAGTGCTCTGTGGATCAAGTGCCTTCCTCTTTTCAGAGGGAATCTTGGCCTATGCACGTGAACCGAAAATGTGAAAGTGGGTCACTTCTAATTTGAAGCTGCTCCAAGCCTCGTAGGGGGTCTTATCCTTGACAGATTTATGGGGAGATCTATTTTGGATGTATGTTGCATAGTTAAGTGCTTCGGCCCATAGTCTCTGTGGTAGTGACTTTGCATGCAACATATAAGGTGTCATCTCCTTTAGAGATCGGTTTTTCCGCTCAACAACTCCGTTTTGTTGCGGAGTATAGTGAACTGTGTGTTGCAACTGAATCCTTGTCTCATGGAAAAGATTATGGATCTCATGATTTACATACTCTCCCCCATTATTAGTTCAGATAACTTTGATCTTCTTTCCGAACTATGTCTCAACCAACGCTTTGAAATCTTTGAGGTGTTGAAAGACCTCAGATTTTTACCTGAGAAAGTAGATCCAAGTAAAATGTGAGAAATCATCAACAAAAATGAGAACAAACCTCGCTTTGTCGATCGATGGATGCGGAAAAGGACCCATAAGGTCACTGTGGATCAGATCTAAAGGTGCAGAAGCTCGCCGAGACTTTCCTTTGTTGAATTTCTCTTGAGGGTGTTTTCTGAGAACACATCCCTCACATACTCCCTTGGAGAAATGGATGTTTGGTAGACCATCAACTAATGTGTGCTTGCTAAGTTGTTGCATGTATCTGAAATTTAAATGTCCAAACCTTTCGTGCCATATCCTACTACTTTCATTAGCATGAGTAAGCAGTAAAGCAGAATCAGGTTCAATGAATTCAGAAAAAAGTATACAATCTAGATTGATGATTTACCTCACCGGTAGCAACCCTGGAGTTGGTTTGCATGTCGTATATGTCCACAAAATTTGGTGTGAAGATGACTTTCTTTCCGGTGCCGAAATTAGTCATATGATACATACAGAGAAGGTTGATAGAAAGTTTGGGAACATGCAACACGTTCTCGAAGCTTCCGTTGGTGAGTTCAATCCTTCCTTTGTCGGTGACTTCGATAGAAGAGATGTCCCCCATGAGAATAGGAGGACCTTTGCATGCATCCAATGAAGAATAGACTGCTTATGAGGCAACTATGTGAGGTGACGCTTCTGGATCTACGATCCAAGCATCGGGAGAGGAGTTGATGGTAATCAAGGCATGGCTAGAATTGCCTTTCTTGGAAATCAGATCTTCGGGCTTCTTCTTCTTTGCACCCTCGGGGATGTGATCTCCAAGGTTGTTTTACTGAAGTATTTGAGACATCAGATCTATTTGTTTTTGCATGCATGCAGATTTCGAATGGAATCCTTTGTGACAGTACGTGCATTTCTCCCCTTTTCTTCCCTTTTCCCCTTTGGATCCAGAGGCATCGGTGAAGGGTTTTGTGTACCCTTCCTTCTTCGGATGTGCATGAGATTTTTGTTTATCTTTATCTTTAGATTTCTGATATTTGTGGCTGTCATCATTTACAATAAGTGCATGCGCCCTTGGGCCTTTGATTGTGCCCATGTTGATGAGCTTGGTTTGTTCTTGTGTCAATGATTCGATAAAGTCTTCAAGAGAAGGCATCTTCCATGTGGCTCCAGAGGTGAATCTGACAGTATGGAATGTGGATACGAATACATAGAATTCAGGACCAAGCTTGGAGAGAATGGTGAGAACCATTTGTTTCTCCTTCGCCAATTTATCAACCCCGCAAGCTTTGAGTTGCGACAGTAAATCCTTGAATTTTGTAAAGAAATCTTAGATATTGTCGAAGCTTTTTGGATCCAATGTGAGCAACTCCACCTCCAGCATGTGTCCCCTCATCTCATCCTTTTTTCCAAAGATCCCTTCCAAGGTTTTCCAGGCTTCATTGGGAGTCTTACAGGAAGATATGTGAAAAAGGAGATCGAGAGAGACAAGACTGCAAATTGTTCTGAGTGCCTCATCCATGTGATTTAAGTACTTGGATTTTTCTATGGCTGATGTCGGCTTTGTATCTGTGTTCATGGTTAATCTATACAACCCTCTGGATTGGAGATGTATGGTTATTTTCTCCTTCCATGCAAAATAATTGTAAGGTGTAAGAATGAATTCTTTTTGGAATTTCATCTTTCCGTTGTCTTTAATCTTTTGTTTCTGCAAAAAATTTGGTGTAGCTTTTGCCTAGCAGTCCATCGGCTCTGATACCATGTAAATGTGTTGAACCTGTACAAAATAGATCTAGCTCAACAATAATACACACATTTTCAGAGAGAGTTTGAGAAAGAAGAAGGAGAGAAAGAATGGAAGAATTCTCATTAACCGTTATGAATAATGAATAATTTACACATGATATACTCTGTATAACTCAATGAGTTCACACTGGAGATGAACCAATGCACCATAGTGGTGGTCTAGAGTGATCTGGACACACACCAACAGTTATGGGAGTGAATTGCTACCTAGTCTAGGCTCTCATGCAGTTATGGGAGTGAACTGCCACTTAGTTGAGTTAACTAGTCAACTAGTCTTCAGTTAACTGACTGAATAGAGAGTAGTGAGGATTTAACTAAGGGAATCAAGGCTAATGCGCCAATTTGGTGATGATCCCAATGCAAGGTCGAATTAGCATGGTGATGATCCCAATGTTGCATGGTGACAAAACCAATGCAATATCTAAACTCAACTCAACTAGTCAAACTGAAGTGTCAACTGAAAGAGAATATTCTCCAGGTGGAATATTCTCCCCTAAATTATAGGAGACTGGATAATGACTAATTATGACTAATAAACAAGGAAAAACCTTAGGAAAAAAAAATCATAGGTGTGTGTGAAGTAACTCCAATAGTATGTAATCCCCAAACTGTTGAGGTTTATTCAATTTTGGTATCAAAGCTAAAAATGTAGAATTTAAACTCCCTGCTATGCGCCCACCCGTCCTGACCTTCTCAGCAAGTGCCAAAATATCATCTTTGATTAAATCAAAGAAACGAGTATAAAATTCCACCATCCAGCCATCTGGGCCTGGACTCTTCTCCTTTTTGAAATGAGATAGGATCGATTTCAGTTCCATTACAATGACCGACACAAATAGATCTCTAGCTTCCACCTCACTGATCAATCTTGGAAAAGTCATGCTACTGCCACCTGTTCATTTGTTGTTGCACTATCCACAGAACTAAAAAAACTCTTAAAATGATTCTCTGCCTCCTTGATAATCTCCTTTTGACCTTTGTGAATCAAACCAGAATCATCTCTGATCTCCCATAAGTGTTTTCTAATTCTCCTCTGATTAGCAAACTAGTGGAATTTTTTTGTATTGAGGTCTCCAGATTTAATCCAAATTGCCCGACTTTTGGTTCTCCAATGTTCTTCCTGTTCTACTAGCATCTTGTTTCTTTTTGTTTCCAATTCTATTCGTTTCGTCTCGACCAAACGACTAAAATATCCCTCTGAAATCTGATTAATATGACTCTTGATACTGTCTTCCAGGTGCTCTAGATCCCTCACTGTCCTTTCCCTCACTGCTTTTGCCCAACTTTTTGTCATCAACTTTAGGTCTTTTAGTTTCCAGGTGAATCGACGTTGAATATCTTCCTCATGTAGATATTTTGGGTCATTCCAGAGTTTAAGCACTTTGATATTATAGTCGGTTTCTTGAAGCCATTAAGGATTAAACTTGAAGGGATAAGCTTTGGGGAGAGAAGGGTTCTCCAATTGTAATAATATTGGCGCATGGTCCGACACAAAGGGAAGTTCCACCCAAGTGCGGTACAAACTAACATTCATGAGTAAGTCCTCCGAGAGCATGAATCTATCCAATCTTTTGGCAATCAAACCAGCACTCGTGCACCCATTCCTCCACATTGGGACTAACTTATCAGGCTGAATGTCTAATAATTTGTGCGAATGAAAGAGGGAACTGAAAAAGCTGGTGAGTGAACCTGAAGAAGAGGAGCTCCCCCCAAGATTCTCTAATTGCTAGCATAAGGTTTATATCCCCTGCTATCACCAGAATTTTTATAGAAAACAATCAGTCATTTGACAAATTAGTCCAAAATACTTTGCGCTCCAAGCACAAACCATACACATTCAATAAGTTAATCTTCCTTTTAGTAGCGAGAATCAGAATTGTTAACAATATTCCACCACAAGTAAGGAAAGGAGTCAAACTAAAATAACAAGGATCCCACATCACCAACAATCCACTAGATGTGCCCACCGAGCTCACTGCACTTATAACCCAAGACAGAAGAAATCTCTGCGCAAATGACCGAGCTTTTTGATCAATGACCATCGTTTCCTGAAAGAATACAATATTGGACTGGGTAGAACCAAAACCCATCGAAGGGAGGCTACTTTAAGGGACCCTCCAGTCCCTCTTAGATTAAGGGACACCAATATCATTATTTGGCCCTTGCTAGGGCCTTCACTGCTCTAAGTGTCCCACTGTTAGAAGAGTATAGGTCTAAAACTAGAGGAATACTCGACTGCGACTGTAATTTCTTTTTAGTGCTCCTAGTCTTGATAGGGGATCGCTCAATGGCAATTGATGCAGGAGCATCGTCAACATCAAGCGAGTCAGCGCGGAGACAATTGGACAGCTGGACACGCACTAGCACAAATTTTGAAAATCGCCTTGAAGTTATTGCGCGATCTTAAATGAAGTCATTTAAGAAGAGGCGCACTTGTATAATGTAAATGGACCTTGAGCGATTTGCTCTCGTCCTTAGTAGATAGAAGGAATTTAAAGTAGTTAATGCAGGTAGATAGAATTCAATTCTAGATTAGACAGTTTTAGAGCGCAAGAGGGAAATGGGATATAGACACCCTCATTGTGTATTGTAACATAATGGGAGATTGGAGCAAGAGCATGCAGAGAGTTGTGTAAGAACATCCATGTACAGATATTTGGATTAATAGAAAGAGTTTGATTCAAATTCATGGTTTCGTGTTTGTTCTCTGTGTATTGATGCTAAATGATATGCTCATGGATGTTTGCTTCCTGTTATACATTTGCTTTATATGTTGTGTATATGATTTCATGTTTGAGTTTGAAGTCTGAAGGGAAGAAGGAAATGAGTTTTAATTGTTTCTCTATCTAAACAAGGATTCCTGCAAGGAGTGCAGTCGAATTGTCCGCAAGGAGTGCGTTGACAGAGGGTTCAGATAGGGTAACTTTTATTCTCATTCATTCTATGGTGAAGACAGATACAGGAGCCGTGCAAGGAGTGTGTAGGCTGAGTAAAGTCTCAGGGTTGTGAACTTGAGTGAAGTGTTTAGAGACTGCTGCTGCAGGTGTGCACAGAGTCAAAAGATTTCAGCACTAGGAAATGTCTAAAGGTTGCCGCAAGGAGTGTGCGCATGAGTCTTTTCTAAGACTCGGAGTTATAAGAAAGCTTAGGAAGGATAAGGCCTTCGAAACTGTTGAAGGACAGCGCAAGGAAGCTGTGACTGGAAGTTTGTAAGAAGCGTCGTAAGTTTATGCCGTAGGTGGACGAGTTCCGTGGAGGAACACTTGGTCATTCGCAGAAATAGCCAAGGAAGGATGGACAGACGATATTCTCTGAGGAGAGTCTGCGAATTTCCATGAGCTGTCAGATCTCGCGGAGGAGCAGGGAAGTTATAGCGAAAGCGTCGAAGGGTTCGAAGCTCAGGAGGGGCAGGACCGTAGATCTGAGCCACAAGGGCCGTCGGATTTACTCGTGAATTCCCATATCGGGGTTTCACAGGTTGAAGTCCTGTAAACATTGCAATGGGAATCGTGAAATCACAAAATGTGATATCCTGACGGTTAAGGGAACAGTGTGGGCCACTGGAGTCAGTCAGGGGACAGGTGGCACACCATATTGGGGTTTTGTGGCGAGAAGTTCCGAAACAATCGCATCAGGATTCGCGATATTGCGAAGTCCGAAATGCCGATGAAGTGAGGCATTGAAAGGTCAAACCCGCGAGTATATTGGGGTTTTGACATATCGAGGTTCGGGGGTCGGTAAAACAAGTTGTTCAACATCGCGAGTGCCGAAATTGCAATAGGAAAAACTCCGATAGGAAAAGGTCAGTGTTGACTGTTGTCGGGCTTCAGGGATTCAAGAGTCCAATGCTCGACCACTAACCTCGCGAAGTCGCTAAGTCCGATCTCCCGATTGTAAAGAGGAGATCTCGTGGAGAGTTTGTTGTGGGTGCAGATTTCCCGATAGGGAAATAGAAGAACATTGAGAGTTCTTCAGGCCAGTTGGAAGGAAAGATCCTGTGAGCACACGAACCGCTCGACTTGCGGGTTGAGAGGTAGCGGGCGTGTGCATCAACAATTCCACGAGACCAAGATAAATCAACACGAGTTGAAACCGAGGAGTTAACCTCTCCAATAAATGAGACTGGGTTAATAACTGCATTGCCAAAATAGGAAGACAACTGAGGGGGAATAAGTGATGGAGAGTTACGATCTTTGAGGTAAGGAATCAATGAGTCAAGAACCTTCGTTAGTGAAGACTCTCCATCCTCGGATTCCCGATACCCTGGAATTACTGGCTCATCGGATGAAGAAGGGGTAGGAAGCACCGAGGATGGCCTGGATGGTAGACTTCCAGGAGTAATGAGACACGACTCAAAGGAGGGTCTCGATAACGGAGTGGGAGGAAGCACTCAGACACAGTCCTTTTCAATAGGAACAATAACAGAGTCTCCAGATAGAGGAAGGTTAGGGTCTGGCTGGCTAGGAGAAATTACAGGCTTAATGAAAGAGTCATCCTTCTCCTTCCCCGTTGAATGTACCTCAATAGACAACAAAGAGTTCAATAAAGGGGAGGTGTTCAAATCAGACTTTTCCAGTAATGATAGAGAATTATACAGAGTCAGTCAGTGTAGTTGTAACTTACCAGTTATATAAATCTCTCGAACCGACGAGGACGGCGACGATGTCCCAGTATAGCTGCAATCATTCCAAGTAGATAAACCCTTCTCTTCAAGATCTTCTAAGTCTCTATGAAGAGTTGTGTCTTCAGAGACTTCGTCGTCATCACCCCTTCCCTTACAGTTCCTTCTCATGTGACCCGTTTTGTGACAAATACTACATCGGAAAGGGATTCCAAGGTAATCTAATCTCTAAGTAAACCTTCTACCGTGCCAGTCAATCTCAATGAGTTCTAGGAGTCCCCCATGGACATCCATCTCCACCAATATCTTTCCAATCTTTCTGCTGGAAGCCATAAGTAAGTTTTCCCCCAAAGATATAAAAGTGCCTAATGAATTACCAATAGCAACCAAAGCATCTTCATTCCAAAACTGGAGGGGTAGACCAGGGAGCAAAACCCATAAGTGGCGATACTGGAAATATTCAGTGTCAGTATTGAATGCTAAGCGCCACCGTTTTAACATAAGGCTGGAACCCCCAAGAGTCCACTTCTGAGCCAGAAGTAATGTCGTATCTTCAGGCTTGTTGCAGATAATGCCTACCCATCCTTTGGTGAGTCCGACTAGCTCTAGCTTATATCCTAATAACGACTTCCAGGTGTTTTCAATCCAATCCAACAATGAAACCTTGTAGAGATAACTATAAGAGAGCCTACCAACAAGTCTGCACATAGACAGACTACAAGTTTCAGTTAAGCCTACATCAGACCCTAAGACCATTTTGTGAATGGTTTTCTTAGCCTTCCACTGTCTTCTTCTAACCCGTGAAGTAAAACCTACTCTTCTACCTTCCTGTGAGTGCTTAAGAAGATTCATCCGCTTCCAGTGGTCATCCCTCCATAGTGCATCAAGAGTTTTACCAGTCGTCGGTGCAACAACCGAAAAATGCGTAGGGTTTTCCTTTGTAAAATGTGAAATATTAGGATTAAGGCTAGAGCTTGAAGGAGAGGTGAGTAAAGGATGAGTAAAGGATGGAATAAATGGTTCGGGAGCTCTGCACACTGTATCAATAATTGTCAAATAAACCCTCTTCCCTCCAAAGCTCCTCGTCAACCACATTCATCAATGTGCTGATGTGAGCTTCCACTCCCAGTGTTATCTGAGTGGCCATAATATCCACCTGTATCTCCACTATGCCCTTATCCCCATACAAATTGGAAAAGATTGATAAGAGCCATAGATGTTAGTTGTAGCACTTAAATATTTTAATGACCACAATAATAACTCGAGACTGTAGACCCTGAGGGAAATAACTACCAATTTCTAAAAAGGACAAAAACTGTCAGTCACTCATTAAATAGGGATGAGTAAACATGAGAGAAGCCCAAGCCAAGACAAAAAAAAGGAAAAAAGAGTATAGTGTCTAAAAAAACAAGAAAAAAACCATTGGGCATCGAAACTAGAGATAAGTAGCAGAGTTAATAGAAGTGGCCCGGAATCCTACTCAAGGAAGGTTCTAAAGTCGTTGTTCTACTCCACTCCTCTGCCTCAGTCGTCTTACTGGACATCACCATTACTAAGAAGAGAGTTCTCGCCCAGTTGCAGGTTTCAAATTTTCCCCTAGTGTAGTTGATTCATCACTCGTCTCAAAAGGGCCTTCGTTTAACTAAAAAGGAAAAGAGTAAATGAATAATAATATGTTTAAGTTACATTTAATAACTCTAGATTGTAGAGTGAACTGGGAGTATTACCATTGGCATTTGGTAATAATTGAAAAAGGAGTTTATTAAGTTATGTATCATAGTACAAAATATTCTTTTAGTTGTGTAATATTTTAAAATGTCAAAGTTATAATGATTGTGATGAAATTTATTGCTTTGGACATAAATGTGAGAAAGACATTTGTTATTAAGTCATATCTTTATATGTGATTATGACATGGATTTCATTATTGTTGTTAGTCATTAATGTTACATTAGTAATAAATTATTGAGTTTGCGTTAATGCTTCGATGATTGAGTTGTATATCTTATGTTGATTTTTTGAATTACAAGAAGTTTTTTTTTCCAACTGGAAAATTTCGCAATTATATATTATATAATTTGTTTTCATACCAAAGGTTACAATAAGAGACTATGGAGAATCTACTGTAAAAATAGATAAAAAATTTCTCATATAGCGGTCTATCGACGGATAAAAGGAGAAAGTTTTGATGGAAAGTGACAAAAAGAGGAAGTTGCTTGATAACTAATGAGAGAGTTGTCAGAGCATACTAATCAGAAGTGTAAGAGAGAGATCTGAAAATCAAGAAATAAAAACTCCAACTTTCATATCGAGAAAGTCCTCTGGGGAAGGAGGAGTAAATTGATCTTTAGTAAAGAGTTAGTGAGAAGGGGACCCTCATGACCATCAATCCAAGGGTTATAAGATAGGATGCCCTCTTTTTTCTAGAGTGCTATCTTTGAAAGTTGAACGACAAATTTGTTGTGCTCATGATAGATATGATTGAAGTTGAGTTTTTTGAAAGTGTGTTGTAAATGTCGAATTTTGTCCTTCCAAGCTGTGATGGAGATTGCTTGAAGACTGCCCTTGTTGCCCTGCCATTCAATAACACATGTATGTACAATAAGTTATGTACATGTATTAAACATGAAGAAATAAAATAGATTGTGATTGTTAGAACCTTATATTTGCTTAAACCCGTGGACTCAATATTTTGGTTGATGTTTCTTAAATTGTTTCATTTCAAACTTTTGCATAGGTGGTACATTTTGTTACTACTATTGAATTTTAGTTGTGAATTTTAGTCTAGGTCAACTTATGAGAATATATACCTTCTCGTTCTTCAGAACGACTGCTAGTGTTGAGACCTTAAATGTTCAAAATCAATCGGATGAATCATGGACTTGAGTGTGGATTATGTGTCTTGAAGGTCATAACCTTGCAGGGTAGGTTTGGGCGGGTAGACATTTATTACTATCTTTTGTGTGATATGATGATAATGAAGTGCACATGTTGACCTATTAAATGCAAATTGATATTGTAACTTGATTTTGATGAGAAGTGATGTTGATAAGTTTAGGTCATATACCTGTTAAATATTACTTGATATCGTGGATTGACCTTATCATGAAGTTGATGAAGAGTAAGAATAATGTCGTTGATTTAACATAGATTATTCACCGATTGTTATCTTTATATATTAGATAGTAATGTTTATGATATTGTCTTAACTGTACTTGTCTTGACTTGGTTTGTTTAATTTTTTATTTTTTTTATTTGTTGTAGTTGCTTACACTTGTGTTGTTACGGAGGGACTTTACACGTTGCCATGAGGCCAAGGCATGTTAGTTGTCCAAAGTGTGTCTTGCTAATGGGCCAAGGCAGTTGTCCAAGGTGCACCTTGCCAATGGGCCAAGGCATCCAATGTCCATAATGCGCTTTGTCAAAAAGCCAAGGCATCTCAACCGAATCATCTAAGGCATCATCCATCCAATGTATCCATACAAGTTGGTCATCGACCACCAAAGTGATTGTGGAGGGAGGTGCTTGACGCCACTCTAAGCGAGGGCCTTACACTTTCCCTTGCACACATACAAAGACTCTATATCCACCAAAATTTAAACTTGACTTGTTTACATAGCAAACCTCATCCTAACGACTATACTAAATCATGACAAAATTTACATTATGTACTGTATTTCAAAAAAAATAATTATATTATGATAAATAATTCCAAAGTAATATATATTATTTTAATGATAAACTTGAATTTAAAAAATCACACCAACAATGACACATTTAAGATAAATAAATTTGCATTTAAAAATACCCAACAACAACATTCACCTATTTAAAAAAACATATTCACCCATTTAAAAAAACATATGTTCACACTGGGTATAAAGTTGAAAGTACAACCATAATTACAAAGTCTCACAAAATACAAATTTTATTATTATTATTATTTACTTAAATTAATTTGGTTTATTAAAGAATAAATACCTTCTCTTTCATATATAGACTCATCAAACTTTAATGTGTAAAATCTTAAAAACCAAAAGAGGTTGGAATCTTTGAAATGAGTTAAAAAAACTAACTTTAAAAATCCAACTTTTTCCTTTTATATAAAAAACACAATAATAAAATACATTAACTATCTTATAGTTTTGCTAAATAGTTTATTAAGTAGACATTTTTATATTGGAATTGGGTTCTCATAATATTGGTTGTAG
>JZKD02S0456235.1:1614463-1628937 GCA_000966675.3 Picea glauca | reverse complement strand
AGACCAATGTGCCTATCCATTGGGAAATGAGTCAAATGGATGGTGCCTCAATTAATCTACTAGAATGAGGACCCAATCACACATGCCCATTTGCAACCGCAACCTACAACCCACCTATTATGTATGCTCCCCCCACTAAAAAAAAGAGCTAAAGTCGACAAATGGGAGAAAGCCACTTGGTCAAATGTCTGTTATCGCACAGTTTGTACTTGGAAGTAAAGGAAAGGTAAGAGAAGGCAAACTGATGCAACTGGAGACTATCCTATCACTGTCACCTCGATAGGATATCTCTTTCTATTTAGGGTGGTAGGCCCGGGGGAGATGTCCCCGGTGACCTAGGGTTTTGAGAAGGCAAAGGAAAAAGGATAAGGTAAAGGTTTCCTTCTCACAAGTCACCACCGATCAGAAATTTTGGCTAAACAACCAATAAAAGATAATAATAACCAGAAATGTACCTGCTCGAAACAAAGCAACAAGAAACTATATTTGCAAGGTCACTTGTTGGTTAGTACTTCATATAATTAGGGACTTTCTCAAATAAAGCAATTGACTAATATATTGACGAAGTACGCAAAATGTATAGTAGCAATTATCACAATACAATACTTCACAATAAATGCTTCAGAATGAGCAAGAATGATTTAATCATCAATATCAAAATACAACTTTCATTAGAAGGAAATACTACCATGCATTAGTCAATCTCTCAATTGCTTAAAGAAGCGAAAATGTTGTAAAGTATAACTATAATTCTAATGGATAGTAGCATCAATGAGGTTAGTAGGTTAGGGTTAGAAGGTATTAGTAGTTGTTCAAAGATTTTGGAGGTTGTGATCAAAAAACTCAAGTAAGAAGTCTTAGACTAGTGCATTCACAGGGTAAATGGAGTCAAAAATGGCTACAAGAATTGAAGGGACAATATGATAATAGTAGGGCCAAAGACAAGAAGAATTTGATGGTGAAGTGTTGGTAAGCCAAGGCTTGAACCATCAAACCCTAGAGGAAAACGACTTACTAAGGTGTAGGCAACCCTAGGCCTTGGCACGTTGTCCTCCTTCTTTAGCTCAATGACAAAGTAAAATCGGCTTGGATGATGAACAAGAGATAGGGTGTTGCAATGGCAAGGCCCTAGCAATGTCTACAAAAGAAAAATGACTCCTTGGCATAATCTAGTAGGGAATTAAAATAAGGACACCAACATGTGCTTATTTCCTAGGGTTTATTCCAGCAATTTCATTAACAAAATGCAAGTAAAACACTATAACCATTCAAGTAAGGGAAGGGTTGCGGAAATTCACTTACATTTACCAAGTATTCATCAAGCCAAACCCTAGTTATAAACCTTCCACCAAGAAAAATGCCAAAGGTCACCAAAAAGAAGCCTCCTTCCAAGTGCGCAACAATTTCAACCAAAACCCTAATGAGGGCCGCAAATTGCAGACCTCACACGAGTGTGAGTGAAAGATGATGAGAAAAAAGAGAGTTTTGGCTCTCTATTTATACAATAGCAATGTCCTTAATTTTATTTTTAGGTCACAAAAGGTCGACATGGCCAAAAATACATCAAAATACTGTTTTACATTAAAAGTCATAATTAAAACCCTAATCAAGCATAAAAGGTGATGTCATGCCCCTTTAGGGTGACATTAGGCCCCTTTAGGGCAACGTTGGCCACCTGGAGCAAAACGTTTAGCCTCCTTAGGCCTTCGAAATTTGCCACACGTGCCACTTGGCACATAACTGCCTCCCAAAACCTCCACAAGTGCTGGATGGCATCATAAGTGTCCTGGGTGACGTCATGGGCCTTCCAAGGCCAACGTCATGGTGGAAAGGGCACAACCCCCTTTGGTACAGGTCTGCTAGGTTGCCTCTGGTGGAACGTCCTCCTCTTCTCCGGTGCAAACCCTCTGATCTGTCTATCCCCTTTGTTGGGGTCTCAACATCGCTTTGATGGGCTTTCAGCCCCATGGAGGTCCGAACTAATCATCTCCCCATGTGTACCTGTCCATAAGGGTACATGTCCATTGGGTATGGCCCTGCACATCAACAGATATGCCCTCCATGCGCTCATAAGTCACAGGGATCATAGCAATGTCAATCACATCTAATCATCAATTTTATTAAACATGTGCATAAAACCCCACTTACCCTGACAAGTGCTCAAAGACATTATACTAATCTACAAGCCAAGTTTGGAGGAAACACTAGGATGTCCTATTAGGCTAATGCTCACTGGACGTGGGGTGTCTCCGGGAGAGATCAAATCCAAGCCATGTGAGTGGATGAAGTGGATAAGGGATGTCTGGGCAAGGGGTGCAGTGATAGCAGGGAAATGTATGGCTTACCTGTGGGTGCCTCTGTAGAAGGTGAGTTGCACCTGTCATGGATGCAAATGTTTCCAAGTCCATTCATGCCTTTTATCTTTATTTTTATTGCTTTTTCTTCAAGAAGCTAGTTAAGGGACACTGCCCTGGCGTGGTGACCAGTGGTGGCAATGTTACCCAAAAGCATTTCACGAAAATGAGAAGGTTGGCACGTGATGAGATCCCCTTTCTCTTGGCTATGCCACCAAGAACCACTACCTTGGCGTGGTGACCAGCTGTTGGTAGTGTCATACCGCTACATGCCCATGGATCTAATAGGTTGGCTCGTGATGAGACCCCCTGTCCTCTAACTAGGTCTTGTTTTATCATTTTTTATGGGTCCCTCTGTTTCTTCCTGAGAAGCTTTTTATTGCTTTCTTGGGGATCCCTGGGCGAAGCATCTCAAGGTTTTATTCTTTGGCTTCTATCTTTTGCCAGCTACTTTTACGCTCTGGGCCTTTAGCCCCTTCTTCCCACAAGGTAAGGTACAACCCTTAAATATTTGGCCAACCCGATGCCCGAACTAGTGTAATGGGATGGATGAGCGAGAGAAAGATGGAAAGTGGTAAGTATGGTGGGAGCGGACAATGGATTCTCATGAATCCCCCCAGTAGCAATTCAAAACCTATGGGCACAAGCTTACTAGGGCATCCTATCATTCCCCCCCAGATATGGTCAAGTGGATAGGCATAAGATCCAAGCACCTGTTAGAAACAAAAAGAATTAAATGCACATATTCAAAGGTTTTGAGGATCATAGTGACACATACCATGATACCCGGACTCATTACCTCATGGAGCAAGATCCACTTCTGCTACAAGACCAGGCCGAAGTGATGGATGTTGTTGCCGCTGACACAGTGGAGGCGCTAAAGAAAGAAAAAGATGGCTCTTCAGGGCCATGCTCAAGTCGATCTGACTTTCGATACTCCATGTCTAGGACCTATGGGCCTTGAGACATAATCTCCTTAGTTATCCCTAAACTGGGGATAACAAGGTCTATTTTTTTAAGGAAATATTCATTGCAAGACTGGATTTTCATCTCAGTGAACGAATTCAAAGGTTCGTTTTGGCATCTGGAGATTTTTCCATGGATCTTTTCTCACTAATTTTGGAGCCCGTGGATTGCTATTTAAAGAAATTTCGTAGATCATAACATTGTGCTATTGTTCATTTCAATTTTAGAATCAATGATTCATTGTATCTTATGAACATAATTGTCTTGAGAATGACCAGATACAAAAATGAATTCTCACTGCAAAATAATGGCTTACTTTATAATGAGATAAGGGGAAGCATTACTCTATTTGGAAGGAATAGCATGAGAAAGTAGACTCTCAGCGTGAGACTTTATTTGGCTTCTAAGTACAAAATTTGTGTGAATATTGAATTCTCAAAGCAATGAATATACTATTAGTCTATTACATTTCTTGCCTTATGTTCCTATTTTTAATATATGATAGGCACTGAAATAGAATCTATTTATATAGAGAATATTATAAGTCCTACTAGTAAAGGGAAAGGCTCTTGAACCATTGAGCAGGATGAAATTTAAATGCTCTTCTGTTTTTATTCATAGTTATTCATATATGTTTTTGTTGATGCTTGAATCCGTCAGGACTGAAACAACAACCTCATGAGGATTTTAGTCCCTCCTTCGTTTTTAGAGAGGTGATACTCCTCTTGGACTAAAAGATATATTTGCGATATCTTGGATTAGGAGAGTGCTAGGGAGCAAACCCTAAATTTTTATTGCTTGAGATTATGAAATAAAATGGTTCTTCAATAACCCAATATGATCTTTATATGCAACAAAAGTCTTTTAATCAGAAAAGATTGGAGGGCTTCAACATCAAAATTAAATTGTGATCAACATCACACATAATCTTCTTAATAATATATAAATACATCCATATCTTCTTCATAGGAGAGAATGATTTGATCATCTCAAAGAATTTTAACAGAGTACTGCAATGAAGATCAAAAAAGATTTTGATAGATCAACCTTAAATACTTTGTATTCTAAAAACAAGGTGACAAAGCACAGTCAAGATCAACCCCGAAGCAATTCTTTGTGGAGTTTTATTCATGAAATATGTTCTTTATTACAAAATCTTTGACAACCATATATGTGGCTGCAAATACTCCATGATCATATAAGAAAAGATCTTAGAAGAATATAAGAAGAACACTCAACAACTCAGCCTTGTGCCCAACTCTGAGATTCAAGCATAAAACTATGAGAATTGGTGTAGAAGAATATATATAAACAAAAAAAAATGGAGAAGATGGAGATTTCTTTCTTTTGATCAGAAGCTTGATTGTGTATCCATGGCTGTACCTTCTTCTTCCTCTGATCTTTTGCCCTTCCTCTTTGACAAAACTGATTCTCCCCCCTTTGATGAAGCCTCTCTTCTCTTTTTAAGAAGAGATTTTCTAACTACTTGAGCAGTTAGGGTTTTCTTCTTTTCTTGAAATTCCCGTACAAGTTTCTTCTTGAAACATTCCCTTTAATTAATTCCTCATAAATGAATTCACATCATTAATACAAGTACATTGAAAGTGGGTCCCTCTCCCCTTTTAATAAAATTTTTTAATTAAACTTTTATTTTTAAAATTCTCCACTAAAGAGGACGGCTGTAATTTAATTTTATGGAAGTAAAAACCAACTTTTTATCCATGTAAACCACTTCTGTTGTGCTCTTCATTGTCTTAGCTTTCCAATGATATAGAATTTTCCCAAATCCGTCGCTCGGATCTCAAGATATGAGCTCATGAAGCTGGGTTGTTACGCAGGCTCATTAAAAATGTAGCTGACTGATATTTTAATTTCTGAGAAAAATGTATCAACTTTAAGCCCTTTAAACCTGTACCACCATCTTCTACGCTGAAATACCTTTCCAACGGTATAATATTTGCGCAATTCCGGCACCTGGAGCTCAAGTTATGGCCTCCGCAAGATCAACACTCAACCACCGTCGATCAAAATTGATGGGAAAATGTGGGCCTTGGATGAATTTTGTGCTTCCCTTCATAAAATTCGACTTTTTGGTTGAAAAGTCTATCCCACATGCATTGGGATATTATATTCTTTAATATATATAAAACTAAGTGTTTGATATACTTAGCAAGAAACACAAGAAGAGAAGGAACTATGGAGCTTGGAGGATTTCGATCCTTGGAAAATTATTGAATATAATAATAATTTTGTATGCCCAGTCAACCACCAATCTGCCCAGTCAACAATGATGAGTCACCCAACCAAATGTTGCCATGTGTCATCACTCAGTAGGCCAACAATCTGCCCATAAGAATCTACCATATGTCATCCAATAAAATCACGCCATGTGTCACTTTTTTGTATGCTACCACGTGTCTCCATTAATTAGTTGCCATGTGGTACCATCCATTAACTGCCATGTGGATGTATCTCATTGGTTAATAAAGTACCATGTGTCACTTGGAGATGTTCCTCATAGAACTGAGGATAGGAAAAATATTATTAAAATAATATGGCAGGTTCGCAGGTGTACGTGAATGCAGAGGTAGGTGAAGTCACCCGCGGTAATACATAGTAAGAAATGAGTGTGAAAAATTCTAAGTGTAGGTGAAGTGGAGAGGAGAGGTAAGTAGTAGTAAAAAGTTGTAAAATGTTCTAAGTCTTGAGAATCGGTCGGGCGGACTTGCATATGATATATGAAAGAAATATTATATCACCAACCCAGGAACCTGCGAATCCGCGGTAAGTCATGTATTTGGCTAAGTGTTGGAGGAATTACATAGTAAAGAGTAGTAAAAGGAGTTGTGCATTATGAAGGTGGTGGAAGTCAAAGTGCATTATGAGGGTAGCAGAAATAACACATGCTCTTAAGAAATATCACCAACCCATGAACCCGCGGTAAGCCATAGTAATGCACTTTCGTACTATTTTCCCACACGTGTGAGTTGTCTCTTACTAGGTGTGGCTCATTTCACACGTGCAGCTCCTGTAGCCCTTCACATGTGCGGCCCTGCTCCTCCTTTTTCCTCACACATGTAGGGTCTTCCTTGGCCGAAAACAAAAACATAAATCTCTAAGAACCCTAGGCCAAATTTGCCACAATTGCAAAAACTCTCTTGCTGAAATTTCCAGGCTTCTAGCACAAGTGCACTCACTTATGCTAACTCCATAATGACACGATGAGATTTGTCACAATCTCTCCTCTCCTTATATATGAGTCTTATGAGTGAGTTTAGGAACCCCTTCTAAACTCAACAATTAATTAGAGTATTTTATTCCTCTTTGTGGGTGTGAAACCCCAATGCAAGCTCACAAATCCCATCAACAAGCCCATGAGGTCCTAGCCTCATCCCAAGGGCGTTTTCATTGAATCGAAAGTGTAATATGGTGCCAACGAAGATTCCCACATGCGTGACACCATGGCCCCTTGTGGGAATGCCTCCCGATGCTACAAAAACATCAACACTTTGTTTGCTTTGCTCGGTCTCATGATTTTATYTTCTTCTTTTTGTTAAGGTTTAAGCTATTATTAGGTTTCTTTTCAATTCACTAGATAACCATAGCATAGATAGGATCACTGAGAAATACACAATCACAAGAGACACAACATTTATTCTGGGAAACCCTCATGGGGGAGAAAACCCAACAAAAACTTCCTTAATATAGATATCCAATACAATGCCAAGAGATAACTCAAACAAATATAGAAAGTCCTCTCCAATAAGTGTGCCTCTCTCTCTCTCTTCTTCTTCTCCAACTACAGCTCCAAACTTGCGCTTTGATGAACAAGGGAGTGTGTGTCCAAATGAGGCGCTAGCCTCTCTTATTTATACAATCCGGCAGACGCTAAAGTGAGGTGTCTTTTCACTAGCAGGGCCGACTTCTCAATCTGGGTGGTTATAAACACTTTAATATATTCTTGGTGGTTATAACCACTTTAATATATTCTGGGGCCGACTTTTCATTTAGCCCATTACAATTAGGGTTTGACCAATCTGCAAAAGGGGATTTGGTCAATTACAATACCCGACATGATCAATACACAAAAGGGGATTGATCTAATGAATAATACATCAATAATAATTAGAATACTCTTTGCAGTTACATTATTTCAACACTTTTCTATTTGCAACAGATCTTTATAAGTGTGTAGGAACAACTACTTGCACCCATGTGACAATCACTTAACCATGTCGCTCCACCTAATTACTCCCAACTACCATATTTAATGGTCTCACAATTATCTCTCAGCTAATATTCAACTTTCAACTACCAATTGAACCTACCAAATGAATGGCTCATCAATAACCTGGACTAGCAAGCCATCCTCACATATTGACCTATGCTAACCGATAACATATAATGACAACATACAACAAGGAGTTATACTCCAACAGAGGGCTTGCATTGTCGTGGTTGCCCTTGATCTATTTTACAAAATAATTTTTATGATGAACCAAGTTGGTTCATACATGAAATACTCAAAATGTTTGGAAGAATATAAAGAAATCCATTTGGATCAATAATATATTGAATAAAAATATATGATAATATAATTACTGAGTGATTCAAATTGGAAAAAATCGAAGGAATCAACTTGTAGGGCCATTTAACTGGCAGGTCCCAATTTGGAAAATTGGGGTCTGGAACCTTCCGGGGCCATTTTGAAGCATCAAACGACATTTTTTGGGGTTAAAACTTTCCTAGCATAGTTTGGACCCCGTTACACTATTCTACACATCAAGACCTTTCCAATGGTGCAAAAATCATGTCAATTAGAGCTCGTATGCAAAAGTTATGCCTCTCGCAAGTTGACCTATCATGTTGACCACCATGGTACGAGAGGATGCCACGTCAGTCCCCATTGCTCGTGCATATGGGGCTAGCCACATATGTAATTTCAAGAAGATTCTAGAAGGTCCAAAACCCTATCACAATTGAGGGTTGAGGAAGTCAAAAACCTATCCCTAGATGGCTATCGGGCTATGTTAAATACCGGGCCACTGGGAGAAGGGGTTCCATTCTATATTATTGTATTTTGTTCCATAATTGAGCTGAGCAACTGGGAGTGGGAAAATAGAGAGCATAACAGAGGAGGTTAATGTTCTGTAGCAGGCTAATAGGCCATAGGTCTCAGGTAACTCCATAGAGAGTGCCTTCTCCTTTGTACTTGCATTATTTCCATACCAGAGAAAAGAGAGCAGAGCAACCTCAACTTCTAGATGGGTTTTCTCCCATAAGGGTTTCCGAGAGCAAATCTTTGTGTTATCTTGTGGATGATGTGTGATTGTATTTTACTGTTCTCTATTTTCCACATGTTATCTATTTCATGCATAGGCAGAAAATCAGTAACTAAATATTCTGGAATCTGAAGGAATTTAACCTTCATAGTGTAGATTTCAGTTTTATTTATGAGATCTGTTGTGGCGAACTGTTCCAATGGAATATCCACGACAGTTTACAGATCATATTGGTATCAGAGCATGTTTTTCTTTTGGGTATTTGTGGGAAGTTTCAAGATTCAGGAATCGACTTAAAGAGAAGTCGTAGAAACCCCAGCCATGGCAGACAAGTTTGTTCATAATAACCCTCGAGATCTAGCTGAAGAGAGATTCGAGCGATTGGAAGTGCAAGTTGTCGACATCAGTCGTAATATGAACCTTCTCATGGCGACTCTAGCAAGCAAACTCAGAGCGTTCAGAGATGATGGAGGCTCTAAGTTAGAGATTAGATCAGAGGGGAAATCAAAAGATTGAGAAGACTCAGGAAAAGAGTCGTGAAAAGAATCTGAGAAAGAGCAACAGATTTCGAGTGTTATTAACCCTTCACAGTCCCTATTCAAGATGGAAGCAAAAGTGGACATAAATCCATACCAAGGTGAGATTGATGCACTAAAACTGAATCATTGGTTGCAACAACTAGAAGTTTATTTTAGTGTTCACCATATAGATGCAGGGCAGAAGATTTCATTTGCTAGATTGAAGTTAAAGGGCCATGCTTTAACTTGGTGGGAAAGCCACACAGAAACACTTAGGCTGGAGGGTGACCCACTAGTAGCTAGGTGGGAGGACTTCAAAACCCTCATCAAGTCCCAATTTTACCATATCGGGTATATAGAGGACCAATGGATTCGGTGGCACTACTTCAAGCAGAAGCAGGGGCAGAGTGTACAGGAGTATACCATTGAGCTCAGAAAGATGGCCATCGTGCTGGGTATCTCTCCCAAGAACCCATATGTATTCCTCAAGTATCTGGGGGGTTTACATAGTCATCTACGAAAGCAGGTGATGCTCTTCAAGCCAAGGACAATGGATGAGGCGTGTGTACAGACACAATACCTGGAAAACATAGGCCAAAAGAAGGGGCAGCCAAGTGGTTCGAATCAGAAAGAGCACCAGGAAGCTTCCAAGGAGGGGAAGAAGTGGAAAGGGAGAAAAGATAAGAAGACAACAACCACTACACATTAGTCCAAAGATCCCAACAACCATTGCAATCATTGCAACATTGATGGCCACATCGAGGAAAAATGCTGGAAACTACATCCAAAGCTAAACTCGAAGAACCGCAAGAAGGAGAGAAAGAAAAAGAACTATCTAGCCACAAATTCGAGCAATCAGGTTGAAAGTAGCTTGGATGTGGATGAAAAGATTGTTTGCACATTTGTGTAGAAGGAGGTGACTTTGAGTATCCTTCATCACCAGAAAGAGAAGGAGATGACCAAGCTCTTCCACATCAAGATTCGGGTCAAGAAGACCAAGATAGATGCTTTGTTCGACTCTAGTTCATAGGCTAATCTCATAGCAGCGAATCTGGTCAACAAGCTTGGATTGTAGGTTCACGATCATTCTAGCCCTTATCCATTGGGTTGGGTAAACAAGGATGTAGAGATAAAGGTAACAAAACAATGTAAAATTAAATTTGCTATAAGTGTTGATTTTATTGATTGGGTTGGGTAAACAAGGATGTAGAGATAAAGGTAACTAAACAATGTAAAATTAAATTTGCTATAAGTGTTGATTTTATTGATGAAGTGGAATTGGTCGTAGTACCCCTTGATGTATGTGGAGTAGTGTTTGGAAGCCCCTACATGTATATGAGGAATGCAATCTTCATGCGGAGAGCCAACCAGTACCGACTGATCAAGGATGGAAAGTCCTACATCATTAATGCACAGAAAGGCAAGTCAAAGATCTCACTGGTAAGTGCTAACCAAGCCAAGAAGTTGATTAGTTCTAGTAAGAAATATGTTTTGCTTTTATTAAGAGAAAATCAGTTTGATGATGAGTCAATGAGAGTGAAGGCATCCTTGGAGGGGTGTACTAAAGAACAAAAACATCTATTGGAGGAGTTGCTATAGGAATACAGAGAGTGTTCAAGGAGCCTAAAGGGCTACCACCCAAGAGGGATGTGGAGCACGAAATATAGTTATTGCCAGACTCCCCATTGCCAAATATTGGGTTGTATAGATAGTCTGTTCTAGAAGCAAATGAAGTGAATAAGCGATTGCAAGAATTGTTGTAGCAGGGTGTAATTCGATTAAGTACCTCACCTTGTGGGTCACCCACCATAATTGTACCCAATAAGGATGGGACTTGGGGAACGTGTATCGATTACAGGGCATTGAACAAGATTACACTGAAGAATCAATACCCTCTGCCAAGGATTGATGATCTGTTGGACCAACTGCAGCATGCCAAATACTTCACTAAGCTGGATTTGAAATCAAGATATCACCAGGAACGAGTCAAAGAAGAAGATACTTGAAAGACTGCCTTCAAGACAATGCAAGGTTTGTATGAGTGGTTGGTTATGCCATTTGGTTTATGCAACGCACCAACTACATTTATGAAACTAATGAATGATGTTTTACGCCCTTATCTAGATTCATTTGTTATTGTTTATTTGGATGATATACTGGTTTATAGCTCAACCTGGGAGGAGCACATCTCACATCTTATGCAAGTGTTGGAGACTCTGAAGAAGCACCAACTGCTGACCAATCTCAAGAAATGCGAGTTCGTTCAACAGTCTTTGGTGTATTTAGGGTATGTGCTCGGTGGAGGGGAGCTCAAGATAGATCTTGCAAAGATGGAGGCCATCATGAAATGGCCAGTTCCTACAAATGTCAAGGAAGTTCAGAGTTTTGTTAGGGCAACACAATACTTGCGGAAGTTCATAGCTTCATTTTCAGTGGTAGCTGCACCACTCCACGCTAGAACATCCAATGGTAAGAGTTTCCAGTGGGGGAAGAATCAACATAAGGCCTTTGATGACCTGAAAAGAAAGATTATTCAAGCACCAGTGCTCGCACTACCAAAATGGCAGAAGCCCTTCGAAGTGGAGACAAATGCAAGTGGGTATGCCATGGGAGCAGTATTGATGCAGGTAGGAAGGCTTGTCTACTATCATTATGAAGTAGATCATGGGGCGGTTCTCAACTACCCTACCTACGACAAGGATCTCTATGCCTTGGTACAAGCTGTCAAAAAGTGGAAGCACTATCTAATGGGCAAGGAGACCATCATCCACACAGATCACCAACCACTACAGTATTTGTCGGCCCAGAGTAAGCTACAACAAACCGTGCATTACGAGTGGATGGGGTTTTTATAACAATTTCATTTGGTCATAAAGTATAAGAAGGGTAGCACAAATAAGTTGGCAGACTTTCTTTCACGACCACCCACATCCAAGATTACAACTTTGGGAACTCTGATGCACATGGAGCCTTTTACCCATGATGCATACAAAGAAGCATACACAGAAGATGAGGACTTCAAGGAGGTGTTTCAACAGCTACAAGACCAAATTCATATAGAAGAAGGTATTGGAAAGGCCAACTATCATTTCCAGAATGGTTTACTCTACAAGCTCAACAAGCTTTGTGTTCCTAAAGGTGAACGATTGCAACTTATTAGAGAGGCTCACACCTCCAAGGTTGCAGGACATTTTGGTGTTGGGAAGACACTTGCCAACTTATAGAGGTATGTGTATTGGCCCAGAATGCAAGAAGGTGTAGCACGATGTATTAGAGGATGTATACTTTGTTGTACAAGCAAGCCCAACAACAGGAAGAAAGGTCTATACCATCCCTTACCTGTACCCACTCGATCTTGGGAAAGCATTTCCATAGATTTTGTGGGCGGTTTACCAACCACACGAAAGGGACATAACTATTTATTTGTGGTAGTTGACAGGTTTAACAAAATGTGCATTTTCATGCCTTGTAAAAAGATAGTCAAGGGACAGGAAGCAACAAACTTGTTCTTTAAACAGGTCTAGGTGCACTTTGGGATACCAAGGAGCATCATCTCATATAGGGATACCAGATTTCTCAGTTCATTTTGGACTACATTGTGGGAGAAGATGGACACTAGTTGAAGAGGTCTACAACATTCCATCCACAGATAGATGGGTAGACATAAGTAGTCAACAAGACTTTGGTGCAACTTTTGAGGGGTTACAATCAAAAGCATCCAAAGACTTGGAATGAAAACTTGATCTATATACAACACTCTTATAATAGAGCAATCCACACTTCTACTGGTAAGTCACCTTTTGAAACTTGCTTTGGGTATTTTCCACCTTGACCCTTAGATATATGGACAACAAGGAGGAGTGAGGGAGGACCTCACTGGAGATAATTAAAAGAAGAAAAATCTGTTGAGAAGATCAGGCAGATCCATTTGCAAGTACAAGAGACAATGAAGAAGTCACAGGAAAAGTACAAGGCTAGGCATGACCACCACATAATAGAGAGAACATTTAGAGTGGGAGATAGAGTATGGTTACAACTAAATAAGGAAAGGCTACATGGTCCTGGTAAGACGATCAAGGCTCTGTGGTATGGTCCTTTTAAGGTATTGGAAAAGGTGGGAGATAACGCCTACGGGCTTAGTCTACCCTCATACATGCACATTTACTCAGTAGTGAATGTGGAGAGTCTCAAACTCTATGAGCCTTCCATGTTGAATCAGGAGGAGGAGCATGTTCTACTTTCCATAGAGGACTTAGCACCAGATGCTCAAGAAGAGTTGGTAGAGGACATAGTTTTGCAAAAGCGGTCCAGAGCTACAAGACAGGGGCAACATGACCTTTGGTAGATTGGGTTGAAGGGACATCTTCCATGCAAAGCAAAGTGGTACTTCAGGGAGAAGGTAGAGGACAAATTTCCTCACCTCATTCAGTAAAGCTTTTGGGGACCAAAAGCCTCCCTAAATGGGGAGGTATGATCCAGATTGGATCATTATATTGTTTGTCATCAATCTCGATCCTTTTAGAGTGGCAAAGATTGGAGGAATCAACTTGAAGGGCCATTTTAGTGGCAGGTCTCAGTTTGGAAAATTGGGGTCCATAACCTTTCAGGGTGATTTTGAGGCATCAAACGACAATTTTTGGGGTTAAAACTTTCAAAGCTTAGTTGGAACCATGTGACACTATTCTACACATCGAGACCTTTCCAACGATGCAAAAATCACATCAATCAGAGCTCATATGCAAAAGTTACGCCTCCCGCAAGTTGACCTACTGTGTTGACTACCATGGTAGGAGAGGATGCCACGTCAACCCCCGTTAGTCATGCATATGGGGCTAGCCACGTATGTAATTTCAAGAAGATTCTAGAAGGTCCAAAACCCTATCACAATGGAGGGTTGAGGAAGTAAAAATGTAATGTCCCCACTTTGGGACATCATCACAGTGCAGAGGTTTATGATGACCAGAGTAGCCAGATGGATGTTATAGCGAGTACAGGGGTTATTGAGAGGCATTGTGGGGTCCAGCTTGCATTGCTCATCATATTCCATCATTATGAGCCATTCCGCACAGGTTGGCTTTGGTTCCATTGCATTCCGACGATTTCCATGATTTTGACTATTTTGAGCTATAAGTTCATTGAATTCATTGAAGAGGTCATTTTGGGAACATTACTTGGAGGAACCTCTCAGTGTAATAGCTCATTGGAATCAAGAGAAGCAACATTATAGGATGGGATGGTGAGAAGTGACTTTCAGTGGCCAGGGAAGCCACAAGGAGAGATAAGGAGCTTTTCAAAGGTAAAAAGGTTAATTAATTAATTAATTAAATATTAATAAAATGAAAGTCACTTTGGAG
>JZKD02S0456235.1:1596649-1608074 GCA_000966675.3 Picea glauca | reverse complement strand
TTTTGACTTAACAAACCCTAGAGGACGATTCGGTGGTGAAAGATTCCACCTAGCTTGTCCCAAGCTTGGTCTCAGAGATGCAATACTCTCCCACACCATTCTAGTTCGGTTCTACGCCAGTGCAGGAGGGTTCTACACCAGCCATAGGCACAAGAAGAGAAGGGGGGCACACCATTGGGGGTTTCCAACAAGGGGGGTGCACCATTCTTGGAGAGAGATTCATTGCAGGTGATTGGCAAGGCTTTTGGAGATTCTATCACCTGGGTTTTCATTGCAGGACCTTGGACATCAGAGCTTGTCCATTCATGAGGAGTTTCAGGTGCCATTTGATTTATTAGATGCATGGGACGAATTGAAGGAGAGGAGCAAACTTCAAAAATTGGTTTTAGTCATTTGCTAGTTCATATCTTCACCATTTCTCTTGGGGTTTCACCCGAGAGGTAAGCAAGCCCCGATCTATCATTCTAGGGATTTTGTGGAGCATTTGGAGGCATCCAGGAGTGAGGCCGATTTATCTAGGGTTTCAGGCATTCAGGGGGGCGCACCATATCTTGGAGGAGGTTCAGATCCATAGGGTTTGAGGGAGATCTTGGAGATTCGGGCACTTGGGTTGTTCTTGGCATCAACTGATCTATTGTTTGGCATCTTTCTTGAGGTGATTGGACACATTTGGTAGCAGGGCCGAGTTGTTGAGGAGCTTCAACATTCCAGCAGGACGTGGCATCTTCGAGTGGGGGTTTGGCACTTCATACGACCCAGATCTACCTTGGCATTGGTATTCATCTCTTATCCATCCTTTGGAGGCTTATTTTGTATTATCGAGAGCTTTTTGTAGCAGCTCTATTATCTATCTTCTTAGCCATCTGTTGAGCATTCCAGATTGGCATCTTCATTGTAGCAGGTTCTTCTATTTCATGAATAAAAGCAGATTTGAGATGTTTTGGCTTGTTTATCATATTGCATATGGTTGAGGTATGTTCCATGGTTATATCTTCTCGTTTATTGTTGCAATACACATATATAACACATTAGTAAACCCTAAGGCCGAAATCGAGAGGCCATCCTGCAAGTAAACACATCTAAACAAGTAGATCAACAAAGTGTTTGACAAAATACCACAACCAGAAAAGTTTTAAAAAGACACCAAAACCGTGATGTTCCTGGCATAATGGCTTGGGATCATTACAAAAAAACCTACGACTAGATGGCTATCGGGCTATGTTAAATACCAGGCCATTGGGAGGAGAGGGGGTTCCATTCTATATTATTGTATTTTGTTCCATAGCTTAGCAGAGCAACTCGCAGTGGGAAATTAGATAGAATAACAGAGGGGTTAATGTTTTGTAGCATCCTAACAGGCCACAGGCCTTTGGTAACTCTATAGAGAGCGTCTTCTCCTTTGTATTTGCATTATTTCCATATCAGATAAAAGAGAGCAGAGCAACCTCACCTTCTAGCTGGGTTTTCTCCCGTAAAGGGTTTCCTAGAGCAAATCTTTGTGTTATCTTGTGGATGGTGTGTGATTGTATTTTATTGTTCTCTATTTTCTGCATGTTATCTATTTCATGCATAGGCAAAAAATTAGTAACTAAATATTCTTGATTCTAAAAGAATTAAACCTTCATAGTGTAGATTTCTGTTTTATTTATCAGATATGTTGTGACGAATTGTTTCAGTGGAATATCCATTACAGTGTACAGGGCAATGAGGGCCCTGTATATATACCTAAGCGGGTGCCTTTTCACTAAAAGTCACGTCCTTTAGTTAAGACATGTCCTTTCATTAAGATGTGTATTTTCATTAGTTATTAATTATTATTAGTATTTATGTTATATATATTTATGTTTATTACATTGCCTTCCCCTTTAGAAACGCTTTGTCCTAAAAGCATATTTATGGAAAGACTTTACGTCTTTGCTCTAGCTTGTAATGCCTTCGAAGGATTCTTTGTTCTTGATGATGTCATGGTTGACGATATGAGTTATGAAGTGTTGCACAAAATTGTCGAATTGTGAAAGGGTTAGACTACCCTAATTCAATTTTCTGCAAAATTGTGTGGCAACGACTTTTGGGATTTGGGAAATGATAAGATTCCACACTTGAGCTTCTCTTCAATATAATGGGATCTTTACTTATCTTCTCATATTGATGTCGTCTTTGGTTAGCTTGTTGAATAATGCAATGGCGTTTATAATTTGGATGACGATACAACATCCTTTTATCTTGAATCTGAATTCTAGAAACCTCGTCTTTTGTTGCTTCTAATGATATGTTGGTTGATAATATTTCATTTGAAATATAAGTTTGATAATAATACTTGACCTTCTTAAGAATGGAAATAATTTCACCCTTTTTTTACTTTAACAAGAAAATCTCTATTGAACTTTAATATTTCACCTTTTGCCAATATTTTCTCATCATTTACTTTTTTACCCTTCCATGTTATTTACATTATCAATAATTTCACATTATTCACTTTTACGTGACTATTTATAAAACTTATCCTCTACGTAAAGAGAGATTTATATTTCATTTTTTATTACTCCATACAAAGATTCCTCCACGTAAAGATTCAATCTTTATTTCTTCACAATCCTAATATGTTGTATAGCCTTTTTTTTCTTTTTTTCTCACTCTTTTTTTAGCATGCACGTGGCAATTAACTTTACCTATGCCAACTATGGAATCTGTCTTTGACTTGATACTTCTTTACATGCACTTTGAAAGATAGTTGGAAACTTTCTTTCGGAAATTTATTTGCAGAACTTTTTATTCTTTTTTTCCTTTTTAATAATAAATAGCCAAAAGCTAGTGGTGGTCAAAGACCCTGATTAAGCAGAGAAACTCTGAATGAAGTGTGGCCAATGGCCGGGACCAAAAATTGAAGCTCTGGTACCAAATGTGGTGAACCAATTTGGTTCATTATTCATAATAAAAGGAATAATATAAAAGAATCCATGTGGATTAAAATATTGTATTGAATAAAATATGAGACATGATAATAGAATTACAATGAGGGGCCCCGTATATACACCCAAGCGGGTGCCTTTTCATTAAAAGTCATATCCTTTAGTTAAGACATGTCCTTTCATTAAGATGTGTATTTTCATTGGTTATTAATTATTATTTATATTATATATATTTATGTTTATTACAATTTCCCTCATGCTCGTTGAGGCCAAGGTCAACATTTGCCACTTTGTTTAGGGTTGGGCTGACCAAAATTGTGCATGTGTGCATAGATTCGATCAAGTTGCAGACTTATCTGTTTCTAATTGCCTAGAGGAGGAAATTGCAGAGAATAATAGCCCAACTACATCTAATATTGACAAAGCCCTAATTGATGAAATAGGCAGATTCAGTATCCATGATGATACTGCCTCGGCAAATGGCTGCCCTGTGATGCATCAGGATGAGGATAACTTTGGATAGATGAATTATTGCAGGGAAAAGGGTGTGAGAATTCCCCTCTTATGGGAGTTACTGCAGTGGATTCAAAAGATACTAGGAACACTACCTTCTGCACCCCTTCAATCCATAGGAAGTGAAGGATGTCACTTAGTTTGATGTTACACAATTTGGTCCATGAAGCAATTATGGTTGTCATGAGTCTTATAAAGGCCACTGGGGGGTGTAGGGAAATGTTTCCCCAGGCACCCCTCAGCCCCCGGAGTGTGGAAAGTAAGGGGGGCGCACCCCTGACCCTGGGGGATGCATCCCCTGGAACACTGATCAACAGTCCAACCAAATCTACAAAGCCTGTGAATCTTCTAGATGAGGTCTTTTACAATTTCTGATCCCCAGCTTATTTGTTTCACTTACAGCTTCTAGTTCTTATTCTGCAGCAGGAAATCATGGCCAAGTACTTGATAGCTTTATGTAATATGTACGACTTTGTATAAATAGAAATTATTTTCTTGTGGAGGGCCATGGACATTTATATTGTATTGACAATGTGCTTTGGTCTTGGTAGTTAAATTGTATGTCTTTGTATTATTGCTATGTAGACTAGCAAGGGAAGAGAAAACATTGAATGTAAACATATTGGTGTTATGGAATTGGATAAACTTGTATTTTGTTATTGATGCAAGTAAAGAGGCATTTGGGGCTTTGTTTAATCATTGGTTCTGGGGCTGTGTTAATTTGACTTGTAGAAATGATTTGTCTTATTTTTATGTTCTATTTTTGAGTGAAATTCATACTCCTTTTGGACATTAGGTTGCCCAAGTAGCCTAGCTTGCTACTGCATGCTGGGATATTGAATCGTCCATTTGCCTCATGATTTGCTAACATCGGCTAGGCTAGGACCTGCATTTTAAGTAAAATGCTGGCTAGCATTTGCTGCTTACCTGTGCTGTGCAACTTTCTGGAATGACTAGAATTTTCACCCAAATTTGCAGGAAACGGTGGGTTGGGAGTGGTAATAGTATGCATTTAGAAATATATAGAAAACAAAAAATAAAATATGCTTGTTGAACATAATTTTCAAATCTGAACAATGAAATCTGATGTTTAAAAAAACAGTTATTTGATTTCAGATAACAATCAAGCATATATAATTTCAGATAACAGTTATTTGATTTTCAGATAACAATCAAGCAAATATAATTTCAGATAACAATAAGGCATTTTTAAAGCAGGTCAAATATTGTTTTTCAGATTTCACTAAAAGATCATATTTGGGATCTTACATAATTCACACTCAACCTATTTCTGTACATGCCTAAAGCTGCATCCTGTCATTATGAAAGTTGAAATTGTTGATAACTCAATGTTAGTGACTATGGTGGTCAAAAAGGATTGGAATAAGTCTCAAGTTTCAATTAATAAGGATTATACTTGCACTTGTTTGAAGCTGTTAGTATTATTCACGTATCAGGGGAACTAAACAAAATTGCAGATTTCTTAGCCAATGAGGGGAACACAACAATAGCTCAAAACTGGGATTAATCACTCACACCCCTGCCCGTCTTTTATAGATGAAGGCTAGGAAAATACAAAAGCACCCAAATTAGAAAATCCTAATCTAATTATGTCTAGGGATTAGTGCGCAGGTTGCATGAGAAACCTCCTAGGGAAGTGTGCTCATGTGTAAACTTGGCATCCTACTTATTCATGTACTTTTCTAAAAATAGAAAAGCTTCCTAAGGCTGGTGCTAATTAAAGCAAACTTCATAATACTAGAAAAGTCAACTTTTGAAAATAACAAAGCAAACTCCTAAGAAAAACAGAGTCTAAATCTGAAATGCTAAATTTGGAACAGTAGTCTAAATCTGGAAGTGGAGGAGGCTGGCCTCTCTCCTACATAATGCCAATGCACCCTTCAAAGAAGATGGACATTAACTCCAAGATGCTGCTGCACAGGAATCAAGGTATGGTCTGTTCCACTGCTGCACCATGATGAAGGATCTACTGCTGTTATTGCTGTGCCATTACTGCTGGAGACACTATCCAAGCAATCCATTATAATACTCTAACAATCCCTGTTTTCAAGGAAAGTGCTTTCCACCATGCTTGGTCTTTCTCTCAGCATCTCAAACTTCCCCTTTGTCAGGGGCTTCGTTAATATGTCTACAACCTGCAAGTCAGAAGGAATATACTCAAGATCCACTGCTCCTTTATGAACTCTGTCCCTAAGAAGATGGCACCGGATATGTATGTGCTTGTAGTGATCATGAAAAATTGGATTCTCAGAGTTTGATACAGCTCTGATTGTCAGTGTATCATAGTAGGCTCAACATCTGATTGGTCAACTATGCTATCATCTTATGAAGGCATATGGCTTCAAAACTAGAGTCATTGGCTGCCATGTACTCTGCCTCTGCTGAACTAAGTGGCATTGCTACCTGCTTCCTGCTAAACTAGGATATCATACCTGAATTGGAACTGAAACAGAAACCTGACGTACTGTTCCTATCACCTGCATCTCCAGCCCAGTGAGAATCCACAAAACCATACTACACCAATTCACCATCTCCTATATACCTTAGACCATGATGCACCATGCCCTATAAGTTTCGGAGTGCATGCTTTGCAGCAGCCTAGTGAATATGCCTGGGCTTAACCATGTACTGGCTCAAGGTGCTTACTGCAAACCAAATATCAAGTTTGGCATTCCCCATATACATTAAGGGAACCAATCAACTGTCTATATAAAGAAAGATCTACCAAATCTAAATCCAAGTCAACATAGAACTTTAGGATTGGAACCATAAAAGTGGCTATAGGTTTACAATCCATCATCTGAAACCACTTCTAAGTCTCTACTGTATATTTCCACGGAACCTTGTGAAACCTCGAGACCTATAAAATAATGCATAGGGCCGACATCCTTCATGTCAAATTCACTTGTCAGTTTCTTCTTGCACCATGTTATGAGATTTTAAAACTACCTGTCAAGATCAGGTCATCTACATACAACACTAAGATAATCAGATCAGATTTATCAAACATATAATACAAGTTACGATTTCTAGCCGTGTTAGTGAAGCCCAAACTTTGTAGGTATTCATCAATCTGTGAGTACCAAGTAGGTGATTATCATGTTCATGTGACCCATTTCTCTTTGGATCATTCTTGTTAGGGTCCTCGCCATTATAATTGCCTCCCCACCTCCACCACTATTGCCATCACCCAATGACTTTAAATAGGTAATAAAGCTACACTGATTATAATATTTAAGAGTTTGACTCAAGCAAAAAGGAGATTTGTGAATATTGATGTACTCAATACTCAGTTGGAAAATTCCTTATAATAGAGCAATAACTCGCTGTAAAATTTGAATAATTGTGAGGTTCCTTTGTGGCATTGCTTCTTAAAATTTAGAAAATTCATTCAAGGATGGCCACATGTCACTTATTGGGGTAGAACCATTCGATCATTGGAGCTTCAATATTGTGCATTCCCAACTCCTTGCTGCTAACAATTGAGTGGGACTTGCTTAGGAAATCATTGCAATGAAACAAGTCAAGTATGAAAAGTTGCATTTCATTCTCCTTTGAGCCATGACCTTTTGAAGGAGGTGGGATCCCTTTGGAAGGGTGACTTCAACTATGTTTGTTCTCCTCTGAAACTCCTCCTTCGATTGGGTCAACTCAGTAGGATGTTGGGGGTTGGAGAGTGTTTGGGTGATCTCTCTTGCTTCCTTTGAAATCTCCTTTTATTGGGTGGGATCATGTCAAAGCTTGATGCACATAGTGGAAGGTGAGTTATTTTCCTCTGCCTTGCTCCTCCAACAAAGTGGTACCTAATCGAAGGTGAGAGGATACATGTTTCCTCATTGTAGCTCTTTGATGGCTCCAACCTCCAAGGTGGGTGACACCCATTTATAAGTCAAAGTGTCCATGCATCAAATGGAAGAGAATAAAAAGGATATAAGATCTTCTCTATACCCCTTTGGAAGGAACGAGCCTTAGTTGGTGACCTTCAACACTTCAACACTTCAGAGGTGAATGGAAAATAAATTATTTGACCACTTGACACTCGAGAACTCCAAAAGGTGGATCCTAGTTGGAATTCTTTAGACTTTGGGCACAGGGGATGAATATAACGAGTTTCAAGGGTAGTTAAGCCTCAACTTTTTGAATCGGTGGGACCCATTTAGACTTTGAGCATCAGATCACTATGGGACTTGCTAGAGACTTTGTTGTTAAAATTGCAATGTTTGAACTCTTCCACACTTCTTTTGCTCTTTAGGATTGACTAAAATTGAGAAGACACGATGTCAAACAATAAGAATAGAAGACACTTCTTTTCTTCTATTCGTATACTAATACTTGTTCAAGTGCCTTGAATATTTAAGTGAGCACATACAATTAAGCTCGAAAGTTGCCATATCTCCTTGCAAATGCCCACCATTGCCAACCACTTCAAACATTTCATTGTATATGCCAAAATTTGGAGTAACATGCAACTCATACTTGGGGAATGTAGGGCATTCTCCTTGCCTTGAAATCCATTGTAATGTGTAGAATGGTCTATAAAGGTGTAAGGGAATTGTGTTGTAGAACTCAACCAATGAATCCCATTGTCATATTGTACTTCTTTATCTTGTTAAATATCA
This sequence comes from Picea glauca, assembly GCA_000966675.3. Taxonomy (NCBI): domain Eukaryota; kingdom Viridiplantae; phylum Streptophyta; class Pinopsida; order Pinales; family Pinaceae; genus Picea; species Picea glauca. The sequence continues at coordinate 1,600,012 of JZKD02S0456235.1, read as the reverse complement.
TAGTCAAATACCATGGAGAAACAATAGAATATAAGTATCAAAACATAAGTGGGTATGATGGAGATTACTTGGGAAGCCACATGTATGCACCTCACTTTTCCTTGTCAGCGACAGCTAGGCCAATGGAACAAATAATTATCACCTTCCTTGTCGGATACAAGAAGGCCAAGGAAATAAAGATTCGTCCACATTTCTTGCCAACTACAATAGGGGCAACTAATAGGTAATTGTACACCTTCTTTGTTGGCTACAACATGGCCAAGGAATAGATAATTTTATGTCTTTCTTTCTAGGGACAACATGGTCGAGGGAATAAATACGAGTACTTCCTTGTGGGCTACAACAAATCTAAGGAAACATATAATATTATGACTTCCACATAAATTCAACTATATAAACAAAGAAGACCCCTCACATAGATTTTGACCTACCCATAATCGGTCTTTCAATTTAACAGAAGGGAGAAGAACATTCAAAATTTCAAACCCATAACGATAGTTAATTCAACACAATCTAAATGAGATTTTAGATGATAAGAAAATTGAATGTTGATTTGTACTCTTTGAAAAATTTCACCCTCCAACAAATCCAAACACCTTACTCTTTTCATTTTGATATATTTATAGGCTTCTAGAGTTTGCAAGCGACTTCTTATGCCACTGTTGACATTAGAGAGTAGGGTGATGTCAAAGGTAGCATTTTATCCAGTGGAGGAATTCAACTAGCTTAGAACTTCTTCTTTTTACCCCATTTGCCCGATCTTCATAAAACTAGATCCACTATCCTTCCCTTTGTGATTTATGCCCCCTAATCTTATCTTAGGGTCTCCAAGCCTTATCCCTAGTTTATGATCCTTTTACCCCAATTCAAATCTTATCTTCCTTTCAACTAAGGGTCAATTAGCTAGATTTAACACAAAATAACAAGATTTATAAAGAGCGCCCCCATGAGTTTTGGAAATTTCATATAAAATGATAACTAACATGCTTCGTTTCCCATTTGGCTTAGACTTTGATGTGTGACTAGGGGTTACAAATCCATTATTATCACGTACATATTTTTATTACACTAATTCATTATGAATTTGCTTTGAGCTATTGTGTGAAGCCATTTTCCCAACTTCTAAACATCGTAAAGGACTATAACACCCCCAAAGCATCTACTGGCACCTCCCAATAATGAAAGGTTAGTTATAAAGTATGTCAAACAAGATCAATACTAGTAGAACTTGTTGAATACATATGTTGAAATCTTTAAATACTTGAGAGGACTATGTTCGATTTAATCCATTGGGCATGTTGTTGTCTTCTAGGAGAGTTTTGCCATATATTGGATTCTATTAAAGTTCTATTATGCAAAATGAAGAGATTAAATGTACTAGTTGTATCAATTGATCGACAAAGGGTACATTTGAATTAGTATTGCAGTATCGCGAATGTGTAGAAACTAAAATCGTGAGCTAGAAACAATACCACACCAATGCTCGATTTTTACGGAAGGATGGATGATGTCGTCAGTTAGATCTATGGAAAAATGTATTTGTAACTAGACTTCATTAGCAAAATTTTGAGGTAAAAAAGTGACTCTAACCTATTTTTCTATGCATTAATAACTAGTACCTTTGACTCAATGGGTATTACAAGGATTATGACATCCTATACAATGTTGTAGGTAGCTTTTTGTACATGCATGTAATTCACTAAAATAATCAATCTAATTCATTAGAATTAATAGAGATGAATTAATCTAAACCTAATTCATTAAATTTAATACTATCTCTCGTCTCTCTCTTCCATCTTGCTCAAAAACCAAATTTTTGGATAACTAATTTGCCCCAATATTTAATGTTTGGACAATTAGTGCAAAATTATTTTTGGAGAATGTGACACTACACAACACACATTACAAGCATAGAAAAATAACTGCCATACACATCACACCAAGGACAAAGTACATATATGCTTTAGACAAGTATGCATGTGCCATGGTGGACATAATGTGTAATGTTTGCCACTCTTCATGGTGAACATGTGCTACGCAGATTCACTTTTTCATTTCGTCAACCACTTTTCCTACATCATCCTAAAAACTCTAAAATTTCATTGCATAACCATAGATTTGTTTTGAGTGTGCTCTTTGCCTATTTGTAAATAAAATTGGATCATTTAGACATAATTTTGACTATTGTGTGTAGGCTCTCATTCGTTTCACATTAACATTTAAATTTTATCATCTTCTTGTTCTAATGCTATTTATTAGTTGCAACATTATATGCTAGTGAAATTTAGCGTATAATTGTGAAAATGACATCCTTTATTACATAACAATGGGATGTCTATTTCAACTAATATAGTTGACTTTATTTTAAAAATATCATTCATCTAAAATAAATGTTTCAATGATTTTTTTATAAATATTTATAAATAGTGTTTTTATGAATTTAAAAATTAATTCAAAAAAAAATTGAGCAAAGCTAAAGGAAGATTATATATGGAGGGAAAGAACTTTTGACATGATTGAAATTGTGACATGACTATGACTAGGGAAACCTTATGTGAACAAGACAAGCTAGAGGAAGCTCATGGAAGAGGGTAAGACAATTTGAACAAATCTGAATTCATAAAGTAAGTGTAACTTATCTATTCTCTTTACACTGAAAGTTAAAGTTATTCTCTTTCTAGTGAAAGTTAAAGTTATTTATGTGGGGCATGATTCTTTATTTAGTTTAAGACAATATTGATGTTATGTTTCAAGTTTATATATGTTAGGAAAACAAATTTTAAGATATGGCGTTTCTTAAGCGGTGGAAACTTTTGTTTTTTTGAAATGATTGTCCAAAAAAACTGTTAGCACCAACATCTTATTCTACCTTTGTGGACTAGGTAGTTACTTAAGAAGACAATTATAACTAGTTAGTGGGTTTGTAAACATAAGGTACAATCCCATTTATGGATTCCATCTTTGGGAATGAAACGAAAATTAATGTTAGTTATTACATGTGTTAATTATGAAATATATTAGATTATGTGAAGGTTTATGTTATTGTTTCCTTACCAAGATATATGTTTCTTTACATTAGGGAGTTGTAGATTTGGATGGGAAACCATATAATTTATTGTTTTCACAAAAGTTTAGTGGCTACACATGTATGTTAGTGTTTTATAAGATACTTCATTATATGCAAGTTGGGTTTTACTTTTGATGCTAACATATTTGGGAATATATAAGTTGGGTTCTACTTTTGATGTTAAGTGTTAATGTTTATGCCATTATTATAGTTCTTTGCATTTCAATAGATAAGAGCATAATAAGAACAAGATCACTGAGAAATACACATTCACAAGAGACACATCATTTATCCTG
>JZKD02S0456235.1:1571132-1596639 GCA_000966675.3 Picea glauca | reverse complement strand
CTACAACCAATATTATGAGAACCCAATTCCAATATAAAAATGTCTACTTAATAAACTATTTAGCAAAACTATAAGATAGTTAATGTATTTTATTATTGTGTTTTTTATATAAAAGGAAAAAGTTGGATTTTTAAAGTTAGTTTTTTTAACTCATTTCAAAGATTCCAACCTCTTTTGGTTTTTAAGATTTTACACATTAAAGTTTGATGAGTCTATATATGAAAGAGAAGGTATTTATTCTTTAATAAACCAAATTAATTTAAGTAAATAATAATAATAATAAAATTTGTATTTTGTGAGACTTTGTAATTATGGTTGTACTTTCAACTTTATACCCAGTGTGAACATATGTTTTTTTAAATGGGTGAATATGTTTTTTTAAATAGGTGAATGTTGTTGTTGGGTATTTTTAAATGCAAATTTATTTATCTTAAATGTGTCATTGTTGGTGTGATTTTTTAAATTCAAGTTTATCATTAAAATAATATATATTACTTTGGAATTATTTATCATAATATAATTATTTTTTTTGAAATACAGTACATAATGTAAATTTTGTCATGATTTAGTATAGTCGTTAGGATGAGGTTTGCTATGTAAACAAGTCAAGTTTAAATTTTGGTGGATATAGAGTCTTTGTATGTGTGCAAGGGAAAGTGTAAGGCCCTCGCTTAGAGTGGCGTCAAGCACCTCCCTCCACAATCACTTTGGTGGTCGATGACCAACTTGTATGGATACATTGGATGGATGATGCCTTAGATGATTCGGTTGAGATGCCTTGGCTTTTTGACAAAGCGCATTATGGACATTGGATGCCTTGGCCCATTGGCAAGGTGCACCTTGGACAACTGCCTTGGCCCATTAGCAAGACACACTTTGGACAACTAACATGCCTTGGCCTCATGGCAACGTGTAAAGTCCCTCCGTAACAACACAAGTGTAAGCAACTACAACAAATAAAAAAAATAAAAAATTAAACAAACCAAGTCAAGACAAGTACAGTTAAGACAATATCATAAACATTACTATCTAATATATAAAGATAACAATCGGTGAATAATCTATGTTAAATCAACGACATTATTCTTACTCTGCATCAACTTCATGATAAGGTCAATCCATGATATCAAGTAATATTTAACAGGTATAAAACCTAATCTTATCAACATCACTTCTCATCAAAATCAAGTTACAATATCAACTTGCATTTAATAGGTCAACATGTGCACTTCGTTATCATCATATCACACAAAAGATAGTAATAAATGTCTACCTGCCCAAACCTACCCTGCAAGGTTATGACCTTCAAGACACATAATCGACACTCAAGTCCATGATTCATCTGATTGATTTTGACCATTTAAGGTCTCAACACTAGCAGTCGTTGTCAGGCTACAATATTAAAGATTTTAATGACCTGAAACACTGAATTGTCAAACCAGGGTAGGTAAACTTCGAGCTGCTACACTGTATGTGCAGGTAAGATTCTAATCCCTACTTAAAAACTATCTTTAGAAGAAAACACAAACTCACTCTGAAAACTTGAATCCTAATTACTATCCTGAAACTTAGCATTTCCTATATAAGTCATCAACAGAAAACAGTCCTCTGCTTAAACGCGGGTGCTTCTATTTCTGTTCAAAAGTGTGATTTCACAAGATTATTCCACCACTACTTTTAATCATCTATCATCACCATTTCTATTTAAGCCACGACAGAAAGAGTATTTCCTAACATGCATTTAATCTGAACATTAAAAAATGAATATAAATCTGTCTATAGGAAAACAGAGAAATACCCTACTTACCCTACTGGTACCGGAAGCTTCCTCTGATTTAACTGTAATCTAACTGTTCTAACTAAGCAGGGTAACTAACTATCTAACAAAGTGAAGTTCACTCAGTCTCTAAGTTACGTTCGAATTGAAAGCTAGAAACCAATCAAACCGAGTTCATGCTCTAAAACTCTAAAGGAATCAACAAGGCTTCAATACTCATCAACGTAGAAGATATTTAATGAGCTGGAAACGATACAGTTGAAGAGTAATCAATCAGTAATCTGAACAGTTAATTCCAACACTCAATAAACTAACATGCATGCAATTACTACGGTACTGAAATAAACTAAATTCAATGCAGAGAACAACAGCGTCTTGAACCTGTTTGGCGGGCCCAACCAAAAGGTGCAAATGCTGAAAGAAACAACCAGAACTACTCAATCATGCTACGCTATCATTGTGTAAACTTCGCGCTCCATTAACTCAGAAGAAAATACTCAAATCGTATGACAGTGGAATAACATAATGCAACAGCCGTTTGTATTCAAAAATGTAGTTCATAACATAGCATAATCCAACGTCTCTTAGGAGTGATCTCTGGTTATATATATAGATCCTCCTCTATAACAGTCTAAAGCAAAAATACATAAGTTCAAACGGATCCCTCGACCCGAGAATAGCTTGAAATCAAGTTTAAAAACGGTCTTCACATCTTCGTGACACGTAGTGTCACGAAGTGTGAATCATGAAATATAACGACTCGGTTCTATCATTGTGCCTTTCCATCATCATATGAGCGATGACTCCATCTGTCATGTGAATCTCTCTGCCTCCCATTCTGACCATAACGCACAGATCTTGAGCGACTTCATTGGTACCTCCACGGGGTACGAGCTGGTACCTGGTACTGGCAAATCCTGTTCCAACAATAGAAGTGGTACCTAACCCAAGCGACATTAGTTTCAATATCAATTTAAAGCATCAAAATGCATAAAAATAGCTTGAAACGTAAAGATACCTTAAGTAGCCCCATTGAGTGGTAGGGAGATGTCAATTATGTCAAAACAAGGCCAAAAGGGGTGGTACTGGGTATAGAAATGGAGGTCTTTGGAATATAAGATAGGCAAAAACATGATCAAAACTGGAGACCAACAGTCGTTCTGAGGAACGAGAAGGTATATATTCTCATAAGTTGTCCTAGACTAAAATTCACAACTAAAATTCAATAGTAGTAACAAAATGTACCACCTATGCAAAAGTTTGAAATGAAACAATTTAAGGAACATCAACCAGAATATTGAGTCCACGGGTTTAAGCAAATATAAGGTTCTAACAATCACAATTTATTTTATTTCTTCATGTGTAATACATGTACATAACTTCTTGGACATACATGTGTTATTGAATGGCAGAGCAACAAGGGCAGTCTCCAAGCAATCTCCATCACAGCTTGGAAGGACAGAATTCGACATTTACAACACACTTTCAAAAAACTCAACTTCAATCATATCTATCGTGAGCACAACAAATTTGTCGATCAACTTTCAAAGATAGCGCTCTAGAAAAAAGAGGGTATCCTATCTTATAACCCTTGGATTGATGGTCATGAGGGTCCCCTTCTCACTAACTCTTTACTAAAGATCAGTTTACTCCTCCTTCCCCAGAGGACTTTCTCGATATGAAAGTTGGAGTTTTTATTTCCTGATTTTCAGATCTATCTCTTACACTTCTGATTAGTATGCTCTGACAAGTCTCTCATTAGTTATCAAGCAACTTCCTCTTTCTGTCACTTTCCATCAAAACTTTCTCCTTTTATCTGTCGATAGACCGCTATATGAGAAAAAAAATTATCTATTTTTACAGTAGATTCTCCATAGTCTCTGATTGTAACCTTTGGTATGAAAACAAATTATATAATATATAATTGCGAAATTTTCCAGTTGGAAAAAAAAACTTCTTGTAATTCAGAAAATCAACATAAGATATACAACTCAATCATCGAAGCATTAACGCAAACTCAATAATTTATTACTAATGTAACATTAATGACTAACAACAATAATGAAATCCATTTCATAATCACATATAAAGATATGACTTAATAACAAATGCCTTTCTCACATCTATGTCCAAAGCAATAAATTTCATTACAATCATTATAACTTTGACATTTTAAAATATTACACAACTAAAAGAATATTTTGTACTATGATACATAACTTAATAAACTCCTTTTTCAATTATTACCAAATGCCAATGGTAATACTCCCAGTTCACTCTACAATCTAGAGTTATTAAATGTAACTTAAACATATTATTATTCATTTACTCTTTTCCTTTTTAGTTAAACGAAGGCCCTTTTGAGACGAGTGATGAATCAACTACACTAGGGGAAAATTTGAAACCTGCAACTGGGCGAGAACTCTCTTCTTAGTAATGGTGATGTCCAGTAAGACGACTGAGGCAGAGGAGTGGAGTAGAACAACGACTTTAGAACCTTCCTTGAGTAGGATTCCGGGCCACTTCTATTAACTCTGCTACTTATCTCTAGTTTCGATGCCCAATGGTTTTTTTCTTGTTTTTTAGACACTATACTCTTTTTTCCTTTTTTTTTGTCTTGGCTTGGGCTTCTCTCTTGTTTACTCATCCCTATTTAATGAGTGACTGACGGTTTTTGTCCTTTTTAGAAATTGGTAGTTATTTCCCTCGGGGTCTATAGTCTAGTGTTATTATTGTGGTCATTAAAATATTTAAGTGCTACAACTAACATCTATGGCTCTTACCAATCTTTTCCAATTCGTATGGGGATAAGGGCATAGTAGAGATACAGGTGGATATTATGGCCACTCAGATAACGCTAGGAGTGGAATCTCACGTCAGCAAATTGATGAATGTGGCTGACGAGGAGCTTTGGAGGGAAGAGGGTTTATTTGACAATTATTGATACAGTGTGTAGAGCTCCCGAACCATTTATTACATCCTTTACTCATCCTTTACTCACCTCTCCTTCAAGCTCTAGCCTTAATCCTAATATTTCACATTTTACAAAGGAAAAGCTTGTGCATTTTCCGGTTGTTGCAACGACGACTGGTAAAACTCTTGATGCACTATGGAGGGATGACCACTGGAAGTGGATGAATCTTCCTAAGCACTCACAGGAAGGTAGAAGAGTAGGTTTTACTTCACGGGTTGGAAGAAGACAGTGGAAGGCTAAGAAAACCATTCACAAAATGGTCTTAGGGTCTGATGTAGGCTTAACTAAAACTTGTAGTCTGTCTATGTGCAGACTTGTTGGTAGGCTCTCTTACAATTATCTCTACAAGGTTTCATTGTTGGATTGGATTGAAAACACCTGGAAGTCGTTATTAGGATATAAGCTAGAGCTAGTCACACTCGCCAAAGTATAGGTAGGCATTATCTGTAACAAGCCTGAAGATACGACATTACTTCTGGCTCAGAAGTGGACTCTTGGGGGTTCCAGCCTTATGTTAAAACGGTGGCGCTTAGCATTCAATACTGACACTGAATATTTCCAGTATCGCCACTTATGGGTTTTGCTCTCTGGTCTACCCCTCCAGTTTTGGAATGAAGATGCTTTGGTTGCTATTGGTAATTCATTAGGCACTTTTATATCTTTGGGGGAAAACTTACTTATGGCTTCCAGCAGAAAGATTGTAAAGATATTGGTGGAGATGGATGTCCATGGGGGACTCCTAGAACTCATTAAGATTGACTGGCATGGTAGAAGGTTTACTTAGAGATTAGATTACCTTGGAATCCCTTTTCGGTGTAGTATTTGTCACAAAACGGGTCACCTGAGAAGGAACTGTAAAGGAAGGGGTGATGACGATGAAGTTTCTGAAGACACAACTCTTCACAGAGACTTAGAAGATATTGAAGAGGAGGGTTTATCTACTTGGAATGATTGCAGCTATACTGGGACAATGTCGTCGCCCTCGTCGGTTCGAGAGATTTCTATAACTGGTAAGTTACAACTACACTGACTGACTCTGTATAATTCTCTATCATTACTAGAAAAGTCTGATTTGAATGCCTCCCCTTTATTGAACTCTTTGTTGTCTATTGAGGTACATTCACCGGGGAAGGAGAAGGATGACTCTTTCATTAAGCCTGTAATTTCTCCTAGCCAGCCAGACCCTAACCTTCCTCTATCTGGAGACTCTGTTATTGTTCCTATTGAAAAGGACTTTGTCTGAGTGCTTCCTCCCACTCCGTTATCGAGACCCTCCTTTGAGTCCTGTCTCATTACTCCTAGAAGTCTACCATCCAGGCCATCCTCGGTGCTTCCTACCCCTTCTTCATCCGATGAGCTAGTAATTACAGGGTATCGGGAATCCGAGGATGGAGATTCTTCACTAACGAAGGTTCTTGACTCATTGATTCCTTACCTCAAAGATCGTAACTCTCCATCACTTATTCCCCCTCAGTTGTCTTCCTATTTCGGCAATGTGGTTATTAACCCAGTCTCATTCACTGGAGAGGTTAACTCCTCAGTTTCAACTCGTGTTGATTTCTCTAAGGATTTCTCTTGGTCTTGTGGAATTTCCATTGAGCGATCCCCTATCAAGACTAGGAGCACTAAAAAGAAATTACAGTCGCAGTCGAGTATTCCTCTAGTTTTAGACCTATACTCTTCTAACAGTGGGGCACTTAGAGCAGTGAAGGCCCTAGCAAGGGCCAAATAATGATATTGTTGTCCCTTAATCTAAGAGGGATTGGAGGTCCCCTTAAAGTAGCCTCCCTTCGATGGGTTTTGGTTTCTCCCCAGCCCAATATTGTATTCTTTCAGGAAACGATGGTCATTGATCAAAAAGCTCGGTCATTTGCACAGAGATTTTGTCCGTCTTGGGTTATAAGTGCAGTGAGCTCGGTGGGCACATCTGGTGGACTGTTGGTGATGTGGGATCCTTGTTGTTTTAGTTTGACTCCTTTCCTTACTTGTGGTGGAATATTGTTAACAATTCTGATTCTCGCTACTAAAAGGAAGATTAACTTATTGAATGTGTATGGTCCGTGCTTGGAGCGCAAAGTATTTTGGACTAATTTGGCAAATGACAGACTGCTTTCTATAAAAATTCTGGTGATAGCGGGGGATATAAACCTTATGCTAGCAACTGGAGAATCTTGGGGGGAGCTCCTCTTCTTCAGGTTCACTCGCCAGCTTTTTCAATTCCTCTTTCATTCGCACAAATTATTAGACATTCAGCCTGATAAGTTAGTCCCAACATGAAGGAATGGGTGCACGGGTGCTGGTTTGATTGCCAAAAGATTGGATAGATTCCTGCTCTCGGAGGACTTACTCATGAATGTTAGTTTGTACTGCACTTGGGTGGAACTTCCCTTTGTGTCGGACCATGCACCAATATTATTACAATTGGAGAACTCTTCTCTCCCCAAAGCTTATCCCTTCAAGTTTAATCCTTAATGGATTCAAGAAACCGACTATAATATCAAAGTGCTTAAACTCTGGAATGACCCAAAATATCTACATGAGGAAGATATTCAGCATCGATTCACCTGGAAACTAAAGGACCTAAAGTTGATGACAAAAAGTTGGGCAAAAGCAGTGAGGGAAAGGACAGTGAGGGATCTGGAGCACCTGGAAGACAATATCAAGAATCATATTAATTAGATTTCAGAGGGATATTTTAGTCGTTTGGTTGAGACAAAACTGATAGAATTGGAAACAAAAAGAAACAAGATGCTAATAGAACAGGAAGAACAATGGAGAACCAAAAGTCAGACAATTTGGATTAAATCTGGAGACCTCAATACAAAAATTTTCCACTAGTTTGCTAATCAGAGGAGAATTAGCAAACACTTATGGGAGATCAAAGATGATTCCGGTTTGATTCACAAAGGTCAAAAGGAGATTATCAAGGAGGCGGAGAATCATTTTAAGAGTTTTTTTAGTTCTATGGATAGTGCAACAACAAATGAACAGGTGGCAGTAGCAGGACTTTTCCAAGATTGATTAGTGGGGTGGAAGCTAGAGATCTTTTTGTGTCGTTCATTGTAATGGAACTGAAATCGATCCTATCTCATTTGAAAAAGGAGAAGAGTCTAGGCCCAGATGGCTGGATGGTGGAATTTTATACTCGTTTCTTTGATTTAATCAAAGATGATCTTTTGGCACTTGTTGAGAATGTCAGGATGGGTGTGTGACGCAGGCGCACCATTCAGGGCACGTTTGCTCACAGGATCTTTTCCTCCTTCCTCGGCCTGAAGAACTGAAAGGTTCTTCTATTTCCCTATCGGGAAATTTTCCACCCATAGAAAACTCTTCACGAGATCTCCCTTTGTTCTATCGGGAAATCAACACTGGCCTTATCCTTTGTGATCGGGGTTCCTCCAATCGGGATTTTGACATTTGCAATGTTCAAACAAATTGGTTTACCGATCCCCGATCCTCGATATGCTCCTTTGTTGTCTTAGCCCCTCCTGGCTAAGCCTTCTAGTCCCACACGATCATTTTTTACAAGACCACAACCTTATATTCCTCCACGTCAGAGTTTTTGGCGTCGAAATCCCAATGCTCTCAATTTCTCATTAGGCCTCTTGGCTATAGGCTCCTGGTCCACGTGACCGTTTCTATATGACCACAGTCATAACTCCCGTCGGGGTTTCAGGATTTCTAATGCCAAATTGCACTCACCCTCAGGACTCGTGATTCCTCGAATCCCGAAGCGCTCTTTACACACTAGCTCTCATGGCTATTATCCTGACTCATATGACTCTCACCCCGTGACCGTAGCCTTATCCCTCGTCAGGGCTACGGGGTTTCAAATGTTGAAAAACACTTTCCCACGGGATTCCCGATTCCCCGAATCCCGATTCGTCGCTATATGGACAGTTGGCTCCCACAATGACGCTTCCCTCCTTTTCGGCGTGCTGACAGCTGGCCGCACAGTGGTACCTTCCTCCCTGTCGGGATTTCACAATTCGCGATTTCAAAAGGCGTCCTCCTTGTCGGGACTTTCCCCGATGGTGCCGATTTCTTCCACGCGTCCCCTCTGATGGACGGTCCCGATTTCTCCGGGGTTTCGAGACTTGTGATGTCCCAACTCTCTTGTCCTCAGGAACCCTGATACGTTGATTTCCGACTCTCTTTGGATTTTTGACACGCGTCCCAAATGATGGACGGTTCAGATCAACCCTCGGGTTTCGCTACTTTACAAAATCATGAACTTTCACTTACCTGAAATCCGATGACCACAATCCCGATCTGGTGACCACGCAACACGTGTCCTCCTTAAGATCCTATGGCTATGATCCTTTCGTCATTTCGGGGTTCTCCTGGTCACGGATTCTTGTCTTCTGAAACTCCAAAATGTCGATGAACTCTCGATCCCCTGCCACCTGTCCCAACAGATGGATGGCCCAGATCTTTCTGGGACTTCGGGGTTTCAAATGTCCAAAAACATTCGACCATGGGACTACTAATCCTTCGAATCCCAATGGTAACCCTCGTGCAGCTCCTGTCAGATCCAACGACTGACGGGAAACTAACCAACGATCCCACGATTTACGACTACTGGAGCTTGAACTCCGAACGCAGCCTTAACCTCCTTACTTCTTTGGCAGATCCAACGGTTGACGGGATTTTACAAATCCTCTCCACAAGATCCCGACCGTCGATTTCCTCCCTTTGGCGATTCTTCTTGAGAATGACCAAGTATTCCTCCACGGAATTAGTCTTCCTGCGGTGCAACTATGCAACGCCTGTTTTAAACACTCCACGGCATGAATCTTCCAGTGCTTCTCTTCGAAAATCTCGAAAGCCTTATCCCTTCTGAGCTTCTACACAACTTCAACTTCAAGAGGGTCCTTGCACACACTTCTTGCGGCAATCTTCAGATATTTCAAAATACCTAAGAACTCCTCGACTCGACGCACACCTGCAACAACAGTCCTTCAATACTTCACTCAGTTTCACGACTGAGACTCTCCTTAGCCTGCACGACTCCTATAACCCAAATTCGCTTCTGGGTGAATGAGAACAAGAGTTAAACTATCTGAGCCTTCTATCAACGCACTCCTTGCGGACGACTTCAACTGCACTCCTTGCAGGAATCCTTGGTCAAATAGAGGAACAATTGAAACTAATTCCACTTCCTTTCAGACTTCAATCTCAACACATGAAATCATATACACAGCATAATAGCAAATGCATAACAGGAAGTAAACACTCATGAGCATAACATTCAACATATATACACATAAAACAAACACAACTCCATGAATTTGAATTAAACTCTTCTATTAATCCAAATAACTATACATGGGTGTTTCTGCACAACTCTCTGCTTCACTTCTCTATGCTCTGGATTCTTCTAACTATTCCTGGATTATGTTACAATGCACAATGAGGGTGTCTATATCCATTTTCCCTCTTTCTTCTAAAACTATCTAATCTAATATTAAATTCTATCTACCTACATCTACTGCTATAAATGCCTCCATCTACTTCAGACAAGAGCGGGGTGCTCAAGGTCTGATTACATTATACCAAGGCACCTTCATTAAATGATCTCATTTATATTTGGCACATCAACTTCAAGGGAAAATTCAAAAATTTGTGCTGGCGTGTGCCCAACTGTCCACTTGCATTCCACGTTGGCTCGCTTGTCTTGGGAGGTGCTCCTGCATCATACTCCCTCACTTGAAAATTTGCATGGGCTCCTGTCCATGAGCTCCTGCACGGTATGTTCATGCTTCTGTATCTCTACTTCAGTCTCCCAGCTGGCATCTTCAACTGGATGGCCCTTCCACTTGACCAAATATTCAAAATATTCTTTCCTTCTGGTTTTCTTACCCACTCATTTATCCAGTATCTACTCCATCTGTGGCTTCTCTGCAACTGGCATCTGCTTTTGCCACTGAACCTCTGACTGTTCATCACTTGTTCCTGCTTCTCCAGCTTTGTATGGGTATAAATCCGAGACATTGAATATCGAAGATATTCCGATCCAATGGGTAATTCAATCTCATAAGCATTCTCTCGCATTTTCTTCAAGACCTTGCATGGTCCGATTTTATTCATCTTCAATTTATTGTATGTTCCTCTCGGGAACCTTTCTCTTCTCAAGTGCACCAGAACTAATTCACCAACCTTGAACTGAAGTTGTCTCCTATGCTGATCGGCTCTGCGCTTATATTCTTGGCTTGATTTCAGCAACCGCTCCTTCACCTGGCTGTGAAGTTCTTTCATTGCCTCAGCAAATTCTTCTGCACTAGCGCTCCTAGTAGCAGTCTGCTCCGAATCTCTCAATTCAAAAACTCCTCTCGACTGTGTGCCATATACAATCTGGAATGGACTCTGGCCTGTGCTCCTGTTCACTGAGTCATTATAAGCAAACTCTGCCTGTGGCAATACATTTTCCCAACTGCTGTGGTGCTCCGCCACCAGGCTCCTCAGCAAGTCTCCCAGACTTCTGTTCACCAATTATGTCTATCCATTCATCTGAAGATGATAAGCTGAACTAAACAACAAGTTAGTCCCCAACTTCTTCCATAATGTCCTCCAAAAGTGCCCTAAGAACTTCGTATCCCTGTCCGAAACAATACTCCTTGGTAAGCCGTGAAGTCGAACGACTTCTTTGAAAAACAGATTCGCGATGTCTGTTGCGTCACTGGTTTTCTGACATGGGATAAAATATGCCATCTTGGAAAATCTATCCACTACCACAAAGATCGAATCAAATCCTCTTTGTGTCCTTGGCAATCCCAATATGAAATCCATGCTAACTTCATCCCACGGCTTCTCAGGTATGGGCAATGGTTGATAAAAACCCACATTCTGCTTCCTTCCCTTTGAATGCTGGCAAATTTTGCATTGGTCTACAAATCTCTTGACCTCTGCTCGCATCCTTGGCCAAAAGTATGACTCGCTCAGCTTCGCGAATGTCTTATCATGACCGAAGTGTCCGACCAATCCTCCGCTGTGTTTCTCCTTTAACATATTCTCCCTCATGGAGCAATTTGGAATACACAATTGATTGCCTCTGAACAATAATCCATCTTGGATCATATAGTCTGTCCAAGGGCTTCTATCTCTGAGAACTGGATTCTCAACTGCTTCATACGCCTCCTTAAAATCCTGGTCATCTGCATACATGTCCCTGAGATCATCAAAACCTAACGTCTTGACTTTGAACTCCTGCAACAACAAACACTTCCTGCTCAAAGCATCAACAACATTGTTAGCAGTACCAGAAATATGTTTTATCACAAAAGTGAAATTATGCATATATTCAACCCATTTAACATGCCTCTGATTCAACTTTTCCTGTTGAGTCACAAACTGCAATGCATGGTTATCACTATATAAAACAAATTCCTTCGGAATCAAATAGTGTCTCCATTTCTTCAATGCTTGGATGATGGCATAAAATTCCTTGTCATATGTGGAATATTTTTCTTTTGCCTCATTCAACTTCACACTGAAATATGCAATTGGTCTGTCATCTTGACTTAAGACCGCTCCTATTGCAAACCCGCTTGCATCACATTTTACTTGAAATGTCTTTTGAAAATCCGGCAACACCAGAATTGGTTGTTCCGTAATCTTCCATTTCAACAAATTGAAACTCTTCTCAGCCTCTTCAGTCCAGTGAAAAGATTTATGTCTTTTCTTCACTGTATCCATCATTGCTGCGCTAATTCCACTGAAATTCTTGATGAATTTCCGGTAGAAACTAGCCAAACCGTGAAAACTTCTCACCTCAAATATGTTCCTCGGTGATGGCCAATTCTTGATTACCTCCACCTTATCTGGATCCATCCTCAACTCATTTGCCGAAATAACAAACCCCAAATAAATGAGTTATGTCTTCATGAATGAGGACTTCTTCATGTTTATTAGCAGCTTCTCCTGCTGTAGTTTCTTCATCACAATGGCCAAATGCTTCAGATGTTTAGCCTTCGTTTTACTGAAAATCAGTATATCATCCAGATATACGATGAAAAATTTTCCGATGAAATCCTTCAGGACTTCGTTCATCAACATCATAAAGGTACTTGGCGCATTTGTTAAGCCAAATGACATAACAAGCAATTCATACAAACCTTCGTTTGTCTTGAATGTTGTTTTCCATTCATCACCTTCTCTCATACGAATTTGGTGATATCCACTCTTCAAATCTATCTTTGAAATTTGTTTTGCCCCACTTAGGCAATCCATCAAATCATCCATCCTTGGTAATGGAAATCTGTACCTGATAGTTATCTTGTTAATGGCTCTTGAATCAGTGCACATCCTCCAGCCTCTGTCTTTCTTTGGACTAAGTACCATCGGAACAACACACAAACTCAAGCTTTCCCTGACTAATCCTTTGTCCAATAAAACCTAGACCTGCCTTTTAACCTCCTCATTCTCTTGCGGCGTCAATTTGTACGCGGCTTTGTTTGGCAAACTGGCTCCTGGTATGAGATCTATATGATGACTCACACTCATGATCGATGGCAACGAACGAGGTAATTCATCCACTACTATATCAGCGAACTCTTCCAGCAGTCCCTCAACTTCTTCTGGCAAATCATCCACTCTTATGCTAGTCAGAACAATTCTCGGTTTTCTGACCACAAAGAATTATGGATCCTCCTTCTTCTTAACTTCTGTAAGTAGTTCCTTCCCACTCATGAGAAGTACTGTGTTACTTACCTCCGGTTTCACTTCCTTATCCTTAATTGGATGCAACATGTGAGTTCTCCCATTCTTCTCCAGGGTGTATGTGTTCATCCTCCCATCATGAATCACATTTCTATCATATTKCCATGGTCTACCYAGCAATAGATGACAAACATCCATAGGAATAACATCACATAAAATTTTATCATTATATCTCCCTATCTTAAATTCAACTAAACACTGTTTGGTGACATTTACCTGATGTCCCTTTTGTAGCCATGAAACTTTATATGGACTTGGATGATCAGTCGTCTCCAGCTCCAACTTTTCTACCATCTCCGTTGAAACGAGATTATCAGTGGTACCGTTGTCCACAATGACCTCACATACTCTATCCTTGGTCTTGCAAGCAGTCCTAAAAAGACTGTTTCTTTGAGTTGAATTCTCCATCTCCTTCTCTGGCGTCAAAAGAACTTTTCGCATCACCAACGATCTTCCGTGTTCAGCATATTCTACCTCAACATCTCGCCTCTGTGCCTCGGTGATGTGAGCTTCTCCAGTTTCTCTCTTTTTATCTGGAGAGTCGAATGACTTGTGCCCATTTTTTCCACATGTGAAGCATGTGATTACTCCACCTCTTCCTCTTCCTCTACCTCTGGTACGAGGAAACCTATTATTATCAGCATATCCTCCTCTCTGCTCAGTATGTCATTCTCCTTGTTCAACATATCACCCTCGTTGTGAGCTTCCACCTCTCTCTGTTCGAGTATGAGGTTTCTTCCAGTCGTCCCTGGGCTTTTGGTTTCTTTCCTGGGCAACTGATTTGCCTCTGGGCTAACTTCTGCCTCGGCCTCTTTGACTCTGTTTTCGGCTCAACTTCTCCTCAGCTTTCAGAGCCATTTGGTAAGCATCCTCCACCATTCGGATGGTTGCCATACTCATTTAATCCTGAATCTCATATCTCAGGCCATTCATATACCTGGCCACTTTCCCGTCATTGCTTTCGCAATGACCTGCCCTTATATTCAACCTGTAAAATTCCTCAGTATATTCCTTCACTGTCATCAGCTTCTGTCTCAGGTTTTGCATCCTCCTGAACAGAGAAATTTTGTAGTCCCTGGGAATGAATTTTGCCTTCATCTTTGCAATCATCCTGTCCCAGTGCTTAATTTTCTGCTTGCCTTGGCAACGCCTGTCAGCTTGTAGTTCATCCCACCACAAGGTTGCATGTCCTTTTAATCTCGTGACGACATGCCTGACTTTCTTATCCTCTTCGACATCTTCATAGTCGAAGTAAGTGTCTAGAGCTCTAATCCAATCTAGAAGCTCTTCTACATCCAGATTTCCCTCATAAACTGGAACGTCCATTTTTACTTTTGTACTCATTCTTGCAACAGCTTTAAGTAAGCGTTCACTTGCTGCATCTTCCACTGGGATTTCTTCTCCTCCATGTCCAACGTCATCTCCATCTTCGGATTCAATGATATCTCCTGCATCAGCTTTGCGCCTTTGTGATGTCTCCATGTCATCCATTCTGGCACGAAGATTACGCACTTCTCTCTCCATGTCAGGATTCTGCACTTGCCTACCTCTTTCTTTGGACATTTCCCTTTCCTCCTCTGGATCGGGTGATTGTCTACCCCTTCTCCTTGGCGGCATGGTGAATTCTCCTTTTTCTCTGCTACAGAAAGCAAAGAAGCTTTTCTATGCTCTGATACCACTTGACGCAGGCGCACCACCCAGGGCATGTCCGCTCACAGGATCTTTTCCTCCTTCCTCAGCCTGAAGAACTGAAAGGTTCTTCTATTTCCCTATCGAGAAATTTTCCTCCCACATAAAACTCTTCAAGATATATCCCTTTGTTCTATCGGGAAATCAACATTGGCCTTATCCTTTGTGATCGGGGTTCCTCCAATCGAGATTTTGACATTTGCAATGTTCAAACAAATTGGTTTACCGATCCCCAATCCTCGATATGCTCCTTTGTTGTCTTAGCCCCTCCTGGCTAAGCCTTCTACTCCCACGTGACCATTTTTTACAAGACCACAACCTTATATTCCTCCACATCGGGGTTTTTGGCATCGAAATACCGATGCTCTCAATTTCCCGTTAGCCCTCCTGGCTATAGGCTCCTGGTCCACGTGACCGTTTCTATATGACCACAGTCATAACTCCCGTCGGGGTTTTCTAATGCCAAATTGCACTCACCCTCAGGACTCGCGATTCCTCGAATCCCGAAGCGCTCTTTACACACTAGCTCTCGTGGCTAGGCTCCTGACTCATATGACTCTCACCCTGTGACAGCAGTCTTATCCCTCGTCGGGGCTATGGGGTTTCAAATGTTAAAAAACACTTGCCCATGGGATTCCCGATTCCTCGAATCCCGATTCGTCGCTATACGGACAGTTGGCTCCCACAATGACGCTTCCCTCCTTTCCGACGTGCTGACAGCTGGCCGCACAATGGTAGCTTCCTCCCTGTTGGGATTTCGCGATTCGCGATTTCAAAAGGCGTAAACACTTCGTCACTAGGATCCCCGATATCCCGATGAACCAAACACCGATGGACGTCCTCCTTGTCGGGACTTTCCCCGATGGCGCCAATTTCTTCCACGCGTCCCCTCTGATGGACGGTTCCGATTTCTCCGGGGTTTCGAGACTTGTGATGTCCCAACTCTCTTGTCCTCAGGAACCCTGATACGCCAATTTTCGACTCTCTTTGGATTTCTGACATGCATCCCAAATGATGGACGGTTCAGATCAACCCTCGGGTTTCGCTACTTTACAAAACCATGAACTTTCACTTACCTAAACTTCGATGACCACAATCCCGATCTGGTGACCATGCAACACGTGTCCTCCTTGAGATCCTACAACTATGATCCTTTCACCGTTTTGGGGTTCTCCTAGTCACGGATTCTTGTCTTCTGAAACTCTGAAATGCCGATGAACTCTCAATCCCGTGCCACCTGTCCCAATAGATGGATGGCCCGGATCTTTCCGGGACTTCAAGGTTTCAAATGTCGAAAAACATTCAACCACGGGACTACCGATCCTTCGAATCTCGATGGTAACCCTCGTGCATCTCCTGTCAGATCCGACGGCTGACGGGCAACTGGCCAATGATCCCACGATTTACGACTCCTGGAGCTTGAACTCCGAACGCAGCCTTAACCTCCTTGCTTCTTTGGCAGATCCAACGGTTGACGGGATTTTACAAATCCTCTCCACAAGATCTCGACCGTCGATTTCCTCCCTTTGGTGATTCTTCTTGAGAATGACCAAGTATTCCTCCACGGAATTAGTCTTCCTACGGTGCAACTATGCAACGCCTGTTTTAAACACTCCATGACATGAATCTCCCAGTGCTTCTCTTCGACAAGCTCAAAAGCCTTATCCCTTCTGAGCTTCTACACAACTTCAACTTCAAGAGGGTCCTTGCACGCACTTCTTGTCGCAATCTTCAGATATTTCAAAATACCTAAGAACTCCTCGACTCTGCGCACACCTGCAACAATAGTCCTTCAATACTTCGCTCAGTTTCATGACTGAGACTCTCCTTAGCCTGCGCACTCCTTGCACAGCTCCTATAACCCAAATTCACTTCTGGGTGAATGAGAACAAGAGTTAAACTATCTGAGCCTTCTGTCAACGCACTCCTTGCGGACGACTTCAACTGCACTCCTTGCAGGAATCCTTGCTCAAATAGAGGAACAATTGAAACTCATTCCACTTCCTCTCAGAATTCAATCTCAACACATGAAATCATATACACAGCATAATAGCAAATGCATAACAGGAAGTAAACACTCATGAGCATAGCATTCAACATATATACACAGAAAACAAACACAACCCCATGAATTTGAATTAAAATCTTCTATTAATCCAAATAACTATACATGGGTGTTTCTGCACAGCTCTCTGCTTCACTTCTCTATGCTCTGGATTCTTCTAACTATTCATGAATTATGTTACAATGCATAATGAGGGTGTCTATATCTGTTTTCCCTCTTTCTTCTAAAACTGTCTAATCTAATATTAAATTCTATCTACCTACATTTACTGCTATAAATGCCTCCATCTACTTTAGATGAGAGCGGGGCGCTCAATGTCTGATTACATTATACCAAGGCACCTTCATTAAATGATCTCATTTATATTTGGCGCATCAACTTCAAGGGAAAATTCAAAAAATTGTGCTAGTGTGTGCCCAGCTGTCCACTTGCATTCCACGTTGGCTCGCTTGTCTTGGGAGATGCTCCTGCATCATACTCCCTCACTTGAAAATTTGCATGGGCTCCTGTCCATGAGATCCTGCAAGGTGTGTTCATGCTTCTGTATCTCTGCTTCAGTCTCCCAGCTAGCATCTTCAACTAGATGGCCCTTTCACTTGACCAAATATTCAAAATATTCTTTCCTTCTGGTTTTCTTACCCACTCGTTTATCCAGTATCTACTCCATCTGTGGCATCTCTGCAATTGGCATCTGCTTTTGCCACTGAACCTCTGACTGTTCATCACTTGTTCCTACTTCTCCAGCTTTGTATGGGTATAAATCCGAGACATTGAATATCAGAGATATTCCGATCCCATCGGGTAATTCAATCTCATAAGCATTCTCTCGCATTTTCTTCAAGACCTTGCATGGTTCGATTTTCTTCATCTTCAATTTATTGTATGTTCCTCTCGGGAACCTTTCTCTTCTCAAGTGCGCCAAAACTAATTCACCAACCTCGAACTGAAGTTGTCTCCTATGCTGATCGGCTCTGCGCTTATATTCTTGGCTTGATTTCAGCAACCGCTCCTTCACCTGGCTGTGAAGTTCTTTCATTGCCTCGACAAATTCTTCTACACTAGCACTCCTAGTAGTAGTCTGCTTCGAATCTCTCAATTCAAAAACTCCTCTCGACTGCATGCCATATACAATCTGGAATGGACTCTGGCATGTGCTCCTGTTCACTGAGTCATTATAAGAAAACTCTGCCTACGACAATACATTTTCCCAACTGTTGTGGTGCTCTGCCACCAAGCTCCTCAGCAAGTCTCCCAGACTTCTGTTCACCACTTTTGTTTGTCCATCTGTCTGAGGATGATAAGATGAACTAAACAACAAGTTAGTCCCCAGCTTCTTCCATAATGTCCTCCAAAAGTGCCCTAAGAACTTTGTATCCCTGTCAGAAACAATACTCCTTGGTAAGCCGCGAAGTCGAACGACTTCTTTGAAAAATAGATTCGCGATGTATGTTGCGTCATTGGTTTTCTGACATGGGATAAAATGTGCCATCTTGGAAAATCTATCCACTACCACAAAGATCGAATTAACTCCTCTTTGTGTCCTTGGCAATCCCAATATGAAATCCATGCTAACTTCATCCCACAGCTTCTAAGGTATGGGCAATGATTGATAAAAACCCGCATTCTGCTTCCTTCCCTTTGAATGCTGGCAAATTCTGCATCGGTCTACAAATATCTTGACCTCTTCTCGCATCCCTGGCCAAAAGTATGACTCGCTCAGCTTTGCGAATGTCTTATCATGACCAAAGTGTCCGACCAATCCTCCGATGTGTTTCTCCTTTAACAGATTCTCCCTCATGGAGCAATTTGGAATACACAATTGATTGCCTTTGAACAATAATCCATCTTGGATCATATAGTTTGTCCAAGGGCTTCTATCTCTGAGAACTGGATTCTCAGCTGCTTCATACGCCTCCTTAAAATCCTGGTCATCTGCATACATGTCCCTGAGATCATCAAAACCTAATGTCATGACTTTGAACTCCTGCAACAACAAACACTTCCTGTTCAAAGCATCAACAACTTTGTTAGCAGTACCAGAAATATGTTTTATCACAAAAGTGAAATTCTGCATATATTCAACCCATTTAACATGCCTCTGATTCAACTTTTCCTATTGAGTCACAAACTACAACGCATGGTTATCACTATATAAAACAAATTCCTTCGGAATCAAATAGTGTCTCCATTTCTTCAATGCCTGGATGATGGCATAAAATTCCTTGTCATATGTGGAATATTTTTCTTTTTCCTCATTCAACTTCTCGCTGAAATATTCAATTGGTCTGTCATCTTGACTTAAGACCGCTCCTATTGCAAACCCGCTTGCATCACATTTTACCTGAAATGTCTTTTGAAAATCCGGAAACACCAGAATTGGTTGTTCCGTAATCTTCCGTTTCAACAAATTGAAACTCCTCTCAGCCTCTTCAGTCCAGTGAAAAGATTTATGTCTTTTCTTCACTGTATCCATCATTGCTGCGCTAATTCCACTGAAATTCCTGATGAATTTCTGGTAGAAACTAGCCAAACCGTGAAAACTTCTCACCTCAAATATGTTCCTCCGTGATGGCCAATTCTTGATTACCTCCACCTTATCTGGATCCATCCTCAACTCATTTGCCGAAATAACAAACCCCAAATAAATGAGTTATGTCTTCATGAATGAGGATTTCTTCATGTTTATCAACAACTTCTCCTGCTGTAGTTTTTTCATCACAATGGCCAAATGCTTCAGATGTTCAGCCTTCATTTTACTGAAAATCAGTATATCATCCAGATATACGATGACAAATTTTCCGATGAAATCCTTCAGGACTTCGTTCATCAACCTCATAAAGGTACTTGGCACATTTGTTAAGCCAAACGACATAACAAGCCATTCATACAAACCTTCGTTTGTCTTGAATGTTGTTTTCCATTCATCACCTTCTCTTGTACGAATTTGGTGATATCCACTCTTCAAATCTATCTTTGAAAAAAAAATTGTCCCACTTAGGCAATCCATCAAATCATCCATCCTTGGTAATGGAAATCTGTACTTGATAGTTATCTTTTTAATGGCTCTTGAATCAGTGCACATCCTCCAGCCTCCGTCTTTCTTCAGACTGAGTACCGTCGGAACAGCACATGGACTCAAGCTTTCCCTGACTAATCCTTTGTCCAATAAATCCTAGATCTACCTTTTAACCTCCTCATTCTCTTGCGGCATCAATCTGTATGTGGCTTTGTTTGGCAAACTGGCTCTTGGTATGAGATCTATATGATGACTCACACTCCTGATCGGTGGCAATGAACGAGGTAATTCCTCCACTACTATATCAACGAACTCTTCCAGCAGTCCCTCAACTTCTTCTGGAAAATCATCCACTCTTGTGCTAGTCAGAACAATTCTCAGTTTTCTGACCACAAAGAATTGTGGATCCTCCTTCTTAACTTCTGTAAGAAGTTTCTTCCCACTCATGAGAAGTACTGTGTTGCTTACCTCCGGTTTCACTTCCTTATCCTTAATTGGATGCAACATGTGAGTTCTCCCATTCTTCTCCAGGGTGTATGTGTTCATCCTCCCATCATGAATCACATTTCTATCATATTGCCATGGTCTACCTAGCAATAGATGACAAACATCCATAGGAATAACATCACATAAAATTTTATCATTATATCTCCCTATCTTAAATTCAACTAAACACTGTTTGGTGACATTTACCTGATGTCCCTTTTGTAGCCATGAAACTTTATACGGACTTGGATGATCAGTCGTCTCCAGCTCCAGCTTTTCTACCATCTCGGTTGAAACGAGATTATCAGTGGTACCACTGTCCACAATGACCTTACATACTCTATCCTTGGTCTTGCAAGTAGTCCTAAAAGACTGTTTCTTTGAGTTGAATTCTCCATCTCCTTCTCTGGCATCAAAAGGACTTTTCTCATCACCAACGATCTTCCACCTTCAGCGTATTCTGCCTCAACATATCACCTCTGTGCCTCGGTGATGTGAGCTTCTCTAGTTTCTCTCTTTTTATCTGGACAGTCGAATGACTTGTGCCCATTTTTTCCACATGTGAAGCATGTGATTACTCCACCTCTTCCTCTTCCTCTACCTCTGGTACGAGGAAACCTATTATTATCAACATATCCTCCTCTTTGCTCAGTATGTCATTCTCCTTGTTCAGCATATCTCCCTCGCTGCGAGCTTCCACCTCTCTCTGTCTGAGTCTGAGGTTTCTTCCAGTCGTCCCTGGGCTTTTGGTTTCTTTCCTGGGCAACTGATTTGCCTCTGGGCTGACTTCTGCCTTGGCCTCTTTGACTCTGTTTTCGGCTCAGCTTCTCCTCAACTTTCAGAGCCATTTGGTAAGCATCCTCCACCATTCGGATGGTTTCCATACTCATTTCATCCTGAATCTCATATCTCAGGCCATTCATATACCTGGCCACTTTTTCGTCATTGCTTTCACGATGACCTGCGCTGATATTCAACCTGTAAAATTCCTTAGTATATTCCTTCACTGTCATCAGCTTCTGTCTCAATTTTTGCATCCTCCTGAACAGAGAAATTTGGTAGTCCCTGGGAATGAATTTTGCCTTCATCTTTGCAATCATCCTGTCCCAACTCTTAATTTTCTGCTTTCCTTGGCAACACCTGTCAGCTTATAGTTCATCCCACCACAAGGATGTATGTCCTTTTAATCTCGTGATGGCATGCCTGAATTTCTTGTCCTCTTCGACATCTTCATAGTCGAAGTAAGTGTCTAGAGCTCTAATCGAATCACTGACACAAGAACAAACCAAGCTCATCAACATGGGCATAATCAAAGGCCCAAGGGCGCATGCACTCACTGTAAATGATGGCAGCCACAAATATAAAAAATCTAAAGATAAAGATAAACAAAAATGTCATGCACATCCGAAGAAGGAAGGGTACACAAAACCCTTCACCGATGCCTCTGGATCCAAAGGGGAAAAGGGAAGAAAAGGGGAGAAATGCACGTACTGTCACAAAGAATTCCTTTCGAAATCCACATGCATGCAAAAATAAATAGATCTGATGTCTCAAATACTTCAGCAAAACAACCTTGGAGATCACATCCCCGAGGGTGCAAAGAAGAAGAAGCCCGAATATCTGAATTCCAAGAAAGGCAATTCTAGCCATGCCTTGATTGCCATCAACTCCTTTCTCGATGCTTGGATCGTAGATCTAGGAGCATCATAATATATATTTTTCTCATAAGCAGTCTATTCTTCATTGGATGCATGCAAAGGTCCTCCTATTCTCATGGGGGACAACTCTTCTATCGAAGTCACCGGCAAAGGAAGGATTGAACTCACCAACGGAAGCTTCAAGAACGTGTTGCATGTTCCCAAACTTTCTGTCAACCTTATCTCCATGTATCAGATGACTAATTTTGGCACCGGAAAGAAAGTCATCTTCTCACCAAATTTCATGGACATATACGACATGCAAACCAACTCCAGGGTTGTTATCAGTGAGGTAAATCATCAATCTAGATTGTATACTTTTTCTGAATTCATTGAACCTGATTCTGCTTTACTGGTTACTCATGCTGATGAAAGTAGTAGGATATGGCATGAAAGGTTTGGAAATTTAAATTTCAGATACATGCAACAACTTAGCAAGCACACATTAGTTGATGGTCTACCAAACATCCATTTCTCCAAGGGAGTATGTGAGGGATGTGTTCTCAGAAAACACCCTCAAGAGAAATTCGACAAAGGAAAGTCTCAGCGAGCTTCTGCACCTTTAGATCTGATCCACAGTGACCTTATGGATCCTTTTCCACATCCATTGATCGACAAAGCAAGGTTTTTTCTCATTTTTGTTGATGATTTCTCACATTTTACTTGGATCTACTTTCTCAGGCAAAAATCTGAGGTCTTTCAACACCTCAAAGATTTCAAAGCCTTGGTTGAGACACAGTCTGGAAAGAAGATCAAAGTTATCCGAACTAATAATGGGGGAGAGTATGTAAATCATGAGATCCATAATCTTTTCCATGAGGCAAGGATTCAGTTGCAGCACACAGTTCCCTATACTTCGCAGCAAAACAGAGTTGTTGAGCGGAAAAACCGATCTCTAAAGGAGATGACACCTTGCATGTTGCATGCAAAGTCACTACCACAAAGACTATGGGCCGAAGCACTTAACTATGTAACATACATCCAAAATAGATCTCCCCATAAATTTGTCAACGATAAGACCCCCTACGAGGCTTGGAGCGGCCTCAAATCGGAAGTGACCCACTTTCACATTTTCGGTTCACGTGCATAGGCCAGGATTCCCTCTGAAAAGAGGAAGGCACTTGATCCACAGAGCACTGAGTGCATTTTTGTTGGATACCCTGACGGTGTGAAGGGATATCATCTTATTGATATTTCCTCAGACTAGCTCATTATTGAGCGAAGTGTCCAATTCGAGGAAAGTGTCTCTCATGTACCTCAGCAGCCGCATCCAGACACCTTCACTCTTCTATTGGTTTGAGATGATGAGAATGCACATGCTGACTCTTCTTCAGATGAGATTTTTGATTCAGAGGACTCAGATGATTCAGATTCAGAGTCAGTACAATCAGATGCAGAGTCAGAGCATCCATATGCAGTTGCAAAGCCAGAGCAGAGGCCCAAGTGGGCACAAACTACTCTTTAGGATGCAGGGGATTTAGTTGGTGATCCAATCGATACCAGGAGGACTCAATTTGATTTCGAGGAGCCTCTTGTTTCACTCACTACCACTGAACCATTTCCCTCCAAGCATCTTTTCTTGGTTTAGTCTTCCGATCCACAGTCTTATGGTGAGGCTGCTGGAAATCCCTTTTGGGAATCCACCATGCAGAAGGAGTACAACTCCCTCCTCGAGAACCAGACTTGGCATTTGGTTCCCCTTCCTTCTGGGAGGAAACTTGTCAGATGCAGATGGGTCTACAGGACCAAGAGTGTAGCGGATGGACAAATCAACAGATACAAAGCCAGGCTTGTCGCCAAAGGCTTTCAGTAGGTTCATGGTATTGACTATGATGATACCTTCGCTCTAGTAGCGAAGATGGATTCCATACAATTGTCACTTGCCATTGCGGCAACCAAGGGATGGGAAGTCCATCAGATGGACGTGAAGAATGCATTTCTTCATGGTGATCTCTCTAAGAAGATCTACATGTAGTAGCCCCAGGGATTTATGCAGGACTCATCTTTGGTTTGTCAACTGAAGAAGTCACTTTATGGCCTCAAGCAGGCTCTGAGGGCATGGTTTACTAAGATGGATTCCTACCTATTGTCACAGAACTTTGTAAGTTGTAAATCAGACCCAAATGTCTACATGCTCAGGACAACTGATTCAATTCTACTTTTAGTTCTTTATGTCGATGATTTGTTGATCATCGGGTGCTCGACTTCAGCGATTGCTGTAGTCAAGAGGATTCTACATGACAGGTTTTTGATGATGGACATGGGTTCGCTACACTTCTTCCTTGGACTTGAAATCAGTCAGGTTGCATCAGGCATCAAACTGTCTTAGGCCAAGTATGCACGAGAT
This sequence comes from Picea glauca, assembly GCA_000966675.3. Taxonomy (NCBI): domain Eukaryota; kingdom Viridiplantae; phylum Streptophyta; class Pinopsida; order Pinales; family Pinaceae; genus Picea; species Picea glauca. The sequence continues at coordinate 1,571,870 of JZKD02S0456235.1, read as the reverse complement.
CTCCTTGAGATATTTCACATGACATACTGAAAGTCTGCTTCGACTCCTTTCCTATCAGGAGTCAAACTTGAGGATGGCAGGGAGACTCCACTGGTTGACAACACACTGTACAGACAACTAGTGGGGAGCTTGTTGTATCTCACACACTCTAGACCAGACCTCTCCTATGCAGTTGGCGTAGTTTCCAGGTTCACGCAGGAGCCACATGAGCTACATTGGAAGGCTGCAAAGTGTATCATTCGATACGTACAAGGTACCATCAACTTTGGGATTCATTATGCAACAGACTCTACATTAGATCTCAATGGGTTTACTGATTCCGACTCGGCTGGCGATAACATTGATTGCAAGTCCACATCTGGTTACTCACTCAGTCTTGGTTCTAGGCCTATCTGTTGGTCGAGCAAGAAGCAAGCTGCAATTTCTCTATCTTCAACTGAGGTAGAGTACAAAGGGGTAGTTAACATAACTATTTAGGCTACGTGGCTACAACATTTTCTCACTGAGTTGGGCATTCAGTTTCATCGGTCGATCGTCATCCGGTGTGATAACCAGAGCACTCTGAAGTTCTGCAGAGATCCAGTTCAGAGGTAGCAGACGAAGCACATCGAGATCCACATGCACTGTTGAGTCTCAAAATGGTCCTTATTTCCACTCCATTAATTCACTAAAACCTTCACAATTACTTCCATTTCACCTTCATATCACCTCCACATCATTACATTTACCTCATTATTG
>JZKD02S0456235.1:1559581-1571122 GCA_000966675.3 Picea glauca | reverse complement strand
CCATAGTGATGTTCAGGGGGGGTGTTGGAGTTACTTCACACACACCTAGGATTTCTTTTTCCTAAGGTTTTTCCTTGTTTATTAGTCATAATTAGTCATTATCCAGTCTCTTATAATTTATGGGAGAATATTCCACCCGAAGAATATTCTCTTTCAGTTGACACTTCAATTTGACTAGTTGAGTTGCGTTTAGATGTTGCATTGGTTTTGTCACCATGCAACATTGGGACCATCACCATGCTAATTTGACCTTGCATTGGGATCATCACCAAACTAGCACATTAGCCTTGATTCCCTGAGTTAACTCCTCACTACTCTTTGTTCAGTCAGTTAACTGAAGACTAGTTGACTAGTTAACTCAACTAGGTGGCAGTTCACTCTTGTAACTGCCTAAGAGACTAGACTAGATGGAAATTCACTCCTGTAACTACTGGTGTGTGTCCAGATCACTCTAGACCACCACTATGGTGCATTGGTTCATCTCTAGTGCAAACTCATTGAGTTATACATAGTATATCATGTGTAAATTATTCATTATTCAAAACGGTTAATCATAATTCTTCCATTCTTTCTCTCCTTCTTCTTCTTTCTCAAATTCTCTCTATAAATGTGTGTATTATTGTTTAGCTAGATATATTCTGTGCAGGTTCAACACATTTACACAGACCTATCTCATTGTGCAATTTGGTATATAAAATTATTTCAAAAGTTATAGCCAACCATATTAAACTGTTTCTTTCGAGGGCATTATCGCTGGAACAATTTGGCTTCTTTGAGGGGCGTCAAATTCATGATGTGATTGGGACTGCACATGAATGTATACACAATATAAAAAAGAAAAACAAAAAAGCGCTTATACTAAAGCTCGACCTCCAAAAATTTTACGACTGTGTGAATTGGCATTTTCTGAGATTGATTTTAATACAAGGTGGATTTGGCGTGATGTTGACAAACTGGATTATGTCTTGTGTGAGCTCTGCATCGTTTGTTGTTCTGGTAAATGGCGAGGCCACCAATTTTTTTAGAAGTGGGCGAGGCCTCCATCAGGGATGTCTGTTGTCACCATTATTGTTTATTCTGGTGATGGAGAGCCATGTTTTCTTATTAAATCTAGACAAAGAGATGTTTCATTATCCGGAAATGAAGTTTCCAGACTCACTAAGATCCTTCATCTCTTATTCGTTGATGATGTTTTACTTCTAGCTCATGCTTCGGTGCAAGAATGGATAGTGATCATGGAACTCATAAGTAAATTCTGTATGGCATCTGGATTAAAGGTGAATCCCATGAAATCAACAGTTCATTACTTGGGTCTATCAGAGATGGAACTCACTTCTTTCAAGCTCTCTATTTCGTATAATTTTATGGATATTGCAGTGGGATTTAAATATCTTGGGTATTATCTCAAAGTTGGATTACAAAAATCGGAATATTGGTATTGGCTTATTAACAAAGTGGAGAAGAGAATCAAACACTGGAGCTATAGATGGTTGTCAATGGGGGGCAAGTACACTTTGTGAAAAGAAGTTTTGGAGAGTCAACCAGTTTACTGGTTCTCACTGGCATCGGTTCCACAATCCATTCTCCATAAATTATGAAAATTACTATATAACTTTCTTTGGAATGGGAGTGTGGACACAAATCATTTTCATCTAAGCCGTTGGGAGACCCTAGCTCGCCCAAAAAGGCTAGGGGGATGGGGTTTACTAAACATTTACTCATTCAACAAACCAATGACTACGACAACACTTTGGAGATTATTAACAAAGAATGGACTTTGGCAATCAGTTTTAAAGGAGAAGTACCTTTCCCATATGTTTGTACAAAACTGGATTTGTTCTGTGACATTCAAACACCATTCAGCTTCTAGAATTTGGAATAGTCTATTAAAGGTGGTTCCGTTGATTACTAACTGGCTCAGCTGGAAACCCAGTACTGGTCACCTAGTCGACTTAGGTAGAGACAGAATATTGGGTATGGGAGAGGCATCTATTTTATCAGAATCTCTGTTAAATACTCTTAGTCAAAAACGTGTTTCAGTCTTAGCTCAAGCTAGGAGTCCACATGATCATGAGACATTTATGACCTCGTGGATTAGTAGCGAGGAACTGGCTCTTGCAGTTAATAAGGCAGAGGAATGGGACAGGTATCAATGAGCACTACAAGCTGCGGGAGTAACTCTAACTGAAAACGAAGACAAGTTTATCTGGACGGGAGGGGATTCTTCTGGATACCTGACTTCAAAAAATGTCTATGCAACTTTATTCTCCACTCTTAATTTTTAGTTGGCCACAGGGTGGCGTAAGAATTTTTGGTCCTGGAACATACAATTGAAAATAAAACTGTTCATTTGGCTTGCGGTCGAGAACAAAGTATTGACGTGGCAAATACTTAAGCACAGAGGATGGCAGGGGCCTGTGCGATGTCATCTTTGCAATGAAGCGAATGAAGAAAATGAACATCTATTCATACACTGCGAGTTCACGAAAAGTGTCTGGCAACAAATAATCTCTAGTAAGCATTATAACCAATCTTGGGCTAGATCAGACCTTGAAAACTGTCTAAATAATTGGTACAACAACAAGACTATTCCTTCTAGTCTTGCTGCATTAACTTGTTGGTTCATTTGCCTCGAAAGGAATGCATCGATTTTCGAAGGGAAGGTCACATCCGTTAGCAAGGTGGTCATCAGAACACTCAATGCTTTATAGATTCCAGTGGAAAAGCGTGTTTCCTCGACTCTCCGATTAAAGAGATTAAATATTCCTTTAGAGTATCTTCTGGCCAATTTTGATGGTGCAGCCAAGTCAGATGGCACTTGTAGTGGAGCGAGAGGTATTATTCGAGGCTCAACAATCATGGTTTATAAGTGGTATCTCAATTTTGGTATAGGATCTAATACTAAGGAAAAGCTAATTGGAGCGTGGGCAACTCTATATATAGCAAATCTAATTTCTCTCAACAATTCATAGATCCTGGGTGACTCTAAGGTGATCATAGACTGGATAAATTATAAAGGTGATCTCCGAGTAAGCTCCTTAGAAGGATGGAAGCAAAGATTCAGGGTGCTGAGCAGGAAGTTTAAGGAATTACATTTTTATCATATCTATCGTGAATTTAACAAAGAAGCGGATGGACTCTCAAAACGTGCATTACAAGCTCCTGAAGGAATTATCTCACTGTATACTCGGTCTAATGGTGGGGAAGGACTTGCTTGTCATACAAGGATCTATTAGCGACTTTTGTCCTTTCTACAATGGATTGTTATTTGTAATCTTTTAAGCAATTGAGGAGAGATTTTGTGTTTTTTTTTTGGTTTGGGGACTTTCTTTTCCAAAATATTAGCATTGTTAGCTGTTTCTGGAAGACTAAATCTTTTTGAGATTTCATTCCTTGTTTTGTATCAGAGATAATACCTTTGGAGGTACATCTTTTATTATTCCATGCAAATTTTATGTATTGCAAGAGTAAAGGTGCACTACGGATGTAAAAATTATATTAAAATCAATATAATTGTGATAGTTTTCTCTTGGAAAAAGAAGGCCCTTTTGAAATAGAAATTATATTTACAATCTTTAACATTCACTTATAACTCATAATTCAAGAACGTTAACTAAATTATTACTCAAAAAACTTAGTCCATTCGATTCTAAATTTAAAGTAATCGTTGAAATTATTTCATAGGTCATAATCTCTGAATGACTAAGTTATAAAAGTCATGGATTATTTCCATCATTAATGCACCTTATACAATAAAATACAATTATTGATACGAAGAACATTCTCATTCTAATATATCATTCCTTCCTTCAATAATTTATACAGGTATACAATTCCTCCATAATTATCTATACTACCATTCATATTATAATGTTACCTCACTTTCATATATTAACACTTATATTATTATTATTAACAACATAACATAACATTATTGCATATATTAACACTTATATATTATTATTATTATTATTATAAACATAACATAACATGTAACATAACCATGTAAAAGAAATCAATCCTAGAAGAAGCGGGAGACGTGAGTTACTAAAGAGGAGATTCTACTCTCTCAAGGATTGGTTGACTATGGTGTTTTTGCAACTCAAGAGGTTTTCCTTCTTACATCTGTTTGAATTAATAACTGTTGGGTTCCCGTGCAAGGTAGTTCAAATAATTATATTATGGTAGTTCAAGTAATTATATTATGTAAAAAGGATTTTGTAGAGTTTCACACGCTCAACGTAAAAGTCGGTGCCTCTTTCAATTTTGGTGGCATGTAACTTCTTAAGAGGGACTCACCCTTGGTTGTGGTTGTATGTGCAAGAAGTTTTTGTTTACTCAAAGGGTTTAATAGTAGTGAACAACCAACTCCTCTCTTGCCCAGTCAACATTCATTCTTTATGCCAAGAGTGTCACATCATGTAGGTAATCTAAATTTCAAGAGTGGGAAGCTCATCATTGTGCCAAGAGTGCTGCATCATGTAGGTAATCTAAATTTCAATCATGCATAAAGGGTTGCAAGTGCTATTTACTCATATTAATTGCTATTAACAATTTTTTTTTTCTACAGGTCTTCCAATTTACTGAAGGTAATTGCAATAGATCGTTCTAAGCACAAGAATTCTATCATTTTATTTTATCTTCTAACTTCTAATACGATACATAATTAAACCTTAACAATGTTGAAATTAAATCTCGATGAGGATTGAACATTGGCACTTGAATTTAAAAATTCTTTATTCTATAATAAATATTAACACAATACAGTTGTAATAACAGTCCCTCCATAGTCAACGTTTTGAATAGTAAAATATAGAGATCATCTTAACCAAATTATTCTTCATTATGCCTTAATATACGATTTAAAAATAAAACTCAATTTAATGTTAAAACCAAATACTGTAACCAGGAAGAATTGTTGTTGGTGGCGGTCTTCCACTTCAATTTTGCGCACGTCCAATTGCTTCGCTTGTCAATCCTGAGACTTCATCAGTAACTCCCAGCTAATGCTAGGGTAATCTTCTTTCCCCTTAGCCACCCTGAGCCGCAAAGGGGCCACACACCAAAAACTAGAAATCAATAGAAAAAAACTTGCCCTCGCAAGGAAAGGCTTCCACCTCCTTCACAAGTTTTGAAACCCAACTCTCAACAAGTAAACTAGTTTAGAAAAATTTTGGCAGCATAACAATACTAAAAGTGAGATCCCTTCTCCCTTCCTCTCCATTTATTTTATAGAAAATTCTCAATGACACATGTCCTCTCATGCACAATAAACAATTTTTAATAATTCAATTAATGATTATTCACCCACACCACTTGCCACACTCTCCCAAAGTTGCATGTAGATTCTTTTTTTATTATTAAATTAGACAATTTCCCTCACATTCCCCAATTTGTTCCTATTTTTGCTATTAGTTTCCCCTTAGTTCCCCAATCCTTCTTTTATTTTGTGTCCCCTAACTAGATTTTAGTTTGAGTTGGATTATGAGTCTTCTTTTAGTTAGGATTGGTAGTTGATTGACTCAAGATGCTACTCTATGTGGACCACCTATTCTCTCATGTTTTAATTTCTTCTCATTTAAAATTCCTTTTATTATTTTAATGCACACATGTGCATTTATCCAACTTTATTCTTATTTCTTCTTTCACTTAATTTTCTAGTCTAATTCCCTTCATTCCCTTTTTATGTTTTAATTTAGTCAAACATATTAGGCTTAGACTCTTGTTAGATTTGTTAGTTATAATTTAATAATTAATTAAATACTATGTTCTAACAAGGTCTAAACATTTTTATTATATTTTCTAGGCCATCTAGATTTGTAGAGTCTGGTTATTTTCAGGACTCAAACTAATTAAAAGGTTTTCTAAAATTTAGTTTATAATTTCTTTCATGACTTTCTTATACTTGAAATAAACCAGGAATAGAGAGTAACAACATAATAATATCAACAACAACAACAAAATAATGATAACAACAATATATACATACCTCCACCTTCAGGTTGGTTTATCTATTCCCTTTTTTGTATGATATTGTTATTGTTCTTGCCCAAATCGAATATTAACCTCCCAACCAACTAGAAACAACCTCTTCGGCTCCCTAGCTCCATGAATCCTTGCGATTTCCTGGCCCCCGAGCCCAAAATTGCCAACAACAGCAGTGCCCTGTGAGAGTTCCCCCCAAAAAATTCTTCGAATTTCCTCCTCCTCCTCTATCTTTCAGAAATTCAGAAATCCTCAAACATAAATGAGATCCTCTTCCAAGTCCTCCCCTTCTTCCTTATCCTTCTCTTTCAAATCTCCCTTATTAATTCCTAACAACCTTATCACCCCATTAATTCCCCAACAGTTGTATCCCTCGTTAATTCCCCAACAAACTTATCCCTCCCATTAATTACTTCACCCACCTTTTAATAATAAAATAATAAAAGACTCATTAATATATTTTAATAATTAATTAAATTTAAATTAAAATCTATGATAAAATTAATGAATTTGGGCCGTTACATACACCCACCCTTCAAGAAAATTCGTCTTGAAGTTAGAGTAATTTACAATACAAGGGTAATGACACACAATTCATACATCCGTCACAAATAATCAACATCATCAATTTAAAACATTTATACATACTAGTGTACCTGTGCAAGGCATACATGTGTAGCTAGCACATACGAGACTCGTACATGTACTAATAAAAATAATTATCACACCTAAAGTAATTCTTGTATGCATCCAATTCAATCAATGAGACCATTCATTTCATAGAAGATAGTAAACTATTTAAAATGTTCACGGAATTCCTCGATTACAATAATTTAGCACACACACCATTCACTTAGATAATTGTAGTTTAGTTAAGTAAATATAAACATACATATATACATATATACATTTTTTTCAAAAAGAGAAAATCAAGAAATTTTTCTATAAGGCGAAATCCCCACACACTCTCAACTACTTCTATTCATCCTTCCTCCCTAACTTACTTCCATCTTCCATCCCTATCCTTCCTTTGCTAGACTATCTTGGAGCATCAACTATATTGAACTAACTCCAAATAGAACCCGTAAGTGGAAGTGTCAACTCTCTTGCCAAGCTTCCCCAACAAGAAACTGTCAGTCATCATCACACGTCTAGGTGAGCATGAGATAACACCGTCTTCCCATGACTCTAGGTTTCATAGGATACACGATGGAAAATGGCTCCACCCCTCCTAATAGAACTAGGGTCCACACCCTACCATGTGATGCAGGAGCATCGCCAACACATCAAGCGAGCCAGCGCGGAAGCGGAGGATAGCTGAACAAGCCAACACAAATTTTGAAATTACCTTGGATGATGCGCGAACATAAATATGGCAATTTAATGAAGCACACTTGTATATTTTAAATGGACCTTGAGCGGATTGCTCTCATCCTTAGTAGGTAGATGACATTTAAAGTAGTTAATGTAAAGTAGATAGAATTTAATTCTAGACTAGACAGTTTTAGAGCGCAAGAGGGAAACATGATATAGACACCCTCATTTTGCATTTGTAATGTTATCAGAGGAATAAGAGCAAGAACATACAGAGAGCTGTGTAAGAACACCCATGTATAGATACTTGAATTAATAGAAGAGATTGATTCAAATTCATGGTTTTATGTTGTTCTCTGTGTATTGATGCTGAATGATATGCTCATGAATGTTTGCTTCCTGTTATACACTTGCTTTATATGCTGTGTATATGATTTCATGTTTAAATTGAAGTCTGAGAGGAAGTAGGAATGAGTTTCAATTGTTTCTCTATCTGAGTCAAAGATTCCTGCAAGGAGTGCAGTCGAAGTGTCCACAAGGAGTGCATTGACAGAGGGTTCAGATAGGGTGTCTTTTGTTCTCATTCTCCCAAAGGTGCAGACAGGCATAGGAGCATGCAAGGAGTGTGTAGGCCAATAAAAGTCTCAGGATTGTGAACCTGAGTGAAGAATAGAAGCACTGCAGCTGCAGGTGTGCGTAGAGTCGAAGGATTCAAACACTTAGACGTGTTTGAAGGTTTTCGCAAGGAGTGCATGCAAGGGTCTTTTATAAAAGCTCAGGAAGGGTAAGGCCTTCAAATCCATTGAAGGGAAGCACAGGGAAGTTGTGATTTGGAGTCTGTAATAAGTGTTGCAAGTTTGCACGCAGGTGGACGAGTTCCGTGGAGGAACACTTGATCATTTGCAGGAATCATCAAGGAAGAACGGTCAAATGAAATTCTCCGAGGAGATTTCACGAGATTTCGTGGGCCGTTAGATCTTGTGGAGGTGCAAGGGAGATACAACGACATATTCTCTAGAGGCTAAAAGCTCAGGAGGGGCAGGGCCATTGATACGAGCCACAAGGGCCGTTGGATCATATGTACATCATGTATTAGGGTTTCGTGGATCGAAACTCTGAAATATTGCAATGGGAATCGTGATATTGTGATAGGCGATATATTGATGGGTACAAGAATAGTGTGGGGCCACAACGAAGTCGGTGAGTGGACAGGTGGAATGCCATTTCGGGGTTTCGCCGCGAGAAGTCTTGAAACATTAACAGTAGGATTCACGATATAGCGAAGTCCGAAATCCCGACGAGTTGATGGGACGTGGAAAAGTCAACTCGCGTGTGTGTCGAGTAATCGGCATATCGGGGTTCAGGAGCTGGAAGGACAGGTCGTTCGACATCGCAAGTGGCAAAATCACTATAGAAGAAGTCCCGATAGGAGAAGGGAAAGGTCAGCGTTGACTTGTATCGGCATTCGGGGATTCGTAGAACCAACACTCGAACACTGACCTTTGGATTCACGAGATCGTGAGTTTCGATCCTCCGATTTGTAAAGAGGGGGGGATCCCATGAGGATTTCTGTGGGTATAGATTTCCCGATAGGGAAATAGAAGAACCGTTTAGAGTTCTTCGGGCTGTGTAGAAGAGAAGATCATGTGAGCAGATGTGCTTGCGGGCGCGTGCTGCACTACCATGGAACATATAGTGGCACTGTGTTGCTAGGAATTTTGTCATCGTATATTCAGTTTTAGGTAGTCTCATTACCTAAAAAACCTACACTTGTCCACATATCATAGCAATGCATTTGAACCAATATAATTTCACATACAAAATTTATACCACATTGTTTCCTAGTCGATGTTCACGACATCAACCTTTTATCATCATTATTCTTTTGTTATTTCATAGACTCTTGACCTGCAGATTAGTCTATAGCAAAACTCATACATATCCATGCATTATCATCACGTGAATGCATTTAATCATAATCTCAACCCGGTAACCACGTACCAACAACTTTAAATGTCAAAATTTTCAAGTTATAAATAGATTGCATAATATCCATCATAATTTAAATAGCGTTAAACGTTCATAGAATTGGCATTCACATAGGTTCATATGTCTTAAAAGTTCAAGTGTATCATTAATAGTTTCACAATGAATAGAAAATAAAAGGTGATTAGGCCTTAAGTAATTCTCTCTAAGTCAAAAGTTGGCATTACATACACCCACCCTTCCAAACAAAACTTCTTCCCAAAGTTATGGTCATTATCAATATAAGGAAAAATTCATGACACAACTTATATGTGTCTTCTATGATAGCAAACCCTATTCTATACTAGTCCCATTGGACCTTCACTTGATTAAAACATGTTGAATTCTATTAATATATTGATTGCACTACCCCTATTTAGCAGATGGCTTACTATGTCTTGACTCTATGTTCTTATCACTTGTTACTTAATTAATGCAAAGATGCACTTACTTTTTTTTTAATTTATTCACCATAAGTTCCATATAGGATCCCCATGTATAAAGTATAGCCTACTGGGTTGATCGCCAGTTAAAACTGTAGCTCATCATCGATTCTCTATTTAAGTGAACCTTAAATTTAGTTTGATATAAATATCATTAAGTTATACATACATTCCACCTAGGATACCTTGATAATTATAAACAATCATTATCGACTTTGATTATCACTCTAGCTTGACCATACACACACCCTCACCCATGAGATGGGCACACAAAAAATTTCCATGCCTAAGAATATTGACTATGATATGCTAAATTATTGTAATGTGATATTGTAACTTAATGGTTTGTTATTTCCTTCCACTCCACTTCATTTTTGTCTTCTTATTTTTTTGTCTTATTCCTTCATTTACTCCCTTTTTTTATAATAACTTGTTAACTTCTACTATTTTCTTTCTTATTTATATTTTCTATTATTTTCTTTTCCTTACCATTTAATTATCACATAATAAATTTTGCATTATCATTTCCCCTCATTCCTTACTTTTTCAGTCTTTTCTTACTATAGTTCCTTATTAGTCTTTGCTGAAGGCATAGAGGGACTATAACGATCAATAATTTGTTGACTTTATATTAGTTTGTTGTTTGACTACAAATTTTTCATACTTTCTAATGTTCGACATAGAGAACTAAAAGCATTATTTTTTATATAATAAAAAAAACTATATATGTTATGATCTGATTGGATGATAGATTTGAGGTCTTATTGCCAGTTTCGCGATTCTCAATGAATTTTATGTTGCCATATCCAAAGTTTTATCATGCATGGTACTTTTTTTATTTGTACTAATCATATTGAAATATTTATATATCCAAGGTTTATAGTGAACGATAATTCAAAAGTTTATAACCTTGTATTGTGATTTATTTTTTTATTTGTGCTATTATTATTATTATTACTCCTTTGCATTTGTTTTGAAATGTATTGATATTTTTTTTGAGGTGCTTGAATAGGCCTGGCAACTTAAATGTTTACATGACGTGGGGTCCTCAAACAGGTATGACAACTTAAATATTTGCATACCGCGAGGCCCTTAGACAGCCTGGCATCCTTAAATGTTTATCTAAATACGCTTCCGAGAGTACATTTTTCCTTGAAATTTTCCATACAATGTTGTAGTGAATTTGGACAATATTGTTGTCCAACGCCAGTTGAATAGGAATTGTATGTTTCATACTTCTTATAGCCTTGGAATGCAATTTCCTCATCGTTGAAGCTACATACATTGTTTACTGGTTCGGTGATTGCTTCTTCTTCATTGGTTCGTCGATTGCTGCTTGTTGTTGTTGTTTGGTTCACAATTCGACTTGTGCTTCTACCTTTCATCATTTCAAAGTAATTTTCCATGCCATAGTTTCATTTTCTATTCCTTCTTTGTTGTTTAGTGTTTTCATTTTGCAAGTAAGAATGTTTCCTTATTTCTACTGGCATTCTCGTCATATGTTTCCGATTCCTTCTGTGCTTCGACTGCAATTTTATAATCGTTGGAGATACATATGTTCTTTACTGGTTTGGTGGTTGTTGTTTGTTCACTGGTTCATTGGTTCATCGGTTGCTGGTTGTGTTTGTTTGGCTCAGGTTTACGATTTGGGGCCCTGGGGTTGCAGTTAGGCCTGTTCGTGCTTTCTCACTGGTTCGGTGCTTGTTGTTTTCTTTTGTTTACTTTGGCTTTGCATGGTTGGGGTTCTGTGCCGTTAGTTGGAGCTATTATATAT
>JZKD02S0456235.1:1537235-1557911 GCA_000966675.3 Picea glauca | reverse complement strand
TCTACCCTGCATGTGACATTAAGAACTGTTATGGACAGTATACAATGCATATGCTTGTTTAGTCCTTCTGATGTTCATCTACACATTCTTGCATCAGAAAAAGTTGGACTAGTGACATGGCCATGAGCAGTCAGTCATCCTATACATCAGTAGACTGACAAGGCCAAAGGTAAAGATGCATACATTATGTTCCTAGTATGTTTACCAAACAAATATCCTCGACTATTTATTCATCTATGGCATGGTGAATATGTTGATGTCATCTGCAATACATGGTTTGCAGTTCACAAGAAGTATCAACAAGTACAAGCGAGACACCAAACATAGCGCAGGTTCCGTAGACTAAGAGGCGTGGTTGCAAAACTCTGGCTCCATAGTTCGTCGAAGCTATGCAACTACTTGTAGATTTATGCCAGTGAAAAAATAATACAAAAAAATAATGCACACTACCATTCACTTTAGTTTTCCTGTTCAAAAATTATCACCAGGTCGAGACCTGTAACACCCAAAGTACTATCAATAGAGGGCTTGAACAATCAACGAATTGGACAACTGTTCATTAGGGACATAATGGTTTTCTATAACCATTTGTATATCGTGGAACTCCGAGTGCTATTTGGAGGACACAGAACAATAGAAGTGCAATGTTTAGCCAACCAACTCGCAAGTTCGTCTGTCAATTTGTATATCGTGAAACTCTAGGTGCTATTTGTAGGACACAAAACAATAGAGGCCCAATTTTGAGCCTGCCAGCCTGATAACCCGCGATCCAAAAAGTGGCTAAGTATGGAAAGAGGGATCTGTACATGCTCTATAAAATATCATGTCCATACTTTATAAAAGTACATATTTAGTATGTATGACTTGTTTCTCGAAAAATTTCTAGGTGTGAAAGTTGGCAGATACACGTGTTCATATTTCCACCTACTTTTGTATCACCAGCCCAATCCACTGCTTCCCTGTTTCATATTGTACAAACTTTTTGGATCGTGGGTTTCCGAATAAGCGGGTTTTTCTTTTAAATAAGGTATTTAACATCCTTTAATAATTTTATGTAATTAAATTGTACAATATCAATATTTAATATTAATAACTTAGTATTGAAAATAATGTTTTTAGATAATGTTAGTTATTTGATAGGGATCACCATCCGTAAACAATCGCAATCTTGAGCCCGCCAGCCCTGGAGTCTATTTGTAAATTTGTATATCGTGGAACTGTGAGTGTTGTTTGGAGGACACAGAACAATAGAAGTGTAATGTTGAACCAACTAACCTGCAAGTCTGCATATCAATTTGTATAGCGTGGAACTCTAGGTGCTATTTGTAGGACACATAACAATAGAGGCCCAATTTTGAGCCCGCCAACCTGAGAACCAGCGATCCAAAAAGTGGCTAAGTATGGAATGAGGTATCCGTACATGGTCTATAAAATCTCATGTTCATACTTTATAAAAGTACATATTTAGCATGTATTACTCATTTTTTGGAAAATTTCTAGGTGCGGAAGTTGGTAGATTCACATCTTTAGATTTCACTTACTTTTAGATCACTAGCCTGACCGATCACTTCCCCATTTCATATTGAACATTTTTTTTGTCTCACAGGTTTCCGAATAGGCGGGTTATCAGATAGGCAGGTTCAACATTGTGTTTCCATTGTTTCGCCGCCTGCAAACAACACCCAGACTTCCGCGATCTACAAATTAGCAAACAAATTGAAATAAAATAATATATACTATGCGAAGTCCAAAGGAACAATCATATGAATGAGAGGATATTAAAATTCAAATTCATCGTTGTTATACTTGCGGTGAAGCTAAAAATACAAAACCTTTACTTAAACATCGAAAAATTGACTTTCTTGTAACTTTTCAACACTTCTCTTATATAAACAGATCCTGGAAACTATAAACATTGCTCACTGTATCTATTCCTTGATTGAAGAACCTATTAACATGTTTAATGCACTTCATAATTATTGTTAATACTATCAATGGTTCTTTCTTATAGCAATTCCTGCTTCTGAAAATTGCCATCTGCTTTCTCTTTTTCCCTATGCTTTCCATTTCTTTACTTACTCGTTTTTCGGAAAATGTCTAGGTACGAGATTTGGTGGATTCACGTCTTCAGATTTACATTGTTACTTTTATATCACCAACCCGACCGACCACTTCTCCATTTCATATTGAACAAACTTTTTGAATCACGGGTTCCTGCATAGGCAGGTTCAACATTTTGTTTCCATTGTTCCGCCGCTTGCAAATAGCACCTGTACTTCCAAGATTTGCAAATTAGCAAACAAATTTCCCTTCATCTCGTATGCTTTCACTTTCTATTTACTTGTTCCTTCTTCTGAATGTCTCATTCTTTTATATACAACACCCGAAGTTCTGCAATATACAAATTTCCCTCTCGACATTGCGCTTCCACTGTTCCCTTACGCACAAAAAACACCCAAAATTCCACGATATACAAATTGACGGCCAAAATATGTCATTGAGATACAATTTGACCATTGGCCCCTTACGTCTCCTGGGTATATCTTGTGACCCTTTTTTTTGTAACCCACCCGACCGCTTTCCATACTTGGGCATTTCTTGGAATCTGTTTCGCGGGTTGGTGGGTGGATGAAATGTACAATGCGTGGTCGCTCTTCTCCATCACCGCTACGTTCGTACTTCTTTCTAGATATGGAATTATTAAGCTTTAATGCTGGTATTTATTCGTGCAAGAACCGTTAAGATTGTCATTAATGTCCAGAAGGCTGGAGAATATTTGTCATTACTATGAATTAAACAAAGATTTGCGGAGAAGAGCGTTATCCTTTCCAAGTATTCATTTCAAACATGATGCAATCTCTTTCATGTGCCAGCTGGTTGGCATCTTTAAGAAATCTCTAACTGTTAATCACTCTTCATCGTCACCGCCACCTTCACACTTTATTCTAAATATGCAATTAATGAGCTTTAATGGTAACAAATCATTACGGATGAACCCTGGAGATTGTCATTGATCAACGAAAGGATCGAGGAGATCTTCCATTGATATGCATTGAACGAAGATTTGCGGAGGGTTATATTATCCCTCCCTAATTTTCTTTTCAAACATCATCTGGAGAAAACAAAAAATCTCGTTAACTTGTGGTAGTAGTTCTGTCCAGATACAGTAAACACCTTCGGGCATGATGGCTAGAGGTTCCAGTATTCCAGGTCATATTCTTACTACTCATCTCCCTCTGCCTAGGAGCAAAAAAAGAGATGGTCCCTTGGTACATTGAGAGATATATTTCAAGCCAAAGAATTCCAAGGCAACCTGTTAGCACTAGAATTCACCTCCGGATTGCATCGAAGGTAAGCCCAATACACATAAGGTTATGTGTCACAATTAATGGATTTAAAGAGGTCAAATGAGGCAGACTCAAGAGAATATCGTTTTAACTCATAAAACTGGGGCAGTATGCACAAGAAAATGAGGTCTTGATCAACTTTATCCAATAAGTTGTAGTAAGGGTGAGTAGGAGGAAAAAATTGAGGAGAAGATATAAAGGCCTTCTCTTGACATTATGTCTTCCAACAACCTAAGGATGAAAAACGCCGAAAACAAGATCCTCTTGAATTCAAAGTTTCAAGAAACTGAAGAGCATTAAAACAAAACTGCAATAAAAAACACATCACAACACATCCATAACAATCCATGTGAATCCTTCAATCATGGAAACTTCAATATCAGAGGCAAACCAGATGGAAAAGGAAGCTAACTTTCATTAAACAAGAAGTCTCACGTCAAATTACTTAACCAGATAACCAGAGTGTTTCATTAAAATTTTACAATACGGGAGCCTAACTCAACCATCGACCATTAAAAAATATCAAAAATACATACATATACTCAAACATTCGCCCAACATGGGTGTGCTTGAGCTTCTCATCCAATGTCATACATGTGTGTCTTCTCAGTCAGACTGCACATGCCTTCCCTTTTCAGACGCAAGCTCTGCTTTGCTAGTCCTTTCTAGCTTTCCATTTATGTGGTGAGATGATGTCTCAACTTCTGCCTCACTTTCATGAACTGTCTGC
Source organism: Picea glauca (assembly GCA_000966675.3). Classification (NCBI taxonomy): domain Eukaryota; kingdom Viridiplantae; phylum Streptophyta; class Pinopsida; order Pinales; family Pinaceae; genus Picea; species Picea glauca. The sequence continues at coordinate 1,553,834 of JZKD02S0456235.1, read as the reverse complement.
ATCGGGAGTAGGACAAGCCGTACTCTGAAATTCACCATCTGGAGCTTTGCTGGATGCTTGAAGGGAGGACTTGGTAGGAAAACATGGACATTGATGATAGGGAGCTGATGAGATGACTGGGACTACATGGGCATCAAAATATCAAATCAGACCCCCGACTTAGGCTAAACGCCATTTGTGGGTTTCTAAGTCCCTTTTCTCCCATTTTGACCAAGGTGCCACTTCCTTAGGGAAAACAACCCCCCTTACAATAATATGTGTTAACATTAGGCTCCATGGGGGATAGAGTCCTCCCTGCGAGGCTCTAAGATCTTCAGTAGTTATGGTCGCTTTCTGCATTTGGATATGGAGTCAAGCTCAAAATACAGGCTGACACGAACACTATTCTAAAAATGAAAGAAAAACACATGGGCTCAAAATGAGCTTATTTATGTACATCCTAGACTAATTAATTTTTACACAGTGCTAGGTGAAAGAAAAATTCCACCATAGCCACTCAAGCAACTTTCTAGCTGTGAATTTGTTTACACTATCAATGATTGATAACAGAGAATGCAACCATGACAATAGAATGGTTACATTCTTCAACTTTCCTCCTAATGATAAGGTTAAGATAAAGCTGGGCGACTTCAGAACATGAAGGAAATACAACTCCATGTATTCCTTCACAGGCTCGTAGGACAAGCGACAAACTCCAAATAATTTATAACATGTAGCATTCTCTGGTACACAACTGCTCACACATTGCTGGATTTCTATGGAAATATCAGGTGGGTGAGAGGTTGATGTAGGTTGACTGACCTCAGATGATGGCTTCCCACTTATAGGCTCTGGACAAGAGATAAATTGCCCCTTCTTCTGCTCCTTTTATTTTTTGTCTGCTCTGAAAACATCTGCTAGCTGAGAGCAAGAAGTCTCTTCATGTGTATCCAAGGATGGCTCTTTCTCTCTATCGTGCTACTCTTGTTAGGAGATTTCACTTTCATAAGAAGATTGACATCCTATGCTTTCTGCTTCTGAATACTCTTCAAGGGTAGGTGAGCGCATAACTCTTTTATCTTGCAATGAGAAAAGAGAAATATCTTGATTCTTTTCTTCAACCATTTATTCTTTTAAATTTGAGACAACAGGTGTACTAAGGGAAAAAAATAATGCATCCATAGTTACACCATCATCAACGCCATCATCAATCATATCTGGAAGGAATTTTTCTTTGGAAATAGAGAGAGAAAATGTTTTCATCTGTATTTGCAAAATACTCACTTTCATCCTAGCTTTCTCTCTCAATCAGATCTTCACTGGACTCATCACACAAGGAACACTCTATCGTCTCCAGAATGTGGAGTGCAAACCTCTTAAAACAGTCATAAAAAATAATATGAGTCGGGTAAATATTCCTGTAATACGAATTAAAAACATCATGAAAATCCTTCAAAGAATGGATACTAGCAACAGGGAGAGATAGACACCATCCAAGAGCATCTTCTTCTAAAGAAAAATTGAACATCTTAATCTAGACATCCTTGTGAAAGAAGCCATGTTAAAGCATGCATACATGAAATTTTAATAAGTTCTCATCGAGATGGTCATGCTTTCTTCCTTTGAATCTAGGAAGATAATCATTCCATTCGTTTATAGCTCGCATTGGATGTGGATAGCCAAATATGGTTGAGAAATTGAAAGGGGAAAAATTCTGAGCCAAGATAGTTGAGAGATGTGGCTCCTCCTTTTCTCCTTCATGGCTCTCCCTAGGATCAATTTCACAATCACTATAAACAGGAACCATGGAAGAGCTTTGTTCTTTGTCGTCTTCGCTGGGATATCCATCAAAAGATGTTTATTCTTGGTCAGTATCTGACATCACTTATTCATCATAAGTAGGGCTGCCAAGAACATGGGTTTCCAAGACCAAAATATCCTTTTCATTTTCTTCGTAAGAGCGGCGAGCAAAATATGCCTTTAATTCCTCTATACTTGTAGAAATTGATTAATGTTTAGCTCCTCTGAGGGATGTACCTCATCCTCACATCTTTTGCAAGAACGAACTATGTCCTGAACACCATCTCTATACTCACAATAGTTATGACAGATTAATGTAGAGGAATAATACTTTTGACAACACCTATTGAATGCTCCATGAAATTCCCTTAGGGAGGAAATACTAGCAGGGGGTAAGGAATGATACCATTCACGAGCATCCCCTGCTAATTGTTGGTCACTATAATTGTTTATTAATTAAAACAATCAAGTGTTACATAAATTGTCAACCTAGGGAAGTCTGTTTATTTCAAAGGCAATCACACACTGTATATGATCAATTTGAAAAGCAATCCAAAGTTGTAGTAAAAGTTACACTAATCATACCTTGCTTTGAACAGACTGAAGTTCTACTTTGAATTACAGTAAAAGCAATCTATCTATTGCAAAGTTCAAGATTCAAAGGAAAATAATTATTAGAAGAATGCTGGATTACATTAAGAAACAACAACCTAGGGAAAAGGAACCTTTCAACATATTGCAAAGAAGACTAACTATTCTGTAACAGAGAAAAGGACCCTATTCCCCAAAGTAGGAATCTTCAGCACATGTCTCTGACTATCACACTTTCATAAACTCATTCTACAAACAAAATTACCAATCAAAATGATCAACAATTACCTAGGAATGAATTGTATGAAAACGATGCAACAATAAGTTGAAACAGAGTTTTAACAAGGCATGAATAAAAACAATACTTAACACACTACATAAACTAATGAGTGAATCTTGTGAAGAAGGTGGGCCCTCTCCTTCTCACAATATTCCCCAGAAATAAAAGGGAACTAAGAAGAAATTCTCAAAATGATCTTGTATTTATCTGTCCAATGTAACAAGTTACAATATCAAAAGTGAACATGCTCCTTCTCTGTAATTCCCTTCTAGCTAAGCCTTCCGTAATCCCCCTTCTAATGCTGATTTCTCCTCTATTTAAAGAGGAGAATCCTCTTAATACAATTAAGCATAAGATTACATGTTGATGCAAGAGCATCTCAAGCGAACCAGCGCAGAGACAACGGACAGCTGGACAAGCGCCCAATGCAAATTTTGAAATTATCTTGAAGTTAATGTGCCAATATTAAATGATATAATTAAGAAGGAGAACACTTGTAAAATGTAAAAGGACCTTGAGCGATCCACTCTCATCCTTATTAGGTAGGAGGCATTTATAGTAGTTAGTGCAAGTAGATGGAATTGAATGTTAGATTAGATAGATTTAGAGCACAAGAGGGAAACATGATATAAACACCCTCATTGTGTATTGTAACATATGCATGAAGATTATGAAAATTGAGAGCGAGAGCATAGAAGAGAAGTAGAGAGCTGTATAGCCGAATTCCATGTACAAAAGTTCTGAATTAATACAAGAAGGTTTTGACTCAGACTCATGGCGTTCAAATATTCTCTGTGTATGCATATTTGAATGTTATGCTCATGATTATTTTACTCTTTCTGTTGTACATTTTCTTTTATGCTATGTATGAGTGATTTCTTGTTGAATGTTTGAAATCTGAGAGAGAGAGAGTAAGGGATACGAGTTTCAATTGTTTCTCCATCTGAGCAAGAGTTCCTGCAAGGAGTGCAGTTGAATTGTCCGCAAGGAGTGTGTTGACAGAGGGTTCATAGGTTTGTCCCTGAGAGCTTAGATACAATAGCTTTTGTTCTCATTCACACAGAAGTGCAGTTAGGCACAAGAGCCATGTAAGGAGTGCACAGGCCAAGTAAAGTCTCAGAGTTGCGAACCTGAGCAAAGTATTGAGAGACTGTTGCTGCAGGTGTGCGCAGATTCGAAGGGAATTCAACACTTGGAAGTGTTTAAAGATCTGCCGCAAGGAGTGCGAGCAAGATTTTTTTGAAAGATTTGAAGTCGTGGGAAAGCTCAGAAGGATTTGAACCTTCAAAGGAGTCGAAGGAAGGTAAGAGGCCAAGCACCTTGCAACCTAGAAGGAAGGCGTAGTGATGTGGGACCGCAGGAGGACAAGTTCCGCGGAGAGAGATACCTTGTTTTAGTTTGTACAGAGGTTCTCAGAGGAAAGGGAACGGATGGACGGAATTCTATGTGGAGGATTCATGAAGTTCCGTGAGCCATCAGATCTCACGAAGGAGTAGGGGAGTTACCGCGAGTATTCCTAAAGGTTCTAAGCTTAGGAGGAATATAACCATAGATCCAAGCTATAGGAGTTGTTGGATTTACACGTGAACTTCTATTTTGGGTTTTTGCGAGTGGAAGTCCTGTAGTCTTTGCAACGGGAATCACGAAGTTATGAAACATGATCTCTTGTAGGGACAAAGGGATCATGTGGGCCACAGAACTAGCAAGGTGGACAGGTGGCACACTCTCGACGAGGAAGTCAATTTAGTTGACCATTTTGGGTTTTCATGGGGTGAAGTCCCGAAACCTTTTCATTAGGAATCATGAAATCGTGAAATCCGAAGTCCCGACGGAGTGAAGGACCGTTGAAAGGTCAAACCTCACGAGCACCTCAGAATTTTGGTAGATCGGGATTCGTGAATCGGGGAGACGAGTTTCTCGACATCATGACCACCGAAATCGCAATAAGGAGAAATCTGAAATAGGGAGGGAAAGGGTTAGCGTTGACTGGTTTTTGGGTTTCAGAGATTGAGGAACAAGGCGTTCGACCACCGGATTCCTGAAAGTGCGAAGTCCGATCTCCTGAAGCACAAGGGGGGAATTTCTTGAAGTTAACTGTGAGTGTAGATTTCCCGAAAGGTAAATAGAAGAGCCAATTCCGAGAGCTCTTTAGGCCAGTGTAAAGGAAAAGATCCAGTTGATGCAGACCTTCTGACCTGTGGGTTGAGGGTTGCGTGCATCGACATCAGTTTGGTATCAGAGCTCAGAAAGGATTCTTTGCTTTCTGTTGCAGGGAAAAGGAGAATTCACCATGCTACCAAGGAGAAGGGACAGGAAAACACCCGATCCACCAGAGGAGAGGGAAATGCCGAGAAGAAGGGGTAGGCAAATGACTGATCCAACCATGGAGAGAGAGATGCGTGATATACGAGCCAGACTTGAAGACATGGAGACAACACAGAGGTGTATAGTCAATGCTGGGGATCTTAGTGATTCCAAAAGTGAAATTGAAGTAGAACATGAAGAAGAGGAAGTTGCAGCCGAAGATGCCACAAACGAACATTTGATTAGAGCTATTGCAAGAATGGGTGCAAGAGAGAAAATGGACATTCCAATTTATGAGGGAAATCTGGATGCAGAGGAGCTTCTAGACTAGATTAGAGCTCTGGACACATACTTTGACTATGAAGATGTCGAAGAGGACAAGAAGGTCAAACATGCTGTCACAATATTAAAAGGAGATGCAACATTGTGGTGGGATGAACTACAAGCTAACAGACACTGTAAGGGCAAGCAAAAGATCAAAAGCTGGGTCAAGATGATCGCAAAGATGAAGGCAAAATTCATCCCCAGATATTATCAAATTACTTTGTTCAGGAGGATGCAAAACTTGAGATAGAAGCTGATGACAGTGAAAGAATACACTGAAGAATTCTACAATCTGAACATCAGGGTAGGTCATCGAGAAAGCGATGATGAAAAGGTTTCCAGATACATGAATGGCCTAAGATACGACATTCAGGATGAGATGAACATGATAACCATCCGAATGGTGGAAGATGCTTATCAGATGGCTCTAAAGGCTGAAGAGAAGCTAAGCCAAAAGTAGGGTCAAAGAGGCCGAGGCAGAAGTTAGCCTAGAGGCAAATCAGTTGCCCAAAATAAAAAGCAGAAGCCCAAGGAGGACTGGAAGAAACCTCAGACTCGAACTAAGAGAGGTGGAACCTCACAGAGAGGGAAACATACCGAACAGAGAGGAGATTATGCTGATAATAATATTTTTCCTCATACCAGAGGTAGAGGAAGAGGAAGAGGTGGAGTAATAACATGCTTCACATGTGGAAAGACTGGGCACAAGTATTATGAGTGTCCAGACAAAAAGAAAGAAGGAGGAGATAATCACATCGCCGAAGCATAGAGGAAGAATGTTGAGGTAGAAGATGTTGAAGGCAGAAGATCGTTGATGATGCGAAAAGATCTCTTGACACCGGAGAAGGAGATGGAGAATTCAGTCCAAAGAAACAGAATTTTCCAGACTGCTTGCAAAACCAAGGACAGGGTATGCAAGGTCATCGTGGACAATGGTAGCACAGATAATCTCATCTCTATAGAGATGGTAGAAACGCTGGAGCTGGAGATGATTGATCATCCAAGCCCGTACAGAGTTTCGTGGCTACAAAAAGGACATCAGGTAACAGTCACTAAACAATGTTTAGTTGAATTTAATATAGGAGGATATAATGATAAGATATTATGTGATTTTATTCCTATGGATGTTTGTCATCTATTGCTGGGTAGACCGTGGAAATATGACAGATATGTGATTTAGGATGGGAGAATGAACACATACACCCTAGAGAAGAATGGGAGGACTCACATGTTTCTTCCAATCAAGGATAAAGAGGTGAAACCTAAAGTAAACAACATTGTACTTCTCATGAGTGGGAAGGAACTTCTTACAGAGGTTAATAAGAGAGAGGAACCGCAATTCATTGTGGTCAGGAAACCGAAGATTGTTTTGACCAGCACAAGAGTAGATGATTTACCAGAAGAGATTCAGGAGCTGCTGGAAGAGTTCGCTGACATAGTAGTGGGCGAACTACCTCGTTCGTTGCCACCGATCAGAAGTGTGAGTCATCATATTTCTCTCATAACAGGAGCCAGGTTGCCAAACAAAGCCGCGTACAGATTGACACCGCAGGAGAATGAGGAGGTCAAAAGACAAGTCTAGGATTTGTTGGACAAAGGTTTGGTCAGAGAAAGCTTGAGTCCGTGTGTTGTTCCAAGAGTACTCAGTCCGAAGAAAGATGAAGGCTGGAGGATGTGTACTGACTTGAGGGCGATCAACAAGATAACCATCAGGTACAGATTTCCATTGCCAAGGATGGATGATCTGATGGATTTCTTGAGTGGAGAAAAATTCTTTTCAAAGATTAATTTGAAAAGCGGTTATCATCAAATCCGCATGAGAGAAGGTGACGAGTGGAAGACAACCTTCAAAACCAATGAAGGGTTGTATGAATGGCTTGTTATGCCGTTTGGCTTAACAAATGCGCCGAGTACCTTCATGAGGTTGATGAATGAAGTCCTAAGGAAGTTCATCGGAAAATTTTTCATTGTGTATTTGGATGACATACTGATTTTCAGTAAAATAGTGGCAGAGCATCTAAAACATTTGGCTATAGTGATGCAGAAATTACAATAGGAGAAGCTGTTGATAAATATGAAGAAATCCTCATTCATGAAGATGGAGCTCATTTATCTGGGGTTTGTTATTTCTGCAGATAAATTGAGGATGGATCCAGATAAGGTAGAGGTAATCAAAAATTGGCCATCACCGAAGAATATCTTTGAGGTGAGAAGTTTTCACAGATTGGCTAGTTTCTACCAAAAGTTATCATAAATTTAAGTGGGGTTAGTGCACCAATGATGGACACAGTGAAGAAAAGACACAAATATTTTCACTGGACAAAATAAGTTGAAAAGAGTTTTAATCTGTTGAAGAGGAAGATCACGGAACAACCAGTTTTGGTGTTGCTGGATTTTCAGAAGACATTTCAAGTGAAATGCGATGCAAGTGGGTTTGCAATAGGGGCAATCTTGAGTCAGGAGGACAGGCCGATAGCATACTTCAGTGAGAAGTTGAATGAAGTGAAAGTGAAGTACTCCATTTATGATAAGGAGTTTTATGCTATCATATAGGCATTGAAAAAATGGGGACATTACTTGATCCCGAAGGAGTTTGTCTTATACAGTGACAATCATGCATTGCAGTTTGTGACTCAACAGGAGAAGTTGAATCAGAGACATGTTAAATGGGTTGAATATATGCAAAATTTTACTTTTGTGATCAAACATATTTCTGGTACTGCTAACAAAGTTGTTGATGCTTTGAGCAGGAAGTGTTTGCTATTGCGAGAGTTTAGAGTCAAAACGTTGGGTTTTGATGATCTCAGGAACATGTACATAAATGATCTAGATTTTAAAGGAGTGTATGAAGCAGCTGAGAATCCAATTCTTAGAGATAAAAGCCAATGGGAAGAATACACGATCCAGGAAGGATTACTGTTTAAAGGTAATCAACTGTGTATTCCGAAATGATCCATGAGGGAGAATTTGCTGAAGGAGAAACACAGTGGAGGATTGGCTGGGCACTTTGGTCACGACAAGACGTTTGCAAAGCTGAATGAGTCATATTTTTAGCCAGGAATGTGAGCAGACGTCAAGAGATTCATGGACAGATGTAGAATTTTCTAGCATTCGAAAGGAAGGAGACAAAATGCCAGATTTTATAAACCATTGCCCATACCTGAGAAGCCGTGGGATGCAATCAACATGGATTTCATATTGCGGTTGCCAAGAACACAAAGAGGATTTGACTCAATCTTTGTGGTGGTGGATAGATTTTCCAAGATGGCACACTTCATTCCATGTCAGAAAACCAGTGACGCAACTCACATTGCGAATCTGTTTTTCAAAGAAGTCATTTGACTTCATGGATTTCCAAGGAGCATAGTTTCGGATTGAGACACTAAGTTCATAGAACACTTTTGGAGGACGTTATGGAAGAAGCTGGGGACTAACTTGTCATTTAGTTCAGCTTATCATTCTTAGACGGGTGGACATATAGAAGTGGTAAACAGAAGTCTGGGAGACTTGCTGAGAAGCCTGGTGGCAGAACACCATAGCCAGTGGGACAACATATTACCACAGGCAGAATTTGCTTATAATGACTCAGTTAACAGGAGCACATGGTAGAGTCCATTTCAGATTGTCTATGGCATGCAACTGAGATGAATTTCTGAATTGAGAGATTCAGAACAGAATGCAACTAGGAGCGCTAGTGTAGAAGATTTCGCAGAGGCGATGAAAGAACTTCATAGCCAGGTGAAGGAGCAATGGCAGAGTTCGAGCCAGGAATATAAGAGCAGAGCCAATCAACACAAAAGAAAACTTCAGTTCGAGGTTGGTGACCTGATTCTGGCACATTTGAGAAAGGAAAGGTTCCCGAGAGGAACATACAATAAACTAAAGATGAAGAAAATCAGACCATGTAAGGTCTTAAAGAAATTTGGGGCAAATTCTTACGAGATTGAATTACCCGATGGGATCGGAATTTCTCCGATATTCAATATCTCAGATTTGTACCCATATAAAGCTGAGGAAGCAGGGACAGAAAATGAATAGCTGGTGATCCAGTGGACAAAAGAGATGACAGTTGCAGAAAAGCCACAGATGGAGCGCGTACTGGACAAAAGAGTGAGCAAAAAGACCAGGCGAAAGAAATACTTTGAATATTTGGTGAAGTGGAAAGGCCATCCAATTGAAGATGCCAGCTGGGAGAATGAAGAAGAAATCCAGAGGCATGGACAAACAGTGCGTGAGCTCATGGACAAAAGCCCATGAAAATTTTCAAGTGAGGGAGTATGATGCAGGAGCATCTCAAGCGAGTCAGTGTGGAGACAACGGACATCTGGACAAGTGCCCAACACAAATTTTGAAATTATCTTGAAGTTAATGTGCCAATCTTAAATGAGATAATTAGGAAGGAGCACACTTGTAAAATGTAAAATGACCTTGAGCGATCCGCTCTCATCCTTAGTAGGTAGGAGGCATTTATAGTAGTTAATGCAAGTAGATAGAAGTGAATGTTAGATTAGACAGATTTAGAGTGCAAGAGGGAAACAAAATATAGACACCCTCATTGTGTATTGTAACATATGCATGAAGATTATGCAAATTGAGAGCAAGAGCATAGAAGAGAAGTAGAGAGATGTATAGCCGAATTCCATTTATAGAAGTTCTGAATTAATACAATAAGGTTTTGACTCAGACTCATGGTGTTCAAATATTCTCTGTGTATGCATCTTTGAATGTTATGCTCATGGTTATTTTACTCTTTCTATTGTACATTTGCTTTTATGCTATGTATGAATGATTTCTTGCTGAATGCCTAAAATCTGAGAGAGAGAGAGAGTAAGGGAGATGAGTTTCAATTGTTTCTCCATCTGAGCAAGAGTTCCTGCAAGGAGTGCAGTTGAATTGTCCGCAAGGAGTGCGTTGACAGAGGGTTCAGAGGTTTGTCTCTGAGAGCTTACATAGGGTAGATTTTGTTCTCATTCACATAGAAGTGCAGTTAGGCACAGGAGCCGTGCAAGGAGTGCACAGGCCGAGTAAAGTCTTAGAGTTGTGAACCTGAGCGAGGTATTGAGAGACTTCTGTTGTAGGTGTGTGCAGAGTCGAAGGGAATTCAACACTTGGAAGTGTTTAAAGATCTGCCACAAGGAGTACGAGCATGAGTTTTCTGATATATTTGAAGTCGTGGGAAAGCTCAGAAGGATTTGAACCTTCGAAGGAGTCGAAGGAAGGCAAGAGGCCAAGCACCTTGCAAGCTTGAAGGAAGGCATAGCGACGTGGGACCACAGGAGGACAAGTTCCACGGAGAGAGATACCTTGTTGTAGTTTGTGCAGAGGTTCTCAGAGGAAAGGGAACGGACAGTCAAAATTATATGTGGAGGATTCACGAAGTCCCGTGAGTTGTTATATCTCATGAAGGAGTAGGTGATTTATCGTGAGTATTCCTAAAGGTTCTAAGATCAGGAGGAATAGAACCGTAGATCCAAGCTACATGAGCCATTGGATTTACACGTGAACTTCTATTTCAGGTTTTCGCGAGTGGAAGTTCCATAGTCTTTACAATGGGAATCGCGAAGTTACGAAATGCGATCTCCTGTAGGAACAAAGGGATCGTGTGGGCCACAGAATCAACAAGGTGGATAGGTGGCACACTCTCGACGAGGAAGTCAATTCAGTTGACCATTTCAGGTTTTTGTGGGGTGAAGTCTCGAAACCTTTGCATTAGAAATCGTGAAATTGCGACATTCGAAGTCCTGATGGAGTGAAGGACCGTTGAAAGGTCAAACCTTGTGAGCACCTCAGACTTTCAGTAGATCGGGATTCAGGAATCAGGGAGATGAGTTGCTCAACATTGTGACCACCAAAATCGCGATAAGGAGAAATCCGAAACAGGGAGAGAAAGGGTCAGCGTTGACTGGTTTTCGAGTTTCGGAGATTGAGGAACAAGGCGTTCAACCACTGGATTCGCGAAAGTGCAAAGTCCAATCTCCCGAAGTACAAGGGGGGAATTTCTTGAAGTTAACTATGGGTGAAAATTTCCTGAAAGGGAAATAGAAGAGCCAATTCCAAGAGCTCTTCAGGCCAGTGTAAAGGAAAATATCCTGTTGACGTAGACCTTCCGACCTGCGGGTTGAGGGTTGCATGCGTCGACATCACATGTGTATGTACAAATCCTATCCTTAGTCTGATCTAATCTTCTATGCTGGAATAGGGTATTCTGATCTTCCATAGAAAAATTTCGTTATAATGGTTGTAATGGTGTTGGCTTTAAGGTACAACTGTTGCAGCCAGTGTAATAGCTCCATTAATTATCTTTTTTGTTACTGCTGTATGTGAAATACTGTTTGAGCATTGCAGATCATAGACTATTTCAACAACGGGATTTGCATACTGTTTAACTTTTTCAGCAACGTAGCAGCAACGATATATTATCTTTTCTTGTTACAGCTGTATATGAAATACTGTTTCAGCATCGCAAATCATGGACTGTTTCAACAACGGGATTTGCGTACTGTTTAATTGTTCAACAACGTGGTCTTCAAGCAACAACGCTATATTGACTGCAGTATTCAAACTATTCTAGCAACTATATATTTCTGATTAATGGCTAAGTATGAAAGTAATGTAAAATTACATGTAAAACAAGTTAAACATATAACAAAGAATAGAAACGTTATATACCTTTGGGAAAATAGATTAAGGTGATAATGTAAGCTTAAATATGAGTGGGAAAATGATGTAATGATAGCAAAAAGTATGAGAGAAAAGGTACATTATAGGATCCTAACATCCCCCCCAACTAAAAAGGTTTCATTTCCTCAGGCAACTTCAATCTGAATCAGAATCCGGATACTGACTCTGGGCATGTGAATTACTTAAGCAGTAGCTGTAGAAAGTACTGTCTGTCGAGGCTCTGAATCCTTGAACATGTTGTAGCCTTTACCAAGCTACTGCTTCAACATTCTTGGGCAACCTATGATGAACTTGATACTTCTTTGCTGGAATCCACAGAATGGGAAAATGAAACTGATAACCTATCCAATTTTTCAGCGCATTGCTGGACACATTTGATGTAAATGGGTACCCGGAAGATTGTTGTCTCAAGATTGGTAGGACTAAAGGGATTGTGCTCCTGCCTTTTCTCAGAACATTGTTGCCAAAACATGTTATTTACTTTTAGAGCAACAGTCTCTGTGGATTTAATAAATTGTTGACAATCCTGAAGTACTATTTCCTGTAGTTGTCGCATATGTTGAATCATCCCTGGTTTCTTAAAAAATTGATAATATTTTGCAACAAAGGTGGTAATGTTCTGTGGTTTTGGCCGTATCCAGAGGATACGGTTATCTTCATTATGCCTGGCAGTTAGAAAATCATTCTGCCACATAATCTGGTTGGCAAGGAAGGAGGCGAGTGCCCGAATCTAGATATCACCAACAAGAGGATTAAGATTAAGCTGTTTGTTCTCAGGAATAGCTTCATTATGAAGCTATAACTCACATAGTAGATGTTGATCAATAGTAGAGGCTTTTGCAAAAGTTTGAACCAAATCTTCTGGTTTGAACATTGCATAGGGTCTTCCATCTTTGATTGATTTCATCTGAAAGAATGCAAGTCATTCTGTAAGGAAAAGAGAGTAATTTGGGGATGGTTTCCTAGCAGCCAACAATTTTTGTACCAAATCGAACATCAGGAGAAATTTTCTTTTTAACTCCTCATTTTGCTTCTTATGGGCACACGATTCTTTGCGTGTTTGCTCCAAAGCTTCCCAGTTTGAATATATGTGGTTCAACCAAAGTAGTTTGTGCTCCTGCAAGCTTTTGTCCTGTGTAATAGTAGACTCCTTTTTCCATTTGTTCATTATTACCTACTCATTCCATGGTTGAGTTTGTGTTTCGGCATCGCAAGTGGTAGGCTGAGGTAGAGTTTGAGTGGCTTATTCCACAAAAGTAGGGGTGCTGATCTTGCCAGGAGGGGTAGATTCATCAATAGGCAGAGTTTGAGCAACTTCACTAATGAAAACATGAGCTTCGGATTTAACAGTTGTTGTAGGCCAGGGTTCCTGTAGATTAGCTTTTCTTTTTCAAATTTTTGAAGGTCCTACTGGTTCTTGTGTAACAGTAGGGCATTCCTCTTTTTTAACTGCAAAAGTTGTAGGTGCAGGGGAAGCTCCAGGCATTGGGATTTGAACCACTTTGTAGCTTTCTTGATCATAAATATCCCCACATTGGCTGCACATATACTCTCTATATTGATCATCTTTTGTGTTTATCTCTGCCATGACCGCTACAGGGGCTAAGGTATACAAATTAAGTTCCCTGTCATAGGCTTCCTTGCCATTACCAGCTCTTGCTTGTAAGCTTCTAGTTCTGATTTTAGAAAGTCATTCTCTTGTAAGAGAGAAGCCATTGTTGGTTCTGGTTGTTGATCTGTCATAGGTGTATCAAGAGGGGTGACTAGTTTTTGTGTAACAGTCACAACCTTAGTAGCTAGTTCTTGGGGAGCAGCTACAAAATCAACAGCTGATTCTTGTGTTTCAGCTACTTGATGTAAAGAAAATAGTGTTGCAGCACCCTGGGCATCTGATTCTTGTATTTCAAGAATAAAGTCAGCAGCTAGTTCTTGTGTTTCAGCTCTAGCTGGTTCTTGTGTAATAGCTATAGCTGGTTCTTATGTAACAACTACTGAATGAGTAGCTAGTTCTTGTGTGACAACTACTGAATGAGTAGTTGGTTCTTGTGTGACAACTACTTGATGTAAAGAAAATGATGTTGCAGCACCCTGGGCATCTGATTCTTGTATTTCAGGAATAAAGTTAGCAGCTGGTTCTTGTTTTTTAGCTGTAGTTGGTTCTTGTGTAACAACTACTAAATGAGTAGCTAGTTCTTGTGTGAAAACTACTGAATGAGTAACTGGTTCTTGTGTGACAGCTACTTGATGTAAAGAAAATGATGTTGCAGCACCCTGGGCCTCTGGTTCTTGTGTTTCAGTGCTCGAGGGTGGAACAGGTAAAAATTCCAGGATTCGGGAGGGTGGAGGTGTATGGGATTTTAGCAAAATGGGTTGGGAGTTTAGGGTAGTGGAAGTAGTTGCTGCTTTGGTTGAAGCCCTCATTCTTATTTTAGGTAAAAAGACAGGAAAAGTAGTAGTTTGATTCTTTCTTTTGCAAGTGGGTTTTTTCTCAGTCATGGAGCAGGGAGGGTTATCATGTTTATTTGCTTGAGAATCATCGCTAAGGATATGAACAATAGGAGTAGATCATTCTGGTAAATTGTGGGGTGGACTTGGTATGGTAGGAGGGTTAATTGGATCAATTGGATCTATATGTGGATTAATAGGTATTTTTGGAGGGTTAGGAAGGTTTTGTGGTTGCTCTTCATGAGGGTTTTCAGGATGTTCAACAACTTCTTGAGGGTTTATGGGTGGATTGTTTAGGAGAGTGTTTTGTGGGGCAAAACCCTTTTGGATGAGTAATTGAACAAGACGATGATGGGTGAGGGAAAGGATGGGATTTTTAACTTGTCTACAATAATGCGACATATTTCTAAGGCATACGAGCAGATAGTAAGGAATATTCACTAGTCTAGCATGTCGTAAATGAGATAACAAGACAAAGTCGTACTGGTAAACTACCTGGTATTGGCCTTCACATGTAAGGTAGTGCTTGACAAACTCTACAAATTTCGGCCAAGGAGGCGGCAACGAGCTAAGTCGAACACCCTGGACTTTAGGCTCAACTTGTTCTCCTAGTAAGAGAAAATCCTGTTGGGCATTAAGAATAATGTGTTTACGACTGAACCAACAAATGCCAGTGATGAGAAGACTCAAAAACTGTGCTATATCATCCTCTGCGACTGGAATCCGAACCCCTTGAACAATAGAATGGTCTTCTTGAAGATTCTAAGCAAATTGAAGAACTTGTTGTTGATCAAATCCCTGGAGCCTCTGAAAATAACCCAGCCAGCCTACCTATTGAAAGATTTGGTAGACTTCTGGATACAATTCTAGTAGGGTTGTCGCGGCGGGTTCGTATCGTATAAAAAGACCTCCCATAGATATTCAACTCAGTAAAATGCACAGTCATAGAGCCGAGTAACCACACCCGAACAAAGTAAGTTTTGCAGATGAGGGCATGTAAATGATGGTGAAAAGACGAGATAATGGGTAAAAAGAAGTGACGGTAGTCAGTTCGTGTGAAATGATGGCATAAAGTTTCGATATTCCCCCCCCAACTATGGCTGAAATAATGACTTTAAGTGTATGGGGATCATGGTAATAATGAATCGAGATCTTCTCATTAGCCATAGTTCAATTGTATTTACATATAAAGTTTACATACCTCATCTTTACCTTTGATTCATACTTCGAAAAATATAGTGCCTGTTCATAATAGATCTACAATAATCATGGAAGAAACTTTGAAATTATGAGAGAAATTGTATCAAGGGTTTGTTTAATCATGGGAGAAGGTAGTGAAAGGACATAATGTAGTATGAAAAATAGGATAAGTGAGAGAGAAAGAGCTGAAGAAGATGTTTTTATGACAGGAAATGCTGAATAGTCATGTCCTAGTAACGGAAAAATGGGCAATGTTGAAAAAGTGGTGTTTCAGTAACAGGAAAAGAATGGAAAAATGTTGCTGAAGAGTGATGTTTTACAATGGAAAATATTGGTCAAGAAATGGTGTTTCAACAATGGGAAAATGGGGAAAATGTTGCTGAAGAGTGCTGTTTCAGCAATGGGAAAATGGGGAAAAATGTTGCTGAAGAGTGGTGTTTCAGCAATGGGAAAATGGGAAAAAATGTTGTTGAAGAGTGGTGTTTCAGTAATGGGAAAATGGGGACGGGGAATGGAAAGGAAAAAAAAAATGAGAGGGGATGAATGATGGGGATGTTGAATGGGAAATGAAGATGAATGGATTGAAGAAAGAGGGAGCAATGCTTCAAAAGATGAAGCTTGGATCTTCTTGTAGTAAGATTGTCCTTTCTTGGTAGGCCTTTTTAGGATCAAGAATATGCAAAAGAATCAATTGTAACATGCCATCCCTTGGCAGGGATTATTAGTAAAATAAATTTAATCTAATACTAAAAAAATAAAATTCAGAAAAATTAAATGCAATGAGGGGCATGAGGCTCCTCTAAAAAGAGATAATGTTAATTTGCCACACATGTGGCCTTAAAATCATCTTTGGAAATGGGGCACTGGTACAGACAGAGCTGATGACCATTCACTAATAATGGTGTTTTAGAGTCATCAATTGTTAGGAGCCTTACTGTTCCATTGGGGAAAACAATATCCACTTCGTAAGGTCCTAGCCATCTTGTACGTAGTTT